>CM065793.1:18136324-18623724 GCA_033296515.1 Macrochelys suwanniensis
TCATGGTCAGTGTGTTAGCCGCAGCATCCTTGCCTAATGCCTCCTCTGCCCTGCTAAATTTCCCTAAGTTTTCATGACGTGACTGATTTTTTTCCTTCACTTCCTGTCCTAAAGCGCTGGGCAGCTGCCATGCCCCTGCCCCAGAGGTGGCTGCATCTCAGCGCCGGGTGAGCAATCCGCCTGCAGCATGATGTGAGAGCTGAACAGCTGCCGTGCGCCGCCCCCCCAGAGACGGCTGCATGTTGGTGCTGGGCGAGTGGTTCCCCACCCACTTTGTGCCCCCCCCATCCCGTGGGAGCTGCCCGTCCCCCCCGCCCTGTGTCACAATAGCCCTGTGGCTCCGTGTTCCCGTAAGAGGCCACGCCAGGAAGCTTGTGGTTCTCCCAACCGTCTCCTTGGCTCAGGCTCCATGCGGCGGGTGGCGCGGGACCCGGCCGCCGCACAGTTCCTCCCACCACTCGGTTTCTTAACAGAGCTGGAAGGAGGAACTGATACCCCCCACCCCACCCCCTGCCGCCCCCGGGCTGCTGGGCTGAGGCTTTGCCATGGGATGGGAAACACCCTTCAATGCCTTCCCATTATCCTGGGCAGCTAGGCAGCGCGGGATTCGAGTGCCACACTGGGCCCATGGCGGGTGGGGCTCTGGGGCTCCCCAGCCATTCCCCTCCCCTGGGGATGTTCTTGCCTCATCCTGCCCCGGGGCAGAGGGACCCCAGCCCGTCGGCCGCTCCCCTTTGCACAGAGCCACGGGCGAAGGCGGCCGCGGTGCTGGAGAAACGCCCAGCGTGACGGCTGGGTCTCCAGGGGCGCAGCCATCGGCCCAGCCCGGCCCTCAGGTGGGGGTTCGGCAGGGCTCGGCTGCACAGACACGGTCTGCGCCCACCGCTCCACCTGGCTCAGCCACGGGGGGCCCACGGCGGCCGGCTCGAGCTTCCAGCTTGTTCTCCAGAACCGCCGCTTGCCTCGCGCAAGGAACGACAGGGAGAAGCCTCCCGCCGCGACGCTCCGGGGCTGCCTGAGTTTGCAGAGAGCCTGAGCCCCGCCCAGCGAGGTGGACTCAGATGATCATTTAAACGGCGGCATTGTTAACTCTTTCACCCCTGCTGTAAAACGTGTGGGTGAGCACCTGGGTTAGCATTGATTCAGAGGGGAGAACACCCCTTATTGAGTGACACCCCCCCGCAGCACAGCGCCCCCTGGCAGCACACTGGGGGTCGGCACTGGCTGCCAGGGGAGAGCGCCTCCCACAGGCCGCGCTTGGAAAATGTTCTGCTAAGGCTGTGGGGGCGGCGAGCCGCCGGCTGAGCTCTGAGCAGGGGCCGTCCCGGCCACCTGGGTCCCATCCCCCTGACAGCAGAGAGCCGCTCACCCCGCCCCCGTGTTTGTAATAACGTGGGTGTCCCTGTAAACACCAACCCGCCGGCCCCCGGCTGCCTGGCAGGGAGGGGAACTCCGCCCCCCAGTTAAATTCTGCTGCTGGCTGGGGGATGGGGCCGCGAGCCCTTCCCCCAAAGGCTCTGCTGAGCAAAGCATCAAGGGAGAAGTGGGGCAGAACCCAGGTGGCTGGACTCCTATCCCCCACCACCTCCGCTCTAACCACTAGGCCCCACTCCCCTTCCGGAGATGGGACCAGAAGCCACCCCCATTCTAACCACTAGGCCCTGAACCCAGGAGTCCTGGCTCCCAGCCCCTCCCTGCCCAACCCATGAGGTCACATGACGCTTCCAGCCCCCACCCCCCACCCAGGACATCCCACAAGAAATGGCTCAGAGGCTCTGACTGGTTGGCAGCGTTTATTGCAGGAGCACTCGGCTGGGCTCAAAGCTTCTTAGCTTCCCCCAGTGCAGACAGCAACACAAACACCTCCCCTGCCCCCACCACAGGGGGCGCTCCAGCACTTCACCCCACTGACCCCAATTCCATGGGGTCCCCTGGGCACACGGGGAGCAACAGCGGAGTGGAAGGAGGGAATGGGGAAGGCGCAGAGGAGGAGTGGAAGGAGGGAGTGGGGATGGCGCAGAGGAGGAGTGGAAGGAGGGAGTGGGGAAGGTGCAGAGGAGGAGTGGAAGTGGGGAAGGCCCAGAGGAGTGGAAGGAGGGAGTGGGGAAGGCGCAGAGGAGGAGTGGAAGGGGGGAACGGGGAAGGCGCAGAGGAGGAGGAGAAGGAGGGAATGGGGAAGGTGCAGAGGAGGAGTGGAAGGAGGGAACAGGGGAGGTGCAGAGGAGTGGAAGTGGGGAAGGCCCAGAGGAGGAGCGGAAGGGGGGAACGGGGAAGGCCCAGAGGAGGAGCGGAAGGGGGGAACGGGGAAGGCCCGAGGAGGAGCGGAAGGGGGGAACGGGGAAGGCCCAGAGGAGGAGCGGAAGGAGGGAACGGGGAAGGCCCAGAGGAGGAGCGGAAGGAGGGAACGGGGAAGGCCCAGAGGAGGAGCGGGAACAGGGGTGGGGCCCAGGATTCCCCCCGCCCCAGGAAGGAGGAGCCCCTTGGCCGTGGAGGAACCAGCCGGCCGGGGTGATCTCCAGCCGGGCGCGTGGCTCCGGGGGCGGCTCGGCCGCGGGGGCTCCTGGCCGGCGGGAGGCTGGAGCCGGACCCCTGTTCCTGCTGAACTGAGCCAGTGTAACCAAAGCAACTGAGTATCAGCTCAGTAGGCACAGGAGGCAGAGCTCGGGAGCGCGGCACGCAGGGCCCCCGGGAGCCAGCAGCAGCGCTGGGCCCGGAACCCAGGAGTCCTGCCTCCCTCCCCTCCCCCCCCCCCACAATGGTACGCCCCGGACCCCACCTCTGTGCCCCTGGGGGACCCCCGGGCGCAGCCCCGCTGCTGAGGAGGGTCCGAGCCCCAGGACAGGGACCCCGGGGGGCGGAACTTAGCCACTGTGAACACGATACGGATGCGAACTCTGTTCACAGGTGAGCTAAGCCCTGCGCCCCGGTGTCGGACGGGCACTGGGCCGTGCTGCGGGGGGGGACTGGCTACACCCCCGGCCTCAGCTCCCTCCCTAGCTTCTGCTCCCCCCCCCGTGCACTCCGCTGCCCACACCTCCCCCTCCTTTGCCCTGCCCTCAGGCCCCCTCCCCCAGCTCTCCCATACCTGGCTCTGAGCTGAGTTACCGTCATGGGGGGGGCCGGTTCCTCTTCATCTCTGGGCCCCTGCTGCTGGCGGCAGAGGGAGGGGTTGGCTCGGGCCCACCCCCTTAGCCGGCCGGTCTCCTGGGCGCTGTGGCCCGCGGCCCGTTGGAAATCCCTGGCAATGTGATTTTGGGTGGTAGGATAAAAATCGCATCACCAGGAACCCCAGCTGGCAGGGGCAGGGGAAGCTGGCAGGGCTGCGGTCCCCGCTGGGTGGGAGAGTCGGGGGGGACCCCACACCCCTCCAGCGGCTGAAAAGACAAGAGAGGAAGGAGTCAGCACCCGGGGCGGGCGCGTCCTGGAGTCGCTGGTCAACATTACGCCGGCACCTGCGATTGCTGAGCGAAGAACAGGTCGGGGACACAGTTCCGTAGCACCTTCCACCCCACAGTGCCGCGCCCTATGCGCCGATGCAGTCACCTCTGGGGTGGGGCACGGGGACCCCTCACCTGGTCTGCCCGGGAGGTGGGACACGAGGGCTGTTTACACAGGGATCCCTCGCCCACAGCTGAGATGCAGCTGCCTCTGGGGTGGGGGCTGTTTATACAGGGGTCCCTCACCTGGCCCACCTCCCTGCAGCACAGCGCCCCCTAGTGCAGCCCTGGCTCAGCGAGGCGCATGCCTGCTCCTTACAGCTTAAACTCAGGGAACCAGCCCTCCGCGAATCCTCTTGGACAGGGGGCCTCCCCGCTCTGGCAGCAGAGGGGCCTGGGGACAAGGCTGGTAGGTGATTCTGGCCATTCTCTACCTCCCAGGGGCATGGGGGGTAGAACGCAAGTTCCAGCAGCCCCAAGGCTGCTCTAACTTACACCAGGGGCTGGGCAAGATCCCCCAGGGTAGCGGGAGTCAAAAGGTGGTGCCAAGTTTCTCCCTCCCCATCTCCTCCTGCCTCAACCTCGGGAATGGACTCGCTGGCAACCAGGCCCCAGGCCCAGCTCACCTCTCTCTCGGCTGGGAAATTGCCCCCCTCTCCCTGCCCCTCCCACACAGGGGCGCAGCGCCTGACATGCCGGACGTCCCTGGGGCTGGGGGCGGGGAGAGGAGAGATCAAGGAGCGTAGAGAGGAGGGTGCTTCTGGTTTTCATTGCAGCAGCTGGGGAATCTGGCTGGGTCCTCGAGCCTCCACTGCAGGGGGGGCTTGTCGGAGCGGCCTGGGGTGGGGCAAGCAAACGCCGGCGGATCTTGGACAACAGGCAGCCCCGGGGAGGCGGGAAAGGGCCAGGGCCTGCTGGGGGGGGCGGGGGGGGGGGGGCTTGAGGGATCCCCGACCAAGCTGCCCCGGATGGCGAGGCCAGAGAGCAGCGAAGCTGCAGGCCTGGGGCTTGGGGCCTGGGGGGTCACTGCACAGCACGGCCCTCCGGGAGCATGCAGGTGACTGGCACACGCACATGGCACACGGCACCCCTGTGCTTTGTGACATGCACACGCATACAGAAACCACAGCCGCGCCCACCGCGCCGCCCCCGAGAGAGAGCCAGCCGCCCCCAGGCTCACTCACACTGCCCCACATGCAGCCCCCAGCCGCCCCCAGGCTCACTCACACTGCCCCACATGCAGCCCCCAGCCGCCCCCAGGCTCACTCACACTGCCCCACATGCAGCCCCCAGCCGCCCCCAGGCTCACTCACACTGCCCCACATGCAGCCCCCAGCCGCCCCCAGGCTCACTCACACTGCCCCCACATGCTGCCCCCAGCCACCCCCAGGCTCACTCACACTGCCCCCACATGCAGCCCCCAGCCGCCCCCAGGCTCACTCACACTGCACCACATGCAGCCCCCAGCCACCCCCACGCTCACTCACACTGCCCCACAGACACCCAGCCAAACCTGCCGCCCCCCCCCCAGGCAGCTCCCAGCCGCACACACAGAAATCACCCCCACACTCGCTCGCACGGTGACACACACTCAAACTGGCCGGAATCACCCCCACACTCGCTCGCACGGTGACACACACTCGAACCGGCTGGAATCACCCCCACACTCGCTCGCACGGCGACACACACTCGAACCGGCTGGAATCACCCCCACACTCGTTCGCACGGTGACACACACTCAAAGCAGCCGGAATCACACCCGCGCTTCCTCTCGCTGTGTCCCCCGCACCCTCTCGCACCCGGCCCCGCGGCCCGCGAGGACCCCGTGGCCAGTGGGAGCGGGGCCGGACGCTGAGTGGAGGGACTGGGACTGGCCCCTGTCGCTGCTGGGCTGGGCCAGGTGCCAAGGGGATGTTCGCCGCGGTGCCCACCGCGAGGAAGTGACTTTGTGCCTGCTGCGCTGGGCTGACGCTGTTTCCTAGAAGCCGGCGCCCGCCCATCAAACCGCCAGCCCATCCCCCCTCCGCCCGGCAGGGCTGCGGGCTTAACCCTTTTCTCCTCTGGGCACAGCCACCTTGCCCATCAGCCTGCGTTCCCGTCCCCCAACTCCTGGGCCTCCCCCAGCTCGCTCCTTCAGCCCATGGACATCCTGGCTCAGCTGAGGGTGGGGAAGGAATCGCCCAGTGGCAAGTCTTTCCGTCCCAACGCCTGTACCCAGGGAACACGCACCCGCCGCAGAAACGCAGCCACCTCTGGGGTGCGGCGCGGGGGCTGTGTACCAGGGATCCCTCGCCCCGTGCCAAGATGCAGCTGCCTCTGGGGTGCAGCGCGGGGGCTGTGTACTAGGGATCCCTCGCCCCGTGCCGAGATGCAGCTGCCTCTGGGGTGCGGTGCAGGGGCTGTGTACTAGGGATCCCTCGCCCGTGCTGAGATGCAGCTGCCTCTGGGGTGCAGCGCGGGGGCTATGTACTAGGGATCCCTCGCCCCATACCGAGATGCAGCTGCCTCTGGGGTAGGGCGTGGCAGCTGTTTTCATCACAACACGGCCATGCTGCATGGGGATTGCTCATCCCACCCTGGGGCAGTTGTTTCCCTCTTCCTGGTGCCTACGGAGACAGGAGGCAACGATTTGCTACATGGGGGAGCTGGGTACAAGTCCCAGTCCCAGCTACTCAGCCCCCAGGCCAGGCAGAGGAAGGAAGCAGCCCTTTCAGCATCGCCCCCCACCCCCCCGTGGCTGGTTAGAGGAGTGGCGCTGGCTGCCAATCACTGGGGCACCCAGCCTGCATCTCACAGGCCAGCGGGTGTGACATGGGGGGAGCAGGGGCGCACTAACAGGGACTCACCAGCCGAACAGGAACATGGACAGTGTCTGGAGGGGCAGGGGATGCCCAGGCTCTTCTGGATTCACCACGTCAGGTCAGGTCCCCAGCGGGCAGAGCCACCTACACCTGCTGGGAGGAAGGGAAGGCAAGGTCAGTGACTCTCCCCAGCCCCCTCATCCAATCAGAGACCCCTCTCCTGCTCCATCCAATCAGAGAACCCCCCCTGCTCCAACCAGAGAGGCCCCTCAGATCAGAGAACCTTCCTGCTCCATCCAGAGACCCCATCCAATCAGAGACCCCCATCTGATCAGATTCCCCTCTCCTGCTCCATCCAATCAGACCTCCCATCCAATCAGAGAACCTCCCCCCTGCTCCAATCAGAGAGCCCCATCAGATCAGATAACCTTCCTGCTCCATCCAGAGACCCCATCCAATCAGAGACCCCCATCTGATCAGATTCCCCTCTCCTGCTCCATCCAATCAGAGAACCTCCCCCCTGCTCCAATCAGAGAGCCCCATCAGATCAGAGAATTCTCCTGCTCCATCCAGTTAGAGACCCCATCTGATCAGCACCCCCACACCCACAACACACATCATCCCAACCCCCCCCCCCCCCCGCCCCAAACCCCAGCCTCCTTGGGAAGATCCCCCTGGAGCTGAGCCTGCTCTGAGACCAGGCGCTCTGGGAGCCAAACCTGAGGTTCAGCCCTCCAAGCCACCCCCTGGACTCAGCCCTCCCCTTCCCCTCTCCCCCCAGGGCTGCCGGCATCTTGATTCTGGAGCAGTTAAAGATGACCCTAAAAATAGATTTGAGAAAGCCCTGAGATTAAGTGGCAGCTCCGGAAACCCTGTCTCAGCAGGGTGGGGCCCTGGGCGTTCGGCTGTTTCCAGCCATCCTGTCAGAGCTCGTTTTTAGTCGTATGCATCAAACAATACAAGCTCCCGGGGCCCCTCCCAGCTGGGCCTGCGACGGACCTGCCCGGGCCCCGAGCTCCCTCGGACCAGGATCGGCACCCGAGCCCAGCGCTGGGGCCTCCTCTTCCCCCGCGACTCTGCTCCAAATGCTGCCCGGCTGCAGAGAAGGATGAATGGGAAATTGAGAAGAGGGGAGGTCAGAGCAGGGCAGGACTGGCTGTCTCTGTTCAGGAGGCCCAGGGCGGGGATAGCAGGGGGCTGTGGGTCGGGAGTGAGGGGCACTGGCAGAGGCGGGGCTGTGGGAGCCCCGGGCGGGGACAGCAGGGGGCTGCGGGTCAGGAGTGAGGGGCACTGGCAGAACTGTGTGTTTGGGGCATCCAGGGGTGGAATAATGGGGGGCTGCGGGTCAGGAGTGAGGGGCACCTGTGACTCAACAGCTGAGCACCAGAACAGTGACACAATCCTACGATGATGGGTGCACCGAAAATGCCTGTAAGAGCATTCCATTGCCGATTCCATTCCTCGTAGAACCCAGGCGTCCTGGTTTCCAGCCCCACCCCCGACTAGGCCAGGCCGCCAGGCCCACATCCCAGGGATCCTTCCTTCCCCTGCCTCTGATGCCCCCCTGCCTGTCCTCCCCCAGCCCAGGGTCGGGTGTGGGGGGCCTTTCTCCTCCTGACCGCATGGCCAGAGGTGAGCATGCTGGCGGGCACACCTGGCGGCGCCGTGTGGCCAGCAGAGCACTGCCTGGGCCGCTCCAGAGCATGTGACATCTAGGGTCCAACGGGGGGTGTCGCAAAGGCCAGTGGGCGTGACCTGGGCAGGGAGCTGCGATAACAGGGACTCACCAGCCGAACGGGGACATGGACAGCTAGTAACTAATGGTCCCTGCTGAGGACCTGGACTCAGCTTTACGGCACTTAGAGCAGTGCAGCTCCCTGTCTGGGCTCCTAGGCGCTACCGTAAAACACCTAATACATAATGTACAGCACCCAGCACAGTGGAGTCCTGGGCCATGTCTGGGCTCCTAGGTGCTACCGTAAAGCAGCTAATACATAATGTACAGCACCCAGCACAATGGAGTCCTGGGCCAGGTCTGGGCTCCTAGGTGCTACCGTAAAACACCTAATACATACTGTACAGCACCCAGCACAATGGAGTCCTGGGCCATGTCTGGGCTCCTAGGCGCTACCGTAAAACACCTAATACATAATGTACAGCACCCAGCACAGTGGAGTCCTGGGCCATGTCTGGGCTCCTAGGTGCTACCGTAAAACACCTAATAATTAATCAAAAGGTGACACTCTTGTGCCAGCCGCCCTGGGACATTTCAGCAGAGACCCCTGTCTGAGTTAACAAGGAGCTCCTTCCCCACGGGACTGGTCACATGACCCTGCCAGAACCAGAACCCAGTACATCTGGCCAGCCGGCTTCCATCCCCTTGTGGGGTTATTTCCTTATCGATCTATTATCGGAGTCGGTATTCTAACCATTACAATGGGGCTGGAGACCCTAACCAAGAACTTGGCCCCCATTATGCCGGGCGCTGCATAGACCCTGACCAAGATCGGTGCCCCCGTTGTGCGGGGTGAGAGACAGTGGGAGGCAGTCTCTGCCCCACACAGTTTACAATCTAAATTCCCCCAAGGTGGGAGAAAACCGAGGCCCAGCTCACTCGGATTAGAACTCGGGTGTCCTGTCTCCCCATACGCTGCGCTCCCCACTAGACCATACTACTGCATTCCGATGGCTTTGTCTTGTTTTTAACCCAAACTCTCATGGATCAGATTTCCCAACTAGCATCCAATTCCAGGGAGCGTGAAGAGGAAAACAGCCCCGAGGTTGCAGCAGTGAATCCATAATAACTAAAGTACAACGCCCAGGGGGGTCATGGTGTTAGTGAGTCAACCAGTGAGGAAGCAGAAACAGCTCCATGTGACCAAATGAACAGCCATTCGAACGTGGAAGCAACACATCATCATCCCTACTTCGAATGGCGAACGAATTCGTAAATATCGGCGCAGCGGGAGAATGGATCGAATGTTGCTTGGAAGAGGTTATATCAGGAAAGCATTACTCTCCTCTCAAACAATGGCCTTTAACTAGGCTTCAGGGATACAGCTGAGAACAGGAAGATCCTCCAATAAGTTATTTAAGCTCTTTCTGAAACATTTTCCATCACTTCTCTGGGGCTGGAAAATATCAGAGCATTTTGTGTGTTTTCCAACCATCTCCGGGAGTTCTGGAGAAAAACAATGTAAACCGAGAGACAATGAAATAATAGCAATAATTTAAAATGACCAAATTCGCCACAATTCAGAGCATTCTTTTCCACCGCTTGGAAATTGGTGATGCCTTTAAAAGGAAAATAGAAGGAAAAGAATGCCCAGAATCAATTAAATTTCATATAAAAAAGCCTTTTTATAGCAACTTCCAGCCTGTATGATTTAGTAAGCGGCATGCTGCATACACATTTTTTCACCCAGCACTAAGATGCAGCCACCTCTGAGGTGGAGCAGTTAAAAAACCGCACAGCAATGTTACACAAGGACTGTTTACCCAGCACTGAAACGTAGCTACCTCTGGGGTGGGGCGCAATGGTGTTTAACCAGCCCTGCAGCAAGGCTGCTGCACACGGGTTGCCAACTCAGCACCAAGATCTCTGGGACGGAAGATGGCAGCCGTTTAACACAGCAATACTGCAGGGCGCAGGAATAGGACAGGAAGTGAAAAAGAATCCGGATCCGATTGAAAACGCGGGGGGGTCAGACGTTGGACAACAGGATATTTTACTAAAGCTGCCATCACCCAAAAGACGCATCTCCAGCAGCTCCGGGTCCCCAGGGGTGCCACTGGGCCCTGGATTCGCTTGTTGCGAGTGCCCCTTGCTGAGTTCCCAAGCACGGCTGACTCCCTGCTGGCTTTTCCAGGGAGATTTCACCCA
Organism: Macrochelys suwanniensis; assembly: GCA_033296515.1. Taxonomy (NCBI): domain Eukaryota; kingdom Metazoa; phylum Chordata; order Testudines; family Chelydridae; genus Macrochelys; species Macrochelys suwanniensis. The sequence goes on from CM065793.1 coordinate 18,146,446, forward strand.
TTCAAGTGCCAGCCAGTCCTGCCGCTGCTTGGACGTGCGAGAAGTGAGCTCATCACAAGCACAGGTGCTGCTACCGCAGGCAGGTGACGAAGCGCCGGCAGCCTGGATTCAAGGGGTGGGGATTTAGGGAGTTCCATACGGAGCCAATTCATCTCCAGTTGTTTTAAACCTGAACTTCAAGGGGGCCCTTCCTCCTGGCTGGAATTTCCCCTGGGACTCCTGGGTTCTACCCCCCTGTTCTACCACGGACTTGCTTCCCTTCTCTGTATTTGCAAAATATGACAACACCTAAAACTCTCCAACCCCCCCAGATCTCAACGTGCTTTACAAGGGAGCTCACTAGCATCACCCCCATCCTACACATGGGGAAACTGAGGCACAAAATGGGGCAGTCACATGCCCGATGGACCCAGCCGGCCAGCGGTGAGGCTGGTGATAGAACCCAGCACTAGGAATTATTACTCTTCAAGTCTGGATTTCCCAGGGTCTCAAGGGCCATTTAGCCCCAAACACCCCGCTGCTGTCTTAGTGCCTGCATTAGGTGTGGATTTTCCAGTTGCAGCCAGGGCCCAGTGAGGGCTGTTTCTCCTATGGCCAGATTTTCCTCAGCCCCTGAGATTGTCTAGCCATCTTGGAACAATCCGTCCCAAAGTAACAACGATTACAATTAGAGCTTCATTTTGTCCAACAATACCCCTCCCCCCCAATCCCATCAGACTGAATGCTCATGGAGGGAGAAGGACCTCCGAGGGGGATAGAAAACCAAGCTCCGAGGGATGATGGGCAACGAGATGGGGAGCCGGGTGGGGAGAGGTGTGGCCTTGCCGATGCTCATGCTATAGGGTGTTTTACTTCAGTCCCCAGCTCCTGGAGTCATGTGCTAATCTCCGCTTTCATTTCAAAACTGTTTATTGTTTGTGTTCAACAGCGATGGGGAAGGAGCGGAGAAACATTTGGGGAGCTGGCTCCAGGGCTCAGAAACCCACCCACGCGGCACGCTGGCATTTCTCTTGTTCTCCAAAATCTCCGTTTGCATTTTTTTTTTAAAGTAGCGGTCGGGGTCAGAAAGAAAACCTCGGGTGCGTGACTCAAGTGGAAGCAATGTCTGCCTGAGTCTGCCGAGAGCCTGGAACGAGAGCTCGGAGAGATGCAACCTGCCCCATTCCGCTCAGGGAGAGGGGAACGGCGATGCCACCGTGCTAAACGTCAACAACCGCTCACTATTTCATCCCTCCTGTGAGGGAGGCTGGCAGATCGGCCCCGTTCACTGCGAACCCCCTCTCACTGGGCGATGCCACCGCTGGTTTCTTTCCTCCAGGCAGGAAAGAGCTGAGCCCATGGACAAGGAACAGCCCCGTGGAGTAGGATCATATCCAAATATCTGCGCAATCTACTAAGATCAGCACCTCATTTTGGCAACTTGCATGGGCAGAGCTTAGAGGAGCTTGCTTCCCCCTCCCATCTCTCCATGGCACAATGGGAGCACCTGGGCATGATCCAGAGCAGAGGAGCACGGTGTTGAAGTCCCACCGGAGGTGGGGGGGTTTACGGCTGAGCGGCAGGCTTCCCGGGGGGCAGGATTTCAAGTTCTGGGAGGTTGCTGGATTCAAATCCGCAGAGGGTTTTAAGTTGTGGTCCAGCCGGAGTTGTGAAGTTCATTCCCATGAAGACGGATTTCACCCAGGGCGACTGGCTGCAATTTCAGTCCCCCGGAGTGACTTGGCTCTGGATGGGGAAGGAGATGATCATCGGGTAGGTGGGGTGGGGAGGGGACCGGCGTGGTTTTGAGCTGAGCGCGCACATGGAAAGTAGCAGAGTGCAAAGGGGGGGTTGGACTGGATCCGACATCCCCTTTCAGCTCCCAGATGAAACTGGGCTCCTGCCGGTTGCGTGCAAAGCCCTTGCAAATAAAAACCAGCTATTTTCTGCTTCTGCTATTTCTTTGGAAGGTGCTAGTCACAAGCGGGGGTGGGGAAGGGAGCGAAGCCTGCTGTATAAATAGGGGAAGCTTCCCAGAGAGAGAGAGAGAGACAGAGAGAAGAGCGGGAGACATGCACAGACAGACACAGAGAGGGAGAGCGCCTTTCTAGTCCTGCCAGAGGTGTAAAGAAACTGTCTGCCCCCAACTACGCCCCAGAGCCAACCTGCTCTATTTACATCCATCACCCTGATCTCTAGGCCCTGAGCAAATTCAAACCCAATGCAAGGAATGGGAACTCCTTTTCTCACCCAACACACTCTTGGAATGTGGAACTCCCTGCAACAGGACGGCCCTGAAGCCAAGAACTCAGCCAGATTCAAAGGGACTGGAGATAGAAATAGAGGGGAAGGTTAGCCGGGGTTATAAGAGTTAGTGCAAGCAGGCCTTTTGGAAGGGAGATCAACCTCCTGCTTCAGGATTAGAGCCAGTGTGTAAGTATCAGGGATTGTTCTGTGTCTGTACAGCGCCTAGCACAACGGGGTCCTCCTCTGGGACGGGGTGCTCCTGGGTACTACCATAATACACCTACTAAAGACCAATATATTAGGATGTTCCTTCCACTGGTTCTGGCCACTGTCAAAAACAGGATCAGCCTCGAGGCAGGAGCTCTAGGGATAGACCCCAAGAGTTCTGGTTCGCACGAGCCCACTCACCTCCCCAGTGCTAGAAATCCTAGGCCAGTCACTGCCCCAGCACTGGGGCCAGCCCCCAGGAGCCCTGATTCCAAGACCCCTATTCCCTGCTGCGGGAGGGAGCGTGCCCAGCGGCCTCCAGTCAGTTCCCGTGGGGTCGGCGATTTATACTCTGAAGGGATCTGGTGCCTTCAATTCCTCCCCTGCGAGCCCAGCGGGAATCCAGCCTCTTCATCCCCTGCTTCAGCTTCTGTTGGGAAAACGGCCCCTCCAGAGGCTGGAGTTGCTGGCAGGGCTGGGACCATGGGCTGGCAAAGCCCGGCCAGGTGGCTCTTTGCACCTCCACGCTGCTGGGCTGCAGTGCGGGGGAAATACCTGATCTGTGAGGCCATGTGGTCTTGTGGGGAGCGCTGCCAGCCACGGGGGCTTGAGCTCTCTTCCTGGCTCTGGGCGGGGGAGTGGGATCTAATGGTTAGAGTGGGGGAGCTGGGACGCCTGGGTTCTACCCCTGGCTTTGGCTCGGACTTGGAAGCTCTTCCCCCACTGCCCAGCACCGCGATGGCTGTGGATCAGAAGACCCCTCTCCTCAGGTGCCCACACAGGGGGCGGGCAGCACACCGCTGAGATTGCTGGTATGTCTGGATCTCCCTGCGCTGGCCCTGCTTTCCCAGGCCCGCGTGTGCCTTCACGCAGCAGCCGAGTCAGGCCAGGTCACAGCCTGACTGCTCCCTCCGGGCCCCCGCGGGTCTATATCGGGGCCGCCCCTTGTACGGTACTAACGGAGCCCTAGTAAAAATAACCCCCGGCCGGCCCCGCGCCATGTGGTGTCGAGAATGCACCGAGCTGCTCTCCAGCCCTCCTCCCCTCAAGGCTCAGCCGCTCGGCCTTCCCTTGCATGCAGTTGGCCTCACGCAGCTGCACCGGGGGCGGGGGGTGTCCCTCTCCCCCCATTTGTGGAGACAGGCTCAGTCTGCTGCTGCCCCGTCCCATCATGCCCTCTGAGATCCGGCCCATGGCAGGGGATCCAGGCCTGCCAGTCAGCAGCCCTGCTCCGTGAACGGGCGTTGCCTCGCATTGCCCGAGCCCAAAGTCGCAGGGCTGGGGGCGCGGGCGTGCGGCTCCCTCGCAAAAGCTGCCGTCTGGGGCGAGGCCAGCGGGGGAATGATACCCCCGGGGTGGGAATGCAAAGTCAGCTCCACTGTGAAACCCGCCCTCCTGCCTCGAGCTGCAAAGAGCGAACAGGAGGAGAACGGCGAGTGGTACACTGAGACCGCAAGCAAGGCCTCGCCTGGGGTCTAAGAACTGCCACATGGCACGGGTGTGCGGTTAGAGCCGGGCGGGCGTCAGGGCTCCTGGGTTCTAGGCCCAACTGTGGGAGGGAATTGGGGGCTAGTGCATTAGCACAGGGGCTTTGGGAGCTAGGACTCCTCGCTCGGGGAGGGGAGCAGGGGGGGCTGTGACTCAGGACTCCTGGGTTCTCTTGCTGCTGCTGCTGAGGCGTGTGCCTTTGCAGCGACCGCTGAAAAGAGGCCAGCCATGGCTGTGACAGGAAGAGACGCTCTGGGGGGAATCCCTGGATAGACCGGGTATCCTCCCCCCGAAGCAGAGCTCCTGCCGAAAATGACCAAACAAGTACGTTAAAGAGATGAGAAAACACGAGCGAGTCTGGAGGAAACAATCGTTCTTTCTGGATGGAAGGCGGGGCCGAGCTGGATTTGACGGCAGCCGTTCGAGCCAGTGAACATCACCCCGTTCTGTACAGCTCTGGCCTCTGGGGCAATCAAGGGCTAACGGGCCAGCTCCGGAAAGAGGCGCGACCCAAGCTGCGTGCACTGAGGGCTTGCCTAGAGGGGGATGCGTAGGAAGGCTCGGGCAGATCACCTGAAGGCGCGCAGTCAACGGTGAACGTGCCTCGGACGCTCCCGGTCAGGAGTAAGGCAAAGTTTGTTATAATTTGCATTCACCTGCATGGATTTTTTTTAGAGGCAGTTACATCTCTGTCCACTAGGTGGCGCACCTTTTGGTTCCACAATTGGCCTTTGGAGGAGGAGAGTGACAGAAGGTGATGACTTAGCAACTGCAGTGTTATGTATTGTAGCCATGACAAAGCCAGAGGAGCATTGTTCTCCTGACGCCAGGCCTCGCCCGGTCCTTCGCAGGGTAGGTGTGGACGATCTGCTTCAGAGGAAATCACTTCTACAAATATTGACTCACGACGGCCCATCTGGGTCACGCTGGTTTAAATCTGCGGCGTCTCCACCACGTTTATATCCAAGATCAGAATCTGGCCCGGCACCTGAAAGCAGGTCCCTGTTTGAAGGGCAAGGGCTAGATTCTGAGCTGTAAATGTGGAGTAACTCCAGGGAAGTCAGTGGAGTTACACTGCTGGAAATCTGATCAGAATTACGCTTTCTATTCCCACTGGCCAGATAAAGCTTAGCCCCAGGCTGAGATTTCCACAGGGATCTGCAAACCCAAATGTACAAGAGCGGAGGAACAGCACAATGGCCAGGATACTAGTCTAGGGTCTTCCCTGCTCTGCCACAGACCTCCTGTGGGAACTTACGTCCAGGTTCTCAAAGGGAGTTAGTGACTAACTCCCCTTGATTCACTCCGTCCCTGATCTTTCAAAGAATCAAAGCAAAACTCAATGGAATCTGTTGGGTTTTAATCCGATTTATCGAAGGAAAACCCCATTGAGGACCTAAAACCAGAGGCATCAAGGTCTTCAGGTTTCCCTGACACTGGGAGTTTGCAAACTTCAGTCTGAATTTTAGATTTGCAACTAAACGTCTTCCCTAGATCCTGGAAATTTGAACCCCTTAGTTCCTTGGCTTTCTTGCAACTACACCTGGTTGAAGTTTTTCAAAGAAGCATTTTTCCCTCCATCCGAAAATGCAGTTTTTTGTCTCCGTTGAAAAGGCTCAATTCCAATTTTTTGATGAAAAAAATCAAAACAAAATGAAACTGGAATTTTCATCTCAGTTCCAAACTGATATTTTCATTTCATTGGGGTTTTCAAAAACCAGAAAAAAATCCTTTTTCTGGACCCCAACCTCTACTGTCTCTCCCTTTTTCAGTCAAAAAAAAAAAAGGGGGGGGGGGAATGTTTCTTTTTTAAAGGCATAAAAATACCCCCAGATCTCCAAACTGACATTTGTCAAATTTCAAAAAGCAAAATTTCTATTCAAAACAATCTGGCACAAAAGTTTCATTTTGAACATTTCTCTTGAAAAAAAAAATCAATGGATTTTTCAGTAACAATTTTGATCAAAATAGTTTCTCTCAAATCTATTCAAAGAAATAACATTGGATTTTTCCACCAGTTCTATTCACAACCTTAACAACCTTGAAACCCTTATCAATTTCCTTCTGAGAGACATTCTGACTCTCTCTTATCTGAGGTTCCCGAACAGTAGATCCAGGACTCTTGGGCTCTGTTCCTAGTATAAGTTTAAAGCCGGAAACGACCTTTAGATCGTCTAGGCTGACCTCCTGTGTAACTAGGCTTGGAAGGATTAGATTTTTATTGGTAAATGGCAATTTCACAATGCACACACAAACCGATAGGAAAATATTTCCATGGATAATAACTGAAACTTACAGACAGGCAAAGAAAGAAAAATGCTGCTTGAGAACTAGAGGTTGACTGAAGGATATTTACGGTATATATTTTGACGTGATGTTGACCATTTGTGTTTTAACAGTTATAAAGCTTTCACTTTTTGAATCTCAAATGTCTCCTGTCATTAAATAATTATTGTCTGACCCCCATAATTTCCCACAACTGTAAAAACTGAAATGGATAAAAATAAAAAAAAAAAAACCTTCAAATCCAGAATTTTGCACAAGTGTTCCAATGTAAATAGACAAAAACTGAAAAAAATACTTAAAAATAAACATCAATGTTACCCCCCCCCCAAATTATATATGTATAAAAAATTAAATTCTGACAAGCCTATGTGTAACTCAAGGCCTTCATTTTTATCCAGATATCCCTATATTGAGCCCAGAAACTTTAGTTAGGCTTAACCCATTTCAGGCCTCAGAAAACTAAACTGTGTGTCACTGGGAGAGACAAAGGTGTCACCAATGCCACTGACCGCCTTGTGACCTTAGACAAGTCACTTCCCTGCTCTGTGCCTCAGTTTCCCCCCTCTGTAAAATGGGGCTAATGATACTGACCTCCTTTGTAAAGTGCTGTGGAGTCTCCTGCTGACAGTACCCAAGCGAACAGCATTATTAAGATGCCAATCACACATATAAGACTGTGTTAGTTCACCGTGTGTATAAAATGTTCATTTAAGGAGGCAACATAGCTCATAACGGGAACCCACCGCACATTTAGCTTTAAACTCTGTGCCAAAAGCACGCTGGGCTTGCAGGCTGGGAGGTTTGGGCCCAACATTTGCTAATGTGTCTGTTGATATTGGGTGCCCAACTCGAGACTTGACTTATGCAAAGGGATGAGTACCCGCAGCTCCAGCTGAAACCAGTGGGAGTTGTAGGTGCCGGGAGCATTCTGAAAATCAGGGGCAGGGTTTTCTCACCTCCAGCCCCCCAAACCTGAAGGCACTTTGGAGAAATGGAACTTCAAGGATCTTTGACTGTTTCCACTCTCCCAAGTCAACGAAAAGTAAAGTCCAAACAACGTTAGGAAGAGAAGGGATCAGCAAACGGAGGGGGCAAATATCTCAGCTACTAGAGATTTCCTGACTCTCACTGCGGTGCACATTATGTGGGAATGATAATCTACGTATGTAGATGTAGGAGCTAAGTAGGAATCATTACAACCGACTTATACACTCCAGAGGCTACAGCTTCTAAAGAGGACTGGGGATCTCTTCCCCTAGGCTCTGATTCAGCAAAGCACATAAGCACATGCTGAATCGGGGCCTTAATAACCAGGGATGCTGCCTCAGTATTTTTCAGCTAGACGAACATGATCAACAAAGCACAGACACCTAATTGCGTGCACTGGTATTTATCATGCATGTATCTTCATGTGGCAGGGGTGTTTCTTGTTATGTATACACAACACAAATGTGTGTGTGAGTGTGGGGGGGTGTTTAGCAGGGCCATGGTTTTCAAAAGTGACGACTGATTTTGCGTGCCACAATTTTGCGTGTCCAAATTGAGAGACCTTTAAGGAGGCGGATGATTTTCAGAGGCCCTTTGTACTTTCTGAACATCAGGTTCCTTCAAGATTTGCCCCCCAAAATCGTTAGTCAACGATAGTACATCCTGTCCCATATATGTGTGTATATACACAGTCCTGGTCCATATACTATCAATACCAGATTGTATAGACAGCCGTGGCCTGTGTTTATGGTATACACACACACATAATACGTACAGTGCACAGCTACCTCTATAGGAGACAGTGTAGCTTAGTGGAAAGAGCACGGGACTGGGATTTAGGAGGACCTGGTTCCCGGCTCTACCATTGGTCTGCTGGGTGCCCTTTGGCAAGTCTCTTCACAACTCTGAGCCTCAGTTTCCCCATCTGTATAACATGGATAACGATACTGACTTCCTTTGTAAAGGGCGTCACGATCTACTGCTGGAAAGCGCTAGGAGAGAGCAAGGTATTAGTTAAGGTTGCCTAATTCTAAAGGATCTTTTCCAACTGCTTATAACTTTCACCTTCAGGCTAAATCCTTCCACCTCGAGCCCCTGTGAGTGGGGTGAATTGTTTTTGGAAACTCTGAGCAAAAATGGGCCAGCTGTTTTTGAGTATAAAGCGAAAGGAGGGTTTTTTGGTTGTTTTTTGCCCTTATAAATGTTATGTTGTTAACTTTTTACACACACGCAGAGGGAGCACAGTCACACATGTACAGGGTGACATTGTCACCCTAGCGTTTGCTCACGCGGTATATTTTATCAGGAGACTTCCAACCTCTTTGCAGAGGTGGGTCCGTGCCAATAGCCCTGTTTTGCAGACAGGGAAACTGAGGCACAGAATGGGGACGTGACTTGCCCAAGGTCACACTGCGAGTCACTGGAAAAACTGTGAACAGAACCCAGGAGTCTTGATTCATTGCCCCTCCAATCACAAGGCCAAGCTCCCTCCCATAGTAAGGAACAGAATCCCAGCTCTTTGCTTTAACCAGTGCCTGATCCTGTCTACACAGACTTACTCTTAGTTGCAGAAACTCCTGGAAGAAACGTGTAATGTGGCCTAGATCGCTGTTATCCTGCCATTCTGGATCTAGTTAAGCTCCTCCCTCTGCAATGACGTCCCTGTATCCATAGTAACTAACCTACTTCAAAGGGGAAAGGGTGGAAGGAGACCGAAAAAATATGGATAAACAATGAACAAACTCAGCTGCTTAAACAAAATGTTTGATGGTGCCCAGGGGGGCTATAAAAGTTTTATTGCCACTTGTTTGGGAAAACCTGTGTGTACTCACTTGAAACGGCCAAAGGGAACGGAACAGGGCTAGATCAAGCCTGGGAGCGGAAACCAGGACTCCTGGGTTCTATCCCTAGCATTGGCAAAGGGAGTGAGGCCTACAGGCTTGAACAGGGGTCTAGGAGTCAGAACTTCAGGGTTCTAGGAGGGCAGTGGTTTCTAGTGTCTAGGGCAGCGGGGACTGGGAGTCAGGACTCCCAGTTCTGTCCCCAGCTTTGGGAGGGGGTTGCAATTTATTGAGTTAGAATAAGGGGGCTGACCATCGGGATTCCCAGATCTGCCTCTTCATGCAGCAACTCACTGCCCAACTTTATGCCTCAGTTTTCCCCAACTGTAAAATGGGGATAATCCTGACTTATCTCAGAGGAGATTTTAAGGATTAAATAACCTTTTCTACCGCCCTGGTCACTGGTTTCTGCGTTAGATGACTGCCGAGTGCAATCCTGTGGTGGTGACACTCACTCCACAGTACAGATTGGTGCGTCTGATTGTCATCATTAAGATCTCTCAGGGATGACGTCACTGGTTGAACTGTTTCTTTGCTGTGTTATGTCCTCCAATACTATTTCGAAATGAGGGGACAGATCTTCAGCTAGGGTCTAAGATCTGAGGTTGCCCTGGCTTCACGGCTATTGGGGCCCACGCTAGCTCACCTGGGCTGCAATCAGCCCTCCAGCGGGAGAAGTGGCTGGTAGCCGGGATAATGAAACTGACACGGGACGCCACTGGGTGGGGTAGGGTGAGGTGCTCTGCAGAACCTGCCCATCCCCATGGCAAGCTTCCATCGAGTGAAAACCCTCGGGCCGGCTTCGGCCCAGCCCAGCAAGTCGTACCGGCGCTGAATATGCTCATGGACTGTGAGGGGTGGGGAGGAAGGCGGCAGGGTCAGCGCTGGGGAACCAAAGCCCTGAACTGATTGCAAGGGATGGGCGCTGGGGACAAGCCACCCTAGTTTGAAGATGGAGCCTGATGCGTTTACGACCGGGATGATATGACAGGGCGGCCTTAGAGGCTTGTCCCCCAGCTCCCATCAGTTTCCAGCCTCCAATGGAGAGATGCCAATTTATACCACTTGGGTCCACTGAGTCCCATGGGGTGACGCTGCTTGACGTCAGCTGGGGATTTGGCCCTAGGCTTTGTAGCAGTCCCACAGGAGAGCGGCTTTATACAGCTGGCTCCTTTGTCCAGGGTCAGTAGCTGCAATTGACAAGTGGGTCGTTCCCCGCTCAGCCGAGGTGTGTACGCGGCACCCGCGGGGCTCGCCCAGCGCGTCGGGCTCACAAGTGCCCATGTCACCTGTGCATCCACCGGCTGCTGCGTGAACAGCCAGGGCTCTGCAGGTGCAGCCTACGTGCCCGTCTCTGCAAATCCAGTTACATATTAATGGCGTTCTAGTGACAAGTAATCCCGGGCAGCACTGTCTCTGCCGTTTAACCTTCTCCTGGGGCGTCAGGTGGCACGGCTGGGAAGCGTTAGACTTGTGGATCACCAGAGGGGGAAATCAACAAAGCTCCATACCTCAGTTTCTCTTCCCCACCCTTTGTCTAGTTAGTCTGTGAGCTCGGTTGGGAGTGGTCTGCCTCCCACTCTGTGTCTGTGCAGCAGCTGGTACAATGAAGGTCCTGATCTCAGTGAGGGTCTGGGCAGCGCCCGGCACAAAGGGGGCCCTGATCTCAGTCAGGGTCTGTGCAGCGCCCGGCACTAAGGGGGCCCTGATCTCAGTGAGGGTCTGTGCAACACCCAACATAATGGGGGTCCTGATTTTAGGTGTAACTTTTAGGCCCGACAGTAATACACATAATAAACTAAACAAGAATAAGGGTGCTACTGTAAGACACCTACTACTGCTGCTATTTGATAATTTTCTTTTGATTCAGAGAAACAAAGCGTGCCCAGGCCCTGGCTCCACATACCCCACCAGTTCTTTAAAATGACAACACCAAATTCAAGAGCCATTCAGCTCACCGCTTCTACCCAGCTACTCAGCAACCCGACAGCTTCGGTCTGTCTCCCCAAACCCTTCTCCAAGGCCAGGGAAAGGAACTGGCTCCGAAAGCAGAGTTCTGGGCTATGTCCCAGCGGGACAGGAGACAAGAAGGTTAGAGCGCTCGCTTGGGATGTCGGCAGAGCGGGTTCACCACCAAGTCACTGAGTCCCTCTCGGCCTCAATTTCTCCCTCTCTAAAATGGAGCTAATGCTGGCGTTGTGAGGCAATGGTGTACGTTAGGTAGCGACCACAGAGAGGACCCCCTGAAGCAGCCCCTCAGCTGTACACTAAACTGAGGTGTAAACCAAAGAGGGGGTAACTAGCTTAGATGGAACATCTGCATAGATAGACAGCTGCTAGATTGTGTGTGTACCTCCTGCACACAAGATATAGTGTGTGTAAACACGCCTCCCCCAGCTAGTTCTCACACCCCTGATCCACAAATGTGACACCCCCCCCCCCCCCCCAGTTCTCAGGAACGATGAGAGAGCAGAGCCCCGAGGCCGCCTCTTAATAAAGCTTCACCCAGCCAAGCTGACGCCAGGAGATTCCATAGCCGCGTGATCGGCCAAAGTGGCGCTTGGTCGGACTCCGCCGAACATGTGGTGGTGTCATCACCTGGCCTGTTTGCTCCCTCCCCAACGCCGCTGCCAGCCCGCTCCAAAATCCTGAGATCTGCTTAAAAATCATGAGAGTGTGATCACAGCCGGGGTGGGTCTTTTTCTTTGCCTCCTAGTTTCTGCCCCTTTAGGGAGCACCTGGGCCACGTTTTCAAACTTTTCTCTCCTGCCACACCGGCCAGAAATGTCCTTGTTTAATGGAAAGCCAGGATTTTCATGTGATCGCACTAGGAGCTAGGGATTTCAGAAACACGTTGAATACCGTAATACACCAAACAAACACACAGCACACAGGACTCCTGATCCTAGGTGCTACCATAATACCAAGGATAAGAACGCTCGCAGGGCGTGGACGTCAGTTTCACAGAGGGATGGGCTGAGCCCCTCTCCAGAAACGAACGCACACACTCAAGGCCCCACAGATCCCCACCTGAGGCTAAGGCCCCCTTTCGAAGCACGGCCCTTGACCGCGACAGGGGGTAGGCCAATGTTCCTTAAAATGTTTGGGGAATGAAAGGCAAGGGGAACCCCTCAATGAAAAGAGAGAGAGACGGATCGGGAGGGTGGGGGTGGGAGAGAGCGTCCAGAATAGCACCATGACATTGCAAAGAACAAGGCGAGACCCAAAGGAAGAAAAGTCCCCCCACGCATGCAATAGGTACCGGGAAACCTCCCCTCCCTGTGCCAAGGGGGATTGAGCATGAGGGGAGGGACAGAGCTGGATCCGACTTGTGTCCCCGCCCGCCCCCCCCGCCGGTCCCACCCTGAGTCTCATTGAATTAGAAACACAACACACAACACAACACACATACACACCACGGTTCGCAGTCTCAGACCTTGACTCGCTCCGATCCGGATAATGATGGCTCCAGCCAGCTCGGCCTACCCACGCCTGCCCCGGGCTACGGCCGCGACAGAGGGGGTTTTGTTCCAGGGGAAGGGGTCGCGGCATTTCGCTAGCAGGAGACAGATGAAGGATGCGTCAGGTTGGCCTCAGCGCCAACGTGACACAGCCAGCAGGGGAGTGCTTGGGAGAGGCCGGAGGCTGACTGTGAGGTCACAGTTGTGATTGACATCAAGGTTGTAAAGAGAGGCTACCACGATAAATGGGGTGGTCTAGTGGTAAAAGCCGGGGTGGAGGCTGGAAGCCAGGACTCCTGGGTTCTAGCCCCAGCTCTGGGAGGAGGAGTGGGGTCTAGTGGTTAGAGCAAGGGTGGGGCCCAGGAGCCAGGACTTTGGGTTGTATCCCCAGCTCTGAGACGAAAGCAGGGTCAGAGCAAGTGATGTGTGTTCTAGCCCTGGACCAGCGTGTGGCCGAGGGGAACAGAAACCAGGACTCTTGGGTTCTATTCTTAGTTCTGGTCTGGGAGCCAGACCAGAGTGGTCAGAGCAGGGAGAACCAGGACTCCTATGTTCTCACCTTGCCTTTTGGACGGGTCACTTCCCTTCTCCGTGCCTCAGTTTCCCTATCTGTAAAATAGCACAAACCTCAACAGAGCAGGGTAAAGTGTAACTCTTTAACTCTGAGTTCCTGGGCTGGACGGCTCAGGGGGACAGCTAAACTGAGCGTCGTCGTGTTTATTTTGATCCCTTTTAATTTCCCCCCCAGTACTCCTTTTGGTCTGAAAATTAATACTAAAAAGAAGAAGAAGAAGAGGGAAAACAGCATTTACAACGGTTACAAATTAACACCACAGCATCTCTTTGCAAGCACCCAGCGCCCCTTCCTCTGCAAACAGATCACGCAGCTTTGGCCTCATTTCGTCCTGAGAACCCCTTGTGTCTGGACTGAGCCCAAGGCCTGATCCAACAGCCAGTGGAGAGACTCCCGTTGGCTTTGGGTCAGGCCCTGAGAAAAAGATGTGGAGACGGTTTCCTAGGATAGCCCAGAGGGATCTGTCCTGTGTTTGTGCAGCGCCCGGCACAGTGGGTCCTGGGCCGTGACTGGGGTGCCTATGCACTACCGTAATACACCTAATCAATAAATAATAATAATAATTAGAGCAGCTAGACTGGCTGCTCTTAAAAGGGATCTGACTTCAGGGGTTGGAGACCGAAGGCACTGGGGGGGAAGCAGAGTGGGAATTTTACCCAGGTAGTGTTAGCTTTCTTCTTAAACTAAGCACCAGGGGCATGGAAAAACCTGTCTGAACCCCCTGCCCCCCCGCACCTGCCAGCACTGGGTCTCTGCAGCCTGACAGGCGTACGACCCGCCCCCTAAAGTAGGACCCTAGGAGTTAGAGACAGCAAAGGCCCAGCACAGCAGACGTGTAAGGACCTAGGGTTGCAGAGAGAGATTCTGGGCCCAACTCATTGTGGTGTGTCCCTCACCCAGCCATGTCCACCAGTGCACAAGAGCGTTAGCCCAGAGCCAGACAGAGGGGTTTCCACAGCACAGTTTCACTCTCATGATCTGTGTCACCAGAACTGAAATGTACACATCTCGAGTGCTTTGAACCAGTGTGGGAGGGCTTTCATGTCCCCACACAACACACACACACACACACGCTGGGAGATCTATCGTGTGTATTGTCCAGTTGTGCCAATTAGCAAACAAAGAGGCTATCAAAATAAATTAAAACCAAGGATTCAGCATTCCCACAATGCTCTTTCTTCCCTTATTTTAACAGGTGCCATTTTCTTGTCAGTCTTTAGGGCAGACCAGTGAATGGGCCCTGGTGTATTTTGTTTAACCATTGGTGCCGTATGAGATCTTGCCGCAGAGCTTACTGTGCTGAGAAATGGGGAGAGGCTGCTGGGTGGGTGAGGTCAGTTGGAGCAAATTATCGGCAGTGCAGAGAATTAGCTAGATGAGAACTAGCCCTGTTCTCCTATGCGTGCGTGGGACACAGACAGAGCCCACATGTTCTCAACGCTGCTGAAGTCAATAATTGATATTTATGTGTAGTCATTTTATGCACGGTTGTCTCGTGGCTAGAGCAGGGGCTGGTTTAAGGAGTCAGGACTCGTGATTTCTACTCTCAGCTGTGATAGTTTGTCCGATCTAGTGCTCAGAGCAGAGGTGGCTGGAAGTCAGGACTCCTGGGTTCTATTCCTGGCTCTGGGAGGGAAGCGCAAGCTAGTGTTTAGAGTAGGGCTGTTGATTAATCGCAGTTAACTCACGCGATTAACTCAAAAAAATTAACTGCGATTAAAAAAATTAATCGCAATTAATCACACTGTTAAACAATAGAAGACCAACTGAAACGTATTAAATATTTTGGATGTTTTTCTGCATTTTCAAATGTACTGATTTCTATTACAACACAGAATACAAAGTGTACAGTGCTCACTTTATATTATTATTTTTGATTACAAATATTTGCACTGTAAAAATGATAAACAAAAGAAATTGTATTTTTCAATTCACCTCATACAAGTACTGTAGTGCAATCTCTTTATCGCGAAAGTGCAACTTACAAATGTAGATTTTTTTTACATAACTGCACTCAAAAACAAAACAATGTAAAACTTTAGAGACTACAAGTCCATTCAGTCCTACTTCTTGTTCAGCCAATTGTTGAGACAAACTAGTTTGTTTACATTCACAGGAGACAATGCTGCCCTCTTCTTATTTACAATGTCACCTGAAAGTGAGAACAGGCGTTCGCATGGCACTTTTGTAGCCTGCGTTGCAAAGTATTTATGTGCCAGATACTCTAAACATTCATATGCCCCTTCATGCTTCGGCCACCATTCCGGAGGACATGCTGCCATGCTGATGATGCTTGTTAAAAAAAATAATGCGTTAATTAAGTTTGTGACTGAACTCCTTGGGGGAGAATTGTATGTCTCCTGTTCTGTTTTACCCGCATTCTGCTGTATATTTCATGTTATAGCAGTCTCGGATGATGACCCAGCACATGTTCATTTTAAGAACACTTTCACAGCAGATTTGACAAAACGCAAAAAAGGTACTAATGCGAGATTTCTAAAAATAGCTACAGCACTCGACCCAAGGTTTAAGAATCTGAAGTGCCGTCCAAAATATGAGAGGGACGGGGTGTGGAGCATGCTTTCAGAAGTCTCAAAAGAGCAACACTCCGATGCGGAAACTACAGAACCCTAACGACCAAAAAAGAAAATCAACCTTCTGCTGGTGGCATCTGACTCAGATAAAAAAAATGAACATGTGTCAGTCTGCACTGCTTTGGATCGTTATCGAGCAGAACCCGTCATCAGCATGGATGCATGTCCCCTGGAATGGTGGTTGAAGCATGAAGGGACACATGAATCTTTAGTGCATTTGGCACGTAAATATCTTGCGATGCCGGCTACAACAGTGCCATATGAACGCCTGTTCTCACTTTCAGCTGACATTGTAAACAACAAGCGGGCAGCATTATCTCTTGCAAATTGTAACCAAACTTGTTTGTCTGAGCGATTGGCTGAAGTAGGACTGAGTGGACTTGTAGGTTCTAAAGTTTTACATTGTTTTATTTTTGAATGCAGGTTTTTTTGTTCATAATTCTACCTTTGTAAGTTCAACTTTCATGATAAAGAGATTGCATTACACTACTTGTATTAGGTGAACTGAAATATACTATTTCTTTTGGTTTTGACAGTGCAAATATTTGTAATCAAAAATAAAGTGAGCACTGTACACTTTGTATTCTGTGTTGTAATTGAAATCAATATATCTGAAAATATAGAAAACATCCACAAATATTTAAATACATGGTATTCTATTGTTTAACAGTGCGATTAATTGCGATTAATTTTTTTAATCGCTTGACAGCCCGAGTTTAGAGCAAGAGAGAATAGGGAGCCAGGTCTCCTCCGTTCTCAGCTCAGTGACTTTTGTGCTATATGACCTTGAGCGAGTCAACTGGATCTGAAGGCACTCCAACTGGACTGAGACCAGTTTAAAGCGCTGGGCAGAAAGGTGTTGGGTTTAGATGGAAACTAGCTCCTAGTGAAAGAACAATGTCTCTGTGTCTCAGATAGGGAAGCGTTTCAAAGGGGCCTCTGGTACAATTCCAGGCAGTGCCCGTTAACGTGGGTGGCTGGCAGCTATGACGCGCCAGCTTCTAACTTAGCTGAGACCATACCATGGGGGGAGATGAGCCTTCATCAGCCCAGCGAGGGCCGGCCGTGGGCACCCACCACAGCTTAGCGCTGAGATCTCTCTCCGCATTAGGGTGGTGCAGGCTTCCCAGCGTCTCCTGCCTCTCAGCCGGAGATAGGCCCCGGCCAACGCCCAGGGCCCCGATTCTGATCTGGTGTAAAGCGAGAGTAGCTCCACACGGAAGGGAGAAAACCCCAGTGAGATCAGCATCAGGCCCCAGATCGTGGGGGATATCTGGATGTGAAAAGTAACACTGCTGCGATTCTGATCTCTGCTTTCCTCTCCTGCGGTGGGGACATGTGTCAATCTCAGCCCCACATATATCCCCATCTGCCCCGTTGCACCCACTCCCCTCCAGCTTTGGAACTGATCACCACTTAGTTCTGCTGCCAGGGACGACAGGCTGTGAAATGCAGTCAGTGAAGGTGGTGGTGGGTGGGAGCCAAACACCCCCAAGAGCGACCACTCACCTCCCCGCCCCTCTGCCAAACCTTGTAACCAAGAGCCAACCCCGGCCGAGAGCACGGCTCTGCCACCGGTGGGGATTCTGCTGGCGCAAAGACCTCCCAGCTGTATCCCGGGGGCTGCTGGGCCTGTGGGGGACCCCCGCGCTCCCAGAGCTGATTGACAGGGAGCGGCCCTGCCACCTCGGGGGGATATCTGAGGAAGAAGCCCCTTGACCCACTGGGTCAAGCAGGTCCCAAGCCCAGGGGGGTCCCAGCGCAGCCAGAGATGAGCCCCTCGGTTCAGCAAGGGGGAGAAGAAACTGGGCGTAAAGAAATCAACCCAGGCAGCCCTCTCTGCTCTCGCCAGGCCCCAGAGAGAGGTGTCCTGGGAGCGGGGTGGCGAGGCAGCCTACGTCAAGAGGCGCATGCGGCAGGAGAGACTGACGTCCCGGGCCAGGCCGGATCGAAGAACTGACTCAGAAATGGCCACGTGCTTGCTAAGGTGTAGGGCCTGCTGTACAGGCCGTTGGGGGCAGTGGAAAAGCTCCCGTGGGTCAGGCCCTTACAAACTGATCGCCCCAAAAGGCGTGGGGTGTGTGTGTGTGTGTGTGTGCATGCACCCGTGTGTGTGTGAGTGTGAGCACGGGTGAGTGTGCCCAAGTGTGTGGGCATAGGAGAAATCACCTTTCCGAGGGGCTTTCAGAGGAGCTGAGCACCAAATCCCCCCGGAATCTGCTGAGCTCCCAGCCTCTGACAGGATCGGGCCCACACCTTGTCTTGCAAGAGGGCTGGATCGCTCGCCGGTGTCACCGGGGAGCTCTGCTCCCCCAGAAAAAGGCCCTGGCTGGGACAGGAACCAATGATCAGGATTGGCCCTGCCCCTGGCCTCCCATCCACGCAGGTGAAATAGAGCTGCCTCGCTGCATTCTGGCCTAGGCTCTCACTGCTAGGCAACGCTCCCTTTCCTGAACAGCCGCAGCCCAAAGCAAAGCCCCCAGAACCAACGGGAGCGAACACGTCCCCGAACGTGCTCTCGGGGCGTGAAATCGGGATCCACATGGAACTCGTCCGTCCCCTGCACATCGCCATGGGCTCAGCCTCGGGTCCGCCTCATTCTGCAACATGGACGCATTGCTGGGGTTTAACTCGACCCGCCCTGAGCTGCCAGGTTCTCCCAGCTCCTGCTAACATCTACAGGCGCGGCGGGTGCCCTGTTCTGCGCAGGATACAGGGACCTCCCCGTAGGGGCCAGTCCACGGCAGGCAGCGGACTCCGAGCAGGACTCTCAGCTGCCTGCTCCTTCCCAAGGCCCAGAAATACCAGCTGGACTCCTATTCACAGTCCTACTTTTGCTGTACGGCCTACCCACCGAGTCCCTCTGCGGACGGATCCCGGCCTGCTTTAAACAAAGGCAGCTTGTTTCTGATCCAGGGAAGGGGCTTTTTCCAGGGGCCTCTTTATTTTATTTTGCAAGGAAAAAAAGCACAAAAAAAAATTAAAAATAAAGCGGAGCTCAGCTTTGAAACACAACCCAAGCTGACTGGGCTGGGGCTGCCCCCCCCTGCACACACACACACTTAACACTGGGGAGGCGGTGGCGGGGCAGTGCGAGGGTCGCCCCAATTCCCCGCATTTGCAATCAGATTCAGGGTGAGCGCCAGATGTGCCCAGAGGGATCAAAACGTCTTGGCCTTTTTAGGGTCATGAGGAGAAAAATCCCACCAGCCCCTTAGAGAAGCCCCAGACCACGCGGGCGCTTTCCCACCCCAGCTCTACAGGCTGCTCCTGGCGATGGTCAGAGGCATCCGGATCCATGCGTGTCGCTGCTGTATCTGGCTGTAACGTGCAGGGCTCAACGCGAGGCAAACAAATCCTGCACTGTGTCTTCAGATCCTATCGCGGGAACCCCACCCAGCAACGAGACTTTCACCAAACGGGGAGAGATTGACTGACGTGTGGCAGGGGCACCTTGGGCTAGATCCAGAACCCAGTCAGGTCACGTTGCTGGGGCCCTCTGGATGGCGGACGGGGTTTATAAGGGAAAGCGAGTTGAGATGTATGGGACGGTCTGGTGCTGGTCATGGGGCAGGGGCATGAATGGGGCGAGCTGCCACGCAGCAAAGCGGGCCGTCTGAGACACGACCCCACCCTGAGTTCCACGCAGCGTCAGAAATCCAATGAGCGCCCCTCTCTTCCCACAGAGAGACTCATTTCCCCACGCTGCGATCGAGGGGCTGCTACTGCTCCGGGTTTGGGGAAGGCCGGAATCCGAGGCAGGCAGGCAGGCGCTGCAGCCTGGGCCCGTATGCACAAGAGAGAGTGTGTGTGTGTGTGTGTGTGTGTGGTCAGGGGGTTGGCCATAGGCTGGGGGTTGACTGGGCCCACCAGGTGGCCGGGAAGAGGTGGACATTTAATTTGATTCTAACTGGCATGGGGTGCCTTTGCCCAGTAAACAGTACCGGAGAGAAAGACAGACCTGTGGAGATCCCGTCTAAAGCACCTCTGTGGCTCAGAGAACACTTTGTTCTCCACCTTAGCTATGATACGTTTGAGGGAGCGCCTTACGGCCACACGGCAAAGTGGTCTCGGGCTCCCCCAAGCCAAGACCTCGCTGGCTGATCCTCGCTCCTGGGCAGACTAAAGCCTCAGCAATTTCTGGCTTTTACGTCACAAAGGAAACCGAATTTTGGCCCACGAGTCATTTATTGGGACCAGCCCAGGATCCGAAAAGGAGGGAAATGACACACCAAAAAAAAAAAAAGAAAGAAAGTTCCCTCTCTTGCCGCAGTCCCGTGATGCAGGGCTGCTGGGGCGTTGGCGGGGGAGATTGACGACAGATTGATGGCGGGATCCGAGCACCCGAGGGTGCGCCCTCCCCAGACAAAAGGCCTGATTCCGCTCAGCTGAAGGAGCTCCACCGGAGCCAACAGGAGCTGACGGCGCCATGCACAGGGTCCGCGAGCCTCGTCCCTTTCACCCTTCCCCGTCGCGTGGGGCAGCACAAAATCAATCTTGCCCACACCCGATTTTTTTTTTTTTAAACAAGCGCTGCAGTGTCTTTGCACGCCTCAGGGCATTTCCAGCAACCATGGCCAGATCCTTCCAGGAACTCCGCTGATTTACACCAGTGTCAGATCCAGCCCCAAGTCCTAAGAAACTGAGCACCAACCAACTCTAGACAGTGGTGGGCTCGCAAAGGAGACGCCACACCATCCAGGCGCATAGTGCCAGCCCCCAGAATGCTTGGATTTTTATTATGCTTCACAATCACGCACGTGGCCTATTCGTATTTTAACCATGCCCAGTTGGACAATACCCAGTCCCTGGGCATGCCGGGCACCCTCACTTTCACGCCAGCTTTATTTATGAAACAGCTGAGCTGATGTCCTGAAGCTGAAAGATGCCTGGTGGGGGAAATTGAGAGGGTGGGTGCATGCGTGGGATCGTAATTTACGAGGATCAGAATACTTAAGCACACAAAAGGGAAGGGAGAAAGATCCAAGGAACGAATGAATCATGGTAGAAAGAGACATGGGCCAAGCCAAATAGGTGGCTAAAATCCCCCCCACGTCAAGACATAAGAGCTGCTTGGAGGGTTTGCGCTGGGTACCAGCTCCACTTCATCCCCGACTCCCCCCGCCCAGCGATCTCACATCCCTTTCCAGTTGTCCTTATATAACTCAGCAGTAGGCGGTTATACAACTACAAAGGGGGACTGGGGAGAGCGAAAAGCAAAACGCCTCCTGGCAAAACTTCTCCTGGAGTTTGCCTTTTGGTAAATGCGATGGGAGACAGTTGGATTTTCTGTCTCCGAGGCCCTGCCCCCACCCCAACCCAGCCAGCCACGATGTTATGAAGCCCCTTCCTGGTTTTGATTTATTCTGATTTGGTCGCCGATTTCACAGCACGCCCGTTTCTGCCCGCCTTCCCTTCTCCCCCACCACCCGGGGAAGCAGCTAATGTCCCATCATCCCCTGAGCCCTCGCCAAGTGTCACCGCGGAACCCGACTCAAAATACTGCTAGCGGAGAGCTTTGATCGAGATTCCCTCATTGCGACTGAAACCGATCTGTTTTGCCTTGAGACTTCCACCCCTGAGGAAATCCGTCTGCTCTGCACAGTGTGGCCTGATGAATGTTATGTCCCCGCCATTCCTGTCAGGGTGAAGGCTGCTTGGGACCTTCCAAAACTGGGCAAGAGGCCACTTTGCCCAGAGCCGGTTTGGTTCGTTGCAATGGACAATATGGGGTTAAACTCGCACAAACAGAACCAAGACACTCCTAAAAGAAAAGAAAAAAACCCACACTCCACCCTCTCTAAATTCTTTCCATCCGTGCAAGAATAAGCCTGGTTTTGTTGTTTACATTAATATTATATATATAAATATGCCACTTTAGCCCAGCTTTTCCCACCACCGGAATAATATAGAAGGGGCAGATTCTGCTCTGTCACACCGGCCTAAATCTAAAAGAACTCCATTGACTCGGGCAGCCTCAGATCAGAATCCGGCCACTACCAAACTGAGACCATGTCAAGAATTGTCCCCGTGTGCTGGGGAACCGCACGTTGTTTTCAACTTAGGCATGGAACGAAACGTGGGCCTGCGTTTCCAACAAAGATCCACGTTTGGGAGAGCATCCAAATAGTATTTAATCTCTCCACTTTGAAAAAAAATACAGCTGATCTAAAGATATGGAGAAAATCAATAGAAACCCCAAGAAGTTACTTACCAGTTTGGAAATTCTTTGCTGCAAAAGCCGTGATCCGCAGGTTTCCCCATATAATTCCACTGTGAAAGACAGAGGAAAGACAGACAGACAGACAGAAAGACAGAAGGATCTTTCTCCAGCTGCCTAAAGCCAGGCTGGGAGCTTACCCACCTAAAGTCACTGACTTTTACTCAAAGAAGGGAAATCCTTTTTAAAACCTTAGCCCCACCCACCTTGCTAATTACGAGGGCAGACAGACAGATGAGGCAGGAGGTGGGAGGGACCTACTTACTGTAATGTGTGGAGTATGACTCCCTTTCAAGTCTGCTGGACCTGCTGACTCAGTGGGAGGCAGGCCAGGGCATGGGATCGGGATTCCTTCCAGGAAACAACGATTTTGCAGGGGAGAGTAGCAGCAGCAGCACTCCGGAAAAAGGGGCTATAACCCACCCATCCCATCGGAGCTGGGCTCAGATCTGGAGCTGGATCCGAATGCCCCCAAAGATCTGGCGTGGTTTTGTGTGTGAGCTCAGAGAGGGGGCCTTAACCCTAATATTCAGGCTGTTCAGGCACAGGGGGTTTGCCCCGAGAGACTCTTCTGATCTAAGAAGCTTTGTCGGAGCAAAATGAACTGAAGCAATGCCTGATATTCCCTGCCTTGCATGGGCTGAAGCACACTGGGTTGAAAGCGAAGGCTCTTCCCCTGGGGACCATGCTGAAAAGAGCCTGTGGTTTTTGGGAAGTTTGCCTAGGAGATGATAAATGAGGATGGAGCTACAGTAGATTCAGATCGTATGGAGACTGGCGCTAGGGAACAGCCTAAGTCAATGGGCTGTACAAACACAGAACAAAAAGACAGGCCTTGCCCAGAGAGCTTCCAATTCAAACCCTGAAGCCATGTGTAACTTTACTCCCATCTAGAGCACTGGACTATGACTCAGCAGACCTGGGCTCTATTCCTGCCTCGCCACTGGCCTGCTGTGTGACCTTGGGCAAGTCACTTACCCCTCTGTGCCTCAGTTTTCCCATCTATAAACTGGGAATAATGATACTGACCTCCTTTGGAAAGTGCTTTGAAATCAACTGATGAGACGCCCTGTATAAGCACTAGGCATTGTTATCATTACGCACAGTAGTAAAGTTAAACCCATGAGTAACTGTTTGCAAGATTGGCGCCTAAGCTGTTTTGCAGTTATGCCCACGGCACCTCGTCAGGACTGTGGTATCACCCACCCCAAACATTCAGGAATCACGAGCCAGGGAGCATCCTATGAGATCTCATACGCTATTTGGGGCTCTTTTAATCTACCTTCTGGTTTCTGAGCCTTCCAGATGCACACAGATCACATCTTCGAGCTTTTCCCTGCAACCACTAGACGCATTTCTTTAAGCAAAAGCTGAGACGCTCAAGCAATCACCTGACTCCGGGAGCTGGGCCTTTATCAAATGTGCCAAATATCCTGGACTCACAACACAGTCGCAAGAGTTGGCAACGCTGGGATTGAATCCTGCCATTGAAAGGTAAAATGGCTCAAGGGCCAGGGCGCTAGTCGAGGACCAAGGAGACCTGGGCTCAGTTCCCTGCTTTGCCCCAGGCTCCCTGGCTGACCTTGGGCAAGTCGCTGCAGCTCTGTGCCTCAGTTTCCCCATCTGCACAATGGGAATAACAGCACAACCCTGCCTCCTGGGGCACGTAAGGATAAATGCGGTAAAGATTGTGGGGTGCCCAGACAAATACCTGAGCTAGATTGTATGACGGTCCGTGGGGAACAGCCTGCAATCTGATCTGCTTCGGTGGAGCCCACGCAGGATCAGCCCTTAAAGACAGAAACAGCCAAATGCGTCTTCAAAATATATCCTGCCTGCCCCTCCATCCAGCTGCCAGGCACCAGTGGGTCCCAAGGAGGAGAGGTGAGAAGTGCTTGGACAAGTCCAGGGAAGAGAGATGGGGTAAGGAGAACTGGCAGCCAGGCGGCCACGGTTGGCAGGGTGGAGATGGGGCAACATGATAGGACATGACTCAAGAGTAGCAGAGTGGAAAGGATCTGAACTGGGGGGAGGGGCGTGATGTGCTCAGAGAGATGATCTCAGCCCAAGAAGGGAGCGCATGAGGGCTGAAGGAAAGGATGGTAAGAGGAAGGGGAGACTGAAAGAAGAAAGACGGGAAGACGATAAAATCATCACGGCTAAAGTTGGCAGATGAGCCAAAGCTTGGAGGAGGGCAATGAAAAGGACAGGTCACGCGTTCCGAGCCGCCTGGGCCCAAGCAAACCATGCGCATTCTAACAGGGCTAACTGCAAATGTGTACGTCTCGGAACAAAACATGTCGGCCATACTTACAGGATGGGGGACTCTGAAAAAGATTTGGGGGCTGTGGTGGGTAATCAGCTGAACATGAGCTCCCTGCGTGACACTGTGGCTGAAAGGGATAATGCCATCCTGGGATGCGTAAACAAGGGGATCTCAAGTAGGAGCAGAGAGATTATTTTACCTCTATATTTGGCACTGGCGTGTCCGCTCCTGGAACACGGTGTCCAGTTTTGGTGCCCAGAGGTCAAGAAGGGTGTTGCTAAATCGAAGCGGGTTCAGAGAAGAGCCACGAGAATGACTGAAGGATTAGAAAACCTGCCTCACAGTGATAAGCTAAACAGACTGAGCAATTGAGTTTAACAAAGAGACGGTTAAGGGGTGACTTCACTACAGTCTATAAGTATCTACGTGGGGAACCAATCTTTGATAGTGGGCTCTTCAGGCTAGCAGAGGAAGGTCTAACACGATCCAATGGCAAGACACTGAAGCTAGACAAATTCAGACATTTTTTAATAGTGACAGTAATTAGCCACTGCAACAATCTACCAAGGGTGATGGTGGATGCTCCATCACTGGCAATTTTTCAATCAGGATTGGAGGTGTTCCCAAATGCTCTGCTCTAGGAATTATTGTGGGGCAGGTCTCTGGTTGGACTAGATGATCCCAGCGGTCCCTGCTGGCCTTGAGATCTATGGACCCGTGAGAGCGGTTTGGGGTTACCTTCCTGCAGAAAGATCTGGCATCAGTAAATCAAACACCCCGGGTTGCGGGGAGACGAGTCCAGTGGGATGAAATCTAATGGGGACCATCTCTCCCTCTGACGATTTGCTCAGCTAGATGATCTCTCATTATTGCTACACACACACCTCTCCAGAACTAGAGACGGGCTCAGACTTCAAACACTCACAAAGTCTGGTCTGTAGTTCAGCCTATCAGGATGGCAATGTAATCTAGTGGTTAAAGCAGGGGGGGACGCAGGACTCTGGGTTCTGTGCCCAGCTCTGGGAAGGGAGTGGTGTCTAGTGGTTACAGCAGAGGGGACTGGGAGTAGGGGGTGTAGTGCTTGGAATGGGGGAGTAGGAGTGAGGGCTACTGGGGTCTATTCCCAATTCCAGGAGGGGAGTGTGGGATAATGGTTAGACGGGGGGTCTGGGAATCAGGGGTTCTGTTCTAAGCGCTGGGAGAAGAGTGAGGTCTAGCTGCTATTGGGGAAGGGACAGGAGGGGGGAATTTCAGGACTGCTGGGCTCTGTCCCGAGTTCTGCCGTGGATTAATGGTGCTACGTATTATAATTCTTGCACAGAGGGGGCCCATCGTCCCGGTGTGGGTGTGGGTTTGGATTTCAAATCCCCCTTTGTTTCCTGGATGCCGAACCCTGCTAGGGTTTTGGCCCCGGCCTGTTTCTGGTCCCAGCCCCATTCCTGCTGAGTGAGTTATGGGTGTTTTTATTTAATCTTAAGAGGGTTTTTTTATTATTGTTTTATTTTTTATTTCAAAACCCAAATGCCTAATTGCTGCCTGTGTAGGAGGTGCTGATTGACTCAACAGTTACGCACCTTTGGGCATCTGTTATCAGGAGCACAGATCAACACCGACGGCTGCTTCTCCAGCTGCGCGAGGGAAAATGCCGGTCGGCTGGCGGACTGGCCTGGAGTACGGCGAGTGGATGGCTGCTGCTCAGACTCCAGGGGGTTATTCCAGCCAGAGTAATTTACAAACTACCTGCCTCAAAAATAAATAAACAAACAAATCCCCTCATTTGCGGCCAGGATTCTCTTCGCCTTCCTAAACGACCGGGACGAGTCGTTAAGAGAGCTGCCAAGTTCCACTTCAGAAGTGGCTGCATTTCAGTGGGGGAGAAGTGATGCTGACGTACACAGTTTGCAAAGTGCTGTAATGATCCTTAAACGCAGAACCCATAGGGATGGCAAAAATGCGTTCTGGGATTGCACGGGGATCGCTGGGATCATCCATTGCTGAGCAGCCGCCGCCTCTGGGATGGAGCCGGCAGCGATTTAACAAGGACCAACTCTAAGCAAGAGTTTAGGACAGGAAGTGGAGACTCCTGTATCCAGCTGAAAGTGCAACAGGGTGACTTAGCAAGGTATAATGGAATGTAACCTATCTGAGCAACCCAGCAGCTGTTTGCCTTTTGGGCAAGCAAAGGGAAAGTTAAGGGCATTATGCCCTGAGCAATTATTATTTATGGGAGCACCTAGGAACCTCCATCATGGACCAGGACTTGATTGTACTGGGCACTGTACAGTATATATTAGGTGTATTACTGTAGTGCCCAGGAACCTCAGTCATGACCCAGGCCCCCGTTGTGCTAGGAGCTGCACAAACACAGAAGAAAAAGGCAGTTTCTGCCCCCCAAAGCTTCCAAATGAATTCAACTTCCCCTGCAACTCGTTTGCTCTTAAGGCAAAGCTGGATTGTCGTACTGTCACAGGCAATGAGGCAAAATCCCAAACAATCTCAGTTCATTTAATGGGGCCTTTTTTTAAATCTAGGCTCCTTCGGGACTTTTCCCTTATGGGAAGGCTAAGACGTTCTATTCCCCAACCCCACACATCTGACTGGAGCCAGCAAGGACGCTGTTCCAGTCCAGTCCTCACCCCAAAATATCCCAGCCTCTCACCCCCAGACTGGAGAAACACTGCTGCAAACCTCCAGAGTTACTGGTGCCGGAGGATCTATGACCCCACTCCCTGAGCGGATGTGGATTGAGAGCAAGCGCTCTGAGTCCTCTCCGCTTTATATGGCTCAGGCACCTGTTCTGGTCCCCACCCAAATTATTCCAGTTTCCACCAGCCCCCAACCACCCTACCTTTAGTCTGAGTCGTCCCCCCCCCATATATGCAGCCCCCAACTTTCCCTATACCCCTCCCCCCACAACCGGCTCGTTGATACTGTACTAATTCCCCAGCCTGTTCTGCGCAGATCATAGAACCACAGAACTGGAAGGGGCCTCCGGAGGTGATCTAGACCAGCCCCTGGCACTCTTGGCATGATGTTCGAGCCCTCCTCCCCCTCCCAGTCTGAGGCCAGCTGTGTAGAGGACGCTGTCCTAGAACCTCCCAGTCTGGTTTAGATCCTCCCTCAACTACGTCCTTCTGCTCTAAAGCACCTCATCTAAGGGAGCAGAGCAGAGGCTGTTCTAGACTCACTCGCTCGTCTAGAACCCACGTTCGAGACCTCTCTGGGTCAAGGTCCGAGTCTGCTGTTCTAGGCTCCCCGCTGTGCTAGAATCTCCAGGCTAAGACTGGGCGAGGAGCAGCCATTGTTCTAGACCTCTCGCCTGCTCTAGGCCCGAGGAGGGCCGAGCAGCAGTTCTTGTTCGAGAGCCCCCGCTCTACAGCCCGCCCCCGGCCGCACCTGCCGGGCTATTAGGAGGAGTTCGGCCCAGCCGGGCAGGCGGCAGCGCCCCGGGGATCTCGCTCCCCGCCCCGCCCCAAGCCCCGCCCCTTTCCCGGAGCTCAGGCGCCCCGGGACGGGCTCGGAGATACGGTCCGGCCCCTGCCCCGCCCCGCCCCGGGTAACCCGGCAACGGGCCATACAAACTGGGGGTGGGGTTGAGATACAGAGGAGGTTGGGGGACTCGGGGAGAAGGGGGGGGTCGGGGGGGCTGAGATACAGAGGGGGTTGGGGGGCTCAGGGAGAAGGGGGGGCGCTGGGGGGCTGAGATACAGAGGGGGTTGGGGGGCTCAGGGAGAAGGGGGGGCGCTGGGGGGCTGAGATACAGAGGGGGTTGGGGGGCTCAGGAGGGAGATGGGGGTCAGAGAGCTGGATATTCAGATGAGGATGGAGGCTCAAGAGGAGGAGGAGGGGGTTGGGGTGAGGAAAGAGTGGGAATTTGGGGGTCCTGGATATCCAGGGGGGTTTGAGGGCATCTAATGCTCCCAGATGAACGTGGCCGCGTTTTACCCTAGTGTCAATGCTGACATGAGCTGTCCCTTGATTTAAGGACAGGAAGTGAAGGAGAATCCTGTAGCCCATGAAAACTGGGGAAGAAGGGGGGGTGTCAAGATGAAGGGGGGTGTCAGGATTAAAGGGGGCAGAATGGAATTAACTCCCTAGTCTTCCAAAAAGCCCTTTATTATTCACTGGACTTCAGGGCAGTTGGAAGATTGGGGCGAAGCAGAAATAACCTATTGTCAGCCCACGAAACACGTGGCTTGTTTAGGGGGTGGGGAAGTTCTCCTTCCCTCGAGCCCTTTAATACCAGAGTGGGCAGTTAACATGTCAGGTTAATACAGGTGAGGAAACTGAGGCACGGAAAGGTGCAGATTCCCACGACAAACAGGATAGGATTAGAATTCATCACACCGACGCTGCGCTGGTTTAATGCAGCGCTACAACCAGTATAAAGGTGCTGATACCGGTAGGGAAGAGGACCAAGCCATACTGGTATAAGGCACCTTTATTCTGATATAACGGCATCCGCGCTAGGGGTACTGGTGTAGCTATATCGGTAAGAATCACACCCCTAAACAACATGACCACGCTTGTACAAACACCAAGCCTACACAGTAAATTCAGGGCACAGGAACACAGGACTGGCCAGGGGCCTCCTCGGTCACCAAACCCAGTCCCAGCTATCTCAGGCCACTCCTTCCTCTAATCCCATTCATGAATGTATCAAGCAGAAATCTGAGCACGCAGCCCTTTGCCGCTAGGTGAGGAATGGATGTGGGTAGCGACCGTGTGGGCCGGCGTCCGTTCTGGTGTGGAGCTCCATGGAAATGGGTGGAACCGTCCGCCCGTGTGGTTTTTAACATCGAGGTAGCTAGCTCAGTGTAAGAAGGCAGAGGGGTAGCAAGTTGTGGTCACACCTCTATCCCCCGATTAGGGGTTTAGACCATGACTTGGCGGTTAAAAACAAGAGTCTTGACTTTGCTAGGAGGTAGCCATCCACTAGACCAGTGCGGGTACTCAGAGGTCGTCTCAACTCATCCAGATCGGTGTTTCTCGACTTGGGGCTTGCAGCCCCGAGGGTGGTCCTGGGACTGGTTTAGGGGGTCGCAAATGCAGAGCTGGCATTGGGAGGGGGTAAGCAGGGCAATTTCCCGGGGGCCCCCCATGCAGCTAAGTTACTTCAGCCCCGAGCAGCAGGGTTTGGTCTTTAGACAAGGCTCAGTATCCCATGGAAATGTAAGTATAATACTATTCCAATGGGTTTATTTTATAATTATATGATAACAATGAGCAAGCAATTGTTCAGTAATAGTGTGGCTGTGCCACTTCTGTAAGCAAATCATTTGTAAGTGAGGTGAAACGGGGGGGACTCAAGACAAAGCAGATTCCTGAAAGGGGGACAAGCGTCTGGAAAGGTTGAGAGCTGCTGCGCTAGAGCTATCCTGGATTTCCACACCTGAGCAGAATCCAGCCCACTCCCAACACAGATGCTCTGCTGTCCGTCGCGCCAGGAGATACAGGGCTTGGAGACACACGCTGGCACAAAGGGGATCAGAATCTCTCCTGTTGTCGCCGAAGCCGCATGCTCCCAGCCGCACATGCTGATGAGACATGCCTCACTGTGGCAGCCATGTGCTCTCCAACCAGAGGGGTGTTTGCTTGCTGTGGTACAACACACTGTTGCCAGTACAGCCGTCCACGCCATTGTCTGCCTGTGCCTTCCCTAGCAGAAGATTAGGGAAAACCCAGGAATTCCCCTCTGCTTTTGTCAGCCCATAGGTAACAGACCGTCTCTGGCTTGCGTCAGACTCTGGTCGAGGCCAGATTTGCTTTCCTGTGATAAGCAGGGCCGCACACACACACACCAGGCTATTATCTCCATAGCAACGCTACACACAGACATTAAACAGTGTTTTACTTCGGAAGTCGGCAAAGCCGCAGGACGTCACTGTGGTTATTCCAGCTATGCGAGGCCTATAATATAACACTTAATTCAGTGCAGGTTGCCCATGGGGGCTGAAGCTGAGACAGTTTTTTTCTCTCGATGCAAATCTCTGTCATTTGAGCAGCCTTTGACACCCCCCCTCCCCAACTGTTTTTTTTCTGCCATAGCAACAGGCCGTTTTATTGACTGTGGGTATCCCCGCGTTGTTCATCGCACAAGTGTCTTTCCCGGAGTCCCAGACACAAAGTAACCAAGAGCCCAGAAATGATAGTCACACACACACCCATATAATCCAGAGAACTGAAAATACTTCAGACACTGGTTAACTGTGCCTTGATACCCCTCCCATCTCCTTTGAGGGAACAGTTATTAGACTGTTTGTATAAAGGGGGAAACTGAGGCACAGTGAGACAAAGGAATAGCTTAAGGTCACATGGTGAGCCAGTGACGGAGTTTGAGTCCTGACTCCAAGTCCCCTGCTCCAGCTACTAGACCATGCTGTGTCCCAGCGCTAGGAATACAACTGAGGAATCCTGACCCAGGGTCCCTTCCTGCTCTAACCACTAGATATGGGCATAGCGCCCATTTGTCCCCTGCTCCAACTACTAGACGACACTCTCCTCCCAGAGCTGGGAATAGGACCCAAGAGTCCTGAACCCTCCCCCCGAGGCAGCGAGGAGGCTCCAAGTCTCCCCCATTTGGGGTTGGGAGGTGCTGGGAGCCAATAAGTCAGATCCCCAGGTGGTCTAAATCAGCCACTGGAGTCAATGGGGCCCAATCCCCAACTGGCGTAACTTCACAGGACTCTATGGAAGTCAATGGAGCTCTGCCAATTTTCACCAGCTGAGGCCCTGGCCCAGCAGCCGGCGCGTTACCACCCAGAGATGCCCATCGCCACCGGCTCTGTCCAGAGCTGACGCATCCAGTGAGTCATGGGCACTGCAGTCTGGCCATGCCCTGAGGGTGTCTCTGTCACTCAGACCCAAGGGGAACTGGTTAGTGGGGCCATGGCTCGGTTCCTCAGCTGGGGAGCGCACCCAGGCCCTGAGTCATCGTGAGTCCTGGGCACTGGGGTTAATCCTGACTCGGAGAAGAGCGCCCCCTACTGAGCCCCCCACACCAATCCCTGCAGCGCTGCACCCCCTAGCCCCGGACTGGGGTCAGCACTGACTGCAAGGGGAGAGCGCCCCCTACTGAGCCCCCCACACCAATCCCTGCAGCACAGCGCCCCCTAGCCCTGCCCTGGGGCCAGCCCCGCCTGCCAGGGGAGAGCGCCCCCTGCTGAGCCCCCCACCCCGCTCTCTGCTGCACAGCGCCCCCTAGCCCTGCCCTGGGGCCAGCACTGACTGCCAGGGGAGAGCGCCCCCTACCGAGCCTCCACTCTGCTCCCTGCAGCACAGCGCCCCCTAGTGCCATGCTAGGACCAGCCCTGACTGCCAGGGGAGAGCACCCCCTACTGAGCCTCCACCCTGCTCCCTGCCGCACAGCGCCCCCTAATGCCCTGCCCTGGGGCCAGCACTGACTGCCAGGGGAGAGCGCCCCCTGCTGATCCTGCACCCTGCTCCCTGCCGCACAGCGCCCCCTAGCCCTGCCCTGGGGCCAGCACTGACTGCCAGGGGAGAGCGCCCCCTACTGAGCCCCCCACCCTGCTCCCGACCGCACAGCATCCCCCGGCCAGCCCCATGCTGGGGCGTGGAGGTCAGCCCTGCTGAGTTACCCACATCGCTCTCTGCAGCACCCTGAGATTTCCTTGGTAGCCGCCCATCCAAGGAGTAACCCGTGCCAACGCTGCTGAAACAAGCGCAGCCCCGTGTAGGTACAGCAAAGGGTTTCGTTGGATGGTACAAATCTTTTTGCCTATTTCATTTCTTTTCAAGTAGCACATTGGGCAGTCAGTGAAGTAGAAGAGTGTCTACCTACCTACTCTTTCTTTCTTTCCATAGATTCCAAGACCAGAAGGGACCTCTGTGATCATCTAAGCTGACCTCCTGCATAACACAGGCCAGAGAACTGCCCTCCTCAAATTCCTACAGCAGAGCTTTTAGAAGAAAACATCCAATTTTGTTTTTAAAATGGCCAGTGAGGGAAAAGCCACCACAACCCTTGGTAAATTGTTCCAGTGGTTAATTACCCACACCGTTAAAATTCTGTCTATCCACCCATTCTCCCCTCCCCATGCACACCTCTCTCTCTCTCTCTCTCTCTCTCTCTCACTGAGATAGGGTACTTATTCCCAGAGCGTCTGTCCACCCTATGGTTCCTACAAGAAACAAATGCCCATATTTGCCAACCCTTCCCATCTGCCCCAGCCTGGCCCAGGAGGGGTTAACCAATGGCTCGCGCCGTGCGCTGTGCTCTGGCTGAATATTGCAACCTCACCACCTCGGTACTGGCTGGCGTCACAGCGGGTCACCATGGAGACGCTTGGAAGTTCCTAAATACAATTATTGTGAGGTTTTAAATTTCCTCCGTGCTCAGAACGAGGCTAAACAATAGCAGGATAGAACCAATGTTCCTGGTGCATCCCAGCGTGGGGACCAGCCCTGGCTCTCACACACACTCCCTCGGCGTGCTACCCCCTTGGTCCCACACTCCTTCTCCATCGCACTCTCTCGTGCAACACACTCGCTCACACTTTTCTCTCATGCCCTTTTCACTTTCTGTAGCTCACTTTCTTTTCCCTTTTAATGCTCCTTTTGGGTGTCTGTACAGCGCCTAGCACAAGCCGGTCCTTGTCCATGACGACGCTCGTAGCCGCTACCATAATACACCTAATTGATAACGGGCAGCCGCCTTCACGTGTCGCAGATTCACAGCAATGAATTCATACGCACTGGTGCACACGACTGCTCAAGGGGCAGAGCAACAACGACCCAGGCCCTGGCCCACATACAGAACTTCCACGCCAGCTACAAACCCTGCTCTATAACCGCGGGTTCTGGGAGGTGTCTTTGTAGCACAGATGACTGGCGAGCGTGTGTAGGAGCTTTCTGCATGCTAGTGACTCACTCCTGTGCTGGATGATGGTGCCCGGGCCTCTTCCTTAGTTTTGCTTTTGTTTGGTATCCCTGCACCATGTTGTCATGTTCCACACTCCCAATCTCTCCCTGAAATGCGGGCTGGAGCAGACCCACAATGAGGGCAAATGATGTTTCTGCCCAAACCCACGAAGCTCGGGAGAAATGTGACCTTAGTTTTAAAAATAAACCCAGGCGGCATGCCCAGGATATAGGGCCGGGTTGGGTTTTTTGTTCCCCCCCCCCCCCTTTTCCTTTCTCCTCCTCAGGGCTCTACCTAGACAATCACAGACTGTGGCAGCCCGTCCAGCTGTGTCCATTCCCCATCGCCTGGCCCAAAACATCTGGATTGCTCCAGAATGCTCACTTCCTGTTGGCGCCCAGACGATGAAAGCTGGAGGTAAAAATAAAATTAGTCCTTTGGAAAAGCTAAAGCAGGCAAACCACATTCTCTCAAGTGCCTCCAACTGCTCAGCACAGACATTTGGTATCAGTTAGGACAGACTTTTTTTTTCCAGTTACTAATTTTAAATGTACACACGCCGCATTCAGATACTCACAAAGAACATTCATACACACCCACTGCATTCAAATAGTTACACACACATGCTATAGGCAAACGCACACAAATGTTGCTTCAAAACACTATTCAAACACACATACACATGGGCTGCATGCACACACAGACATGCTGCATTCAAATACACAGACGCTGCACTCTCTCTCTCTCAACACACACTCACACAAATGGACACAGAGGTACAGCAGAGCTGAGTTTTAATTTAAAAGACTCAAACTGGGAATCTGTCAGTGATTATTCTGGAGTGTGACAATCTGGGTGAGAAATCACCATAAGGCACAAATACTAGTACTTTGGGGGCAAATTTACAGCTGAGCGGCTGCCTGTGTGTTTCTATCCAAAGATCTCCCAAGCATAGGGATTATTAACGCCGTTGGAAAGATGGGGAAACTGAGGCACAAAGCGAGGCGGTCGTTTTCCCAAGTTCACACGTGTTGAATCGGGATAACAAGCAAGTTGCCCAACTCATACTGCCACCTTCGGCCAAGTCAAGGTGTCTCGCCAGGTGATTTTACCATCACTGTGGGATCTGAGCACATAATACTTTCGGCAATGTTCGTACGTGGTTAGGGCTCCTTTGATTCTAAGGGAGCTCCCAAAATGCTTTAAAAAACTGCTAGTGATGACTTTGCTTTGCCACGGACACATAGGCACCGCTAGGGTGGGACACCGCTCTGCCCTGTTTGGTTGCTGACCATCCAGATCACACTATAGGGGTTTGCCTATGGATCGGCATCTTTGAAGATGAAACACACTAAACAACTGGAAGATATTATTCAAGAGGCAGCTGAGAAGGCCTCAAAGGCAGTGGACTCTAGTGGTTAGAGAAGGTGGAGCTGGGTATCAGGATTCCTGGGCAATAGTCCCAGGTCTGGAAGGGGACTGGCGTCTAGAGGCTATGGGAGCTGGGAGTCAGGACTCCTGGGTTCTATTCATCGCTCTGGGAAGTAAGTGGGGTCTACTGATTAGAGTGGGGGAGGGGAGCAGCGGAGAGCCCTAACTCCTAGGTTCTCTTCCTGGCTGTGGGAGGGGAATGGGGTCTAGTGGTTAGAGCAGACAGTGAGGAGACTTAGGATGCATTCCCAGTTCCAGGAAGGAATGCTGATCGATGGCTAGTGGAGTAGGGATAAAAGCCAGGACTCCTAGGTTTCCTTCTTGTCTCTAGCAGGAAGTGCTGCCTAGGATTGAAAGCACAGGACAGGAGAGCTGGGGCCAGATGTAAGTCAGCGTAGCTCCATTAAAGCCAATGGCACTAGGCCCATTTGCACCAGCGGCGGACCTAGATCCTGCATTCCACTGCCACTCAATCACTATGTGCCGGGGAACAAGCTTCTTCCCCACCCTGTGCCTCGATGTCCTCTTCTGTAAAATGGTGGTAGGGGGCTGGGGGCAGGCGGGGGTGCCATTCCTCCATCTCCCGGCGGTGGGGGAGGGTGCAGCGGGGGCTTTGCAGTTGATCTCTCCCCGATCCACAGAGCGGGCAAAGGAATCTGACCACGATCCAGTCAACTTTCCCTCAACACCAGGCAGACATGTACCCAACATGCATCCCACACGTATGCGCACACACTGGCAGTTTCTGCCGGCGACACAGATTTTCCAAAGCAACTGCCTCCCTCCCCCGGCGCTCCCCTTCCCGTAAACAACTTCACTGCAGGCCGGTGGAGCAGCGGCTCTCCAAGATATTTCAGCGACCAGGGCCTGATTATGAGTTTAAAATCCCCTTTTCAAGTGCTGTGCAGACCTCCATTAAGCTTCAATTTAAAATCCCTGTCTGCCCCCCCTCCTCCTGCCGCTCTATAAATACAGGGTTGCTATAAACTGAAGTCTCATGGACGGTTGTTTTTCTCTTCTGTGGAAGGTTTATTTTTTTGCATTTGATCTTCCTGGGTGGAAGGGGCTTTACTTCCAATCTAACCGCGCTGATCACTCGTTCCAAAGAGAGATTCCAGCAAGAAGGGCTAGGACTCCTGGGTTCTCTGCCCAGCTCCAGGAGGTCTAGAGCTCAGAGAATAAGGGACTGGGAGTCAGGACTCCTGCATTTTATTCCAGAATCTGGGAAGATGTGTGCTCCCGTGGGCAGAGCAGGAGAATGAGGGGCAGGACTCCTGGGCTCTTAGACAGTGCGTGGTCCACAGCAGAGATTGAGGGAATAGGCGCCCGTGCTCCTGTCCTCTCCCCACGGCTCTGGGAGGGGAACATGGTCAAAAAAATAGTGCAAGGGACTTCAGGAGATCTGTGTTCTGTTCCCAGCTCCGCCACTGGCTCATCTTTGGGAAGGTCATGTTACTTTTTGTGCCTCAGTTTCCCCATCGATAACACATGGGAGCTAATACTTCCAGCCAGGCTACATTAATTAATGTAAATACTCTCCCCCGGGCGCTCTTGCCGGTATTTCAGAGCAGTCACTGGGGACCCTGCCTGTGCTATATTAACTCTTAAAACGCTGGCATCCTTCCAGCCTGGCAGCCAAATGAATACTTAGGAGGACGTCCGCCTGTCTATCTATCTAATCTCTCCAGAGACTCGTCTAGTGGCTAAAGAGCAGGAGACAGCCAGTCACGAGGCCCAGCATCTATTCCTGGTCCTGAGATTGACTCCATGGGTGACCTTGGGCCAGTCCCTTCCCCGCCCTCTGCCTCAGTTTCCCCCCTCAGTGTAAAACCGGGAGGATCTTGACCTATCTCCCACTGGGGGGCAGGGAGATGGTGAGGCTGAATGTATTAATGATTGCAAAGGGTATGGAGCTCTTCAGAGGGGAGTTGGTGGAAAGGGCAAATACTTGGTCTGTAGCATTCTCCCCTGTACTACTGGGGTCAACAGGAGTTTTGCCATCAGCTTCAGTAGGCGCTTAGAGGGCATCTACCCTTCTGGGATTTCAAAGTGCTCCAGAAATAGCAATGGGGCTGAGCGGGAGGGTGGCCTAGTCAATATAGCTTCTAGTCCTGGGTCTGCCACTGACTTCCTGGGAGACCTTGGGCATGTCACTTTGTCTCTCTGGGCCTCAGTTGCCCAATCTTCAAAAGGAGGAGGAGGATCCTTCGTTTGTCTGACTCCTGTCTAGTTAGTCTGGGGCTGCGGCTGTCTCTCACTGTGTGTCTGCGCAGTGCCCAGCACTATGGGACTCTAATCTCAGTCTGGGCAGTACATGGGACAGTGGGGGCCCTGGTCTCACCTAGGGCCTCCAGGTGCTACTGTAATGTAATAGCAGCAGCACAGCAGCCCGCTAGGAAGCAGGGAGGCCCTATGGGGAAACTGAGGCAGAGAGCGGGGAAGTGGCTTAGCAAGGTCACAAAGCAAGTTGGGGGCAGAGCCGGGAATAGAACTCAGGCACCCTGTCACCCAGTCCTGTACCAAACCACAAGCCACCGTTCCTTCCTTAGCTGGTGTGTTTGTACAGCACCCAGCACAATGGGGTCATGGTCCATGGCTGAGGCTCCTTGGTGCTCCCACAATACACCTAATATATAGACCATTTGATTAATAAGAAGATACATTTGCCTTTAGTGGTACAGGGTAGAGTGAAAAGGAAAATAGGGTGTCAGGGCACGAAGTGATTACAGCGGGAGTGGGAAGACAGGGACGGTCCCGCAGTTATCCCGGCCTTTCACAGCGTTTGAGGCGGTCACGTGGCTGAATCAGTAAAGGACCAAGTGGTGTCAGCGTCCCTGTTCTAAATGGATGTTGAATGCGAGGGAGATGGAGTCGCTGCAGACACGGGCGTGGCAGGAGGGGTGCAGGAGCCAACGGAGCTATTTCTGTATTAAATACGGATATCTTTGAAATCCCTCGTGTCTTTCACGCAGAGCCACAGGCGTCAGACAGCCGCAGCACTGGACAGAGAGCTGCGTCCCATGCCCGGGGCCCCAGCGCCTGGAGTTGCATGGTGAGATCAGAATCTCAGTTTTCACTGCAAAACTACCATGTATTTCTAGCCCTTCTGGATGCAAAGCAAAGCTGGAAAATGCGAACGGCAGGGAAGCAACGCCTTCCCGAGCCTGTGACATTTGCTCCAAGATGTGGGAACTGTCCTATTCGCCTGCTGGCAACCTAAGGGCTGTGGGGCCACAGAATGAGGGGGGCGGGGGGGCTGCTGTCGTAGGGGAAGCCCAGGGTTGAGCTCTGGACAGCACCAGAGTTTGCAGGAGGCCTTTCTGAGCCGGTGTCACTCTGAATCGGATTGTTTTTTAGGCCTTTGGAGCTATGGTTTCAGGTTCTCTGTAGACTCGGGCAGGCATTGGTTACACTCAGATCACACCATGCTATTTGGACACGTTGTTTCCATTCATTTTGATGGGAACCAGTAATCCAAATCCCGTCATCCACTTTGAAATCCTCAACCCAATCCACGTTGCGGCTCCATGCCTGCCGACGTGCCTTTTCTGAACCACACGCCCGTGGGGCTTGTTGCCACAACATGCCAAGCGTGGAGCAGAATTCAAAGACAGCTCAGCCATTTTTATGGCTAACAAGAATATCCAGGGTTGTTGTAATAAGTATTAAATAAATAACCAAGTAAAGTCTCCTGCAGGAGGGCGCTGGGCAATTGCTCTACTGGCTATCCCTAGTGCTGGCCCAGGCTTTTGTATGCAGAAAAAGTTGTTATGGCCCAGGTGAGCCATGGAGAGTTTATCACATGTTTGGGGGGGTCTCAGAAAGAGGTTGAGAACCCCTGCTCTAACCAATGAGACGAAGGAGAACTCCTGCTCTAACCAGTGAGACGAAGGAGAACTCCTGCTCTAACCAGTGAGACGAAGGAGAACCCCTGCTCTAACCAATGAGACGAAGGAGAACTCCTGCTCTAACCAGTGAGACGAAGGAGAACCCCTGTTCTAACCAATGAGATGAAGGAGAACCCCTGTTCTAACCAATGAGATGAAGGAGAACCCCTGTTCTAACCAGTGAGATGAAGGAAACCCCTGTTCTAACCAATGAGATGAAGGAGAACCCCTGTTCTAACCAGTGAGACGAAGGAAACCCCTGCTCTAACCAATGAGACGAAGGAGAACTCCTGCTCTAACCAGTGAGACGAAGGAGAACCCCTGTTCTAACCAATGAGATGAAGGAGAACCCCTGTTCTAACCAATGAGATGAAGGAGAACCCCTGTTCTAACCAGTGAGATGAAGGAAACCCCTGTTCTAACCAATGAGATGAAGGAGAACCCCTGCTCTAACCAGTGAGATGAAGGAAACCCCTGTTCTAACCAATGAGATGAAGGAGAACCCCTGTTCTAACCGGTGAGATGAAGGAGAACCCCTGTTCTAACCAATGAGATGAAGGAGAACCCCTGTTCTAACCAGTGAGATGAAGGAGAACCCCTGCTCTAACCAATGAGATGAAGGAGAACCCCTGTTCTAACCGGTGAGATGAAGGAGAACCCCTGTTCTAACCAATGAGATGAAGGAGAACCCCTGCTCTAACCAATGAGATGAAGGAGAACCCCTGTTCTAACCAGTGAGATGAAGGAGAACCCCTGCTCTAACCAATGAGATGAAGGAGAACCCCTGTTCTAACCAGTGAGATGAAGGAGAACCCCTGCTCTAACCAGTGAGATGATGGAGCAATTTTCCCACCTGCTTCTTTCAGTGTTTCCTGCACTTTCCTCTGATGCATCATGTGCCGGCCAGTCAGAGACGGCGTATCAGACTAGATGGGCCATGGGGCTCTGATCTAGTCTGGCAGCTCCTGTGTGCCAGTCCCTCACACTGGGTACACACAGACACATGCCACTGCCTATAGCGTGTCCCTCCACCTCCCCATGTGTGAC
Source organism: Macrochelys suwanniensis (assembly GCA_033296515.1). Classification (NCBI taxonomy): domain Eukaryota; kingdom Metazoa; phylum Chordata; order Testudines; family Chelydridae; genus Macrochelys; species Macrochelys suwanniensis. Next base: position 18,185,842 of record CM065793.1, read on the forward strand.
CCTCCGATGAGGGTGTGTTACAGGCCCCACCTCTGTGCCCATCCACAGACGAGACGAGTCCATTACAGCCCTAGCTACAGCGCATCACCTCTTTAGCTCAAGCTTTTAGCTCTGCAGGTCTCCAGTTCAGGCCCTGGTGGCATCCAGTCCATCGCTCTAACTGCTAGGCATCAGTGCCCTAGGGAAAGTGGACTTGTACGTTAAATCTGATGATCACCTAGAAAATCAGAGCAGCGCTGCCAACTATCACAGTAGGCGGGCTTTCTCAAAGCCCCAGCTCCCGGAGCCAGGGGATGACTTAGAATCTCGGCTTTCATTTAAAAAAAAAAATCAAGTCAGTTTCTAGTCTTTGTAATCCTTCTCGTGGCTCTTCTCTGAGCCCTCTCCAATTGAGCAAAGTCCTCTTTGAATTATGGACACCAGAACCGGACACCGTGCCAGCAGCGGTCACACCAGTGCCACGGGAACCTAACCCCCCCACTGCTGATTATCCACCAGGACGCCCCAAGACCTTTCCGGAGTCACTGCTACCCAGGATCAGGCCTTGAGGAAATTCAGAAGCCTGGTAAATAATTTACCTGGCTTCATTTTTATTTGTCCTGATAGAGTGAGGGGCTGGCGTGTTTAAAGAGATGCAGCTGCTGCTGTTCTTTGGGGGCAATAAAAATTAATGAGTCGGCCGCATCCGGGACCTCTGGTGTGCTGGGGGAGTAGCCGCTTGGGCTGTGATAAGGGCAAGACAAGGGTTAACCAGGGAGGTGGGGAAGGGAGCGAGACCTTTCTCAGGAAAAGAGGAAGCTGAAAGGGGGGATTGGAGCATTTACAACCTCTCATCTCTCCAGTCTCTGCTAGTAAAACAGAACGCCCCTAGTGAGGAGGTGTAGGTAACTATGGCCACATGTCGCATGCGAGAAAGTTGAGTTGGGATGGGGCTTGGCTGCTTTCAGGAGCCCTTGCTCTGGGCCCTTTGTCCCTGGACGACTGCTTCCTGGTGACCCACACCCTACCAAGACTGTTGGGGTCTCAGTCGAATAGGGGATGAGGAGTTCCTCCTGGCCAGGAGTCCTTGTCCAGCCCAAGAGGGACTATGGAGCTGAGATCTCAGGTGTTCGTGTAGCCCAGGGCTTGGGGAGCAGAGAGCCAGGGATTCCCTGGCACTCGCGGGTGGAGGTCCCAGGACAGGACTATATGGATTCAGGAGCAGTTATAGCCTAGGAACGGTTTCAAGCCCCAGTATGCTGGCGTTTGCACGTACACATCGAAGATTGTCCCTGTCGCAAAGAGTTTATAATCCCCAAAGGATGGGTGGGAGGGGAAACTGAGGCACAGAATGAGGCTGTGACTGGCTCAAAGGTCAACGGTAGAGCTGGGAATGGAACCCACGCGTCCTGACTCCCAATCTGCTGCCCTATCCACTAGGCACTGCTGCTTCTGCTCACACGCAGTTTGCAAACTTCCCCCAAAGCCTTTGGTCTTGGGCCTCCTTCACTCCAACTCTGACCCTCCCCCTCCTCAGCTCCAGGCTCTGCCCAGCTGCTCCCAGCTGTAACAAAAACTGTGAAACAGAGTCCGGCCGAGGTGCTGGCTGAGAAAAAGTTCTTGCCGCCCCCCCCCGCCCCGTCCCTTCAGCCTGCCTCTGCGCCTTCATGCAGAGAGAGGGCCCCCGAGGTGGCTGGCAAGCGGCCCCACTCTCAGCAAAATCCCAAGGCAGAAATGTCCTTTCTAGGTAATTACTGTTAACCAGACGGCAGGGTCCTCCGAGCTGGCCCTGCGTTCAGCACACCCACACGCCCAGACGGGACGCATTCCACCGGCCTGACTCACAAGCGCAGTGTGTGTAGGGGGGGCCCGCACCGTGCAGCGGGAATGATTGTTTTGACTATTATGGGATGTGGGCAGCTAAGCCGTGAAGGAGCCAAGGAAAGGAGATCACAGCTCTGTTTGTTCTCCCTTTGCTCACGCCCTGGTGTAAATCAGGAGTGACGCCACTGAAGTCAGTGAGGTTCCGCTGGTGTAAATCAGGAGTGACTCCACTGAAGTCAGTGGGGTTCCACTGGTGTAAATCAGGAGTGACTCCACTGAAGTCAGTGGAATGTTGCTGGTGTAAATCAGGAGTGACACCACTGAAGTCAGTAGGGTTCCGCTGGTGTAAATCAGGAGTGACTCCACTGAAGTCAGTGGAATGTTGCTAGTGTAAATCAGGAGTGACTCCACTAAAGTCAGTGGGGTTCTGCTGGTGTAAATCAGGAGTGACTCCACTAAAGTCAGGGGGTTCCGCTGGTGTAAATCAGGAGTGACTCCACTGAAGTCAGTGGGGTTCCGCTGGTGTAAATCAGGAGTGACGGCACTGAAGTCAGTGGAATGTTGCTGGTGTAAATCAGGAGTGACGCCACTGAAGTCAGTGGGGTTCCGCTGGTGTAAATCAGGAGTGACTCCACTGAAGTCAGTGGAATGTTGCTGGTGTAAATCAGGAGTGACGCCACTGAAGTCAGTGGGGTTCCGCTGGTGTAAATCAGGAGTGACTCCACTGAAGTCAGTGGAATGTTGCTGGTGTAAATCAGGAGTGACTCCACTAAAGTCAGTGGGGTTCCGCTGGTGTAAATCAGGAGTGACTCCACTAAAGTCAGTGGGGTTCTGCTGGTGTAAATCAGGAGTGACGCCACTGAAGTCAGTGGAGTGTTGCTGGTGTAAACCTTGTGTACGTAAGAAAGGTGTCAGCCCCCCTGCACCTTCCAGCAGACATGCCCACAACCCTGCTCCAATTGTCCATTCACACAACCACATGCCCTTCCCCCCATGCAAGCACTCGTGAGTGTGTTCACATGCTACCACAGGCAGCACAAACACCACTGTCAATATCACACCACCATGCCCAGCCCCAAATGCTGCATATTGGCAAGTAACATTCACACCAACCACACAGGCACAAATGATACGCCCACATGAGGAAGCGTTCACATCCATCTACAAACTGTACGACGCACTGCCTGAGTGTGATCACATGGCAACACACAATATTCATACACACCCTCACTCACAACTTCGAGCATACGCAAACACAAATCATACCATTACCGGTAATACTCGCTCATAAACACACACAGCAGTCACAGCGTTACCTAGTGGGTAGAGCAGTCGATTCTGACTTAGGAGACCTGGATTCTATCCCTGGATCTGGGTGACCTTGGCTATGTCACTTCCTTGCTCTGTGCCTCAGTTTTCCCATCTGTCAAATGGGGATAACAATACTGCCCTCCTTTATAAAACACTCTGTGACCTGTTGAAGAGATAGGTGTTATTATTTTAATATTAACACAACAACAACACACACACTTATGCCCTCAACCCCATAAACAATGATATGCAACACACATTCAAATGAACACTCTCTTTGTCTCAATGCACATTCACATACGACCGCAAACAGCATCCCAATATACAACCACAACACACACTCCAGCTTCGTGCTCAGCCACAGAGTGCTAAGCCAGGCTGTACAACAAAGGAGAAGAGGCACAAAGAACACACACAAGCACTCCCCCACTCTGCAAATATTTGCACACAACCACTAATAAGGCTCCAGAAAACCCCACACATGCACAAGCATGAGATGGTGATGTGTTAATGTCTGTATGTGACCACACGTCACACACACACAGAGCTATTACAATTGTGCAACTAGTATTCCAATGTAAACCCCACCACAGACTCAAATATTCACATGCAAGCAACATTCATAGCCAGAGTATGGATCTCTCTCTCTCTCTCTCATTCACTCACGCATACACAAACACACACACACACACACACACACCCCTACTGAATTTGTACAATTAATATTCAAATACAGTATGGCCAACCCTGAGAGTGCAAAAATCAAGAGTCAAACCTAAAAAATCAGGAGATCTTTTAGAAAAACATGGGTTTCTTTGCATTCTGGTTTCTGAGCTATTTGGGTGGGCCCTTGGATCACATGTGGTGGATTTTCTCCGCAGTTGCGACGCCTAGGAACTTCCTTTTTTTAGAATGAAAGCTGAGATTCTCACCTAACCATGGGACTCCGGGACGTAAGTGAATCACCAACTATCGGGGATCAAATCGTGAGCGTTGGCAACGCTACAAAGAACCACCGCGCTCTGAGTTCCAGATACCCAAATACAACTTCAAATCGCAGCCTTGTTCACAAACCCCTCTCCCTCCCTGGAGTCTGGTTCTGAGGAGTGGGTGGAAAGATTTGCCTGACTTGAACCCGTTAATGAGTCACTGGGCTGCTGCTGTGAGGGGCACAGATGCAGTTGCTTGCAAACATACATCCCTGGCTCGCACACACACGGCCAGACAAAGGCATTCCAAAGGCTATGTATGCACACTCGTGCACCTTGGAAAGCCGGCAGACACTGACAGATGGTCGTAGGCTGGCTTGAGGGATGCACTGCAGTTGTGTGTGTGCATAGTTGTGTGTGTGTGTGTGTCTCCAGTTACCTTTAGATTATCCCCACCCAAGAAAATTCCATAGCCGTTTAACTGCCGCCGTCCCGGATCTGCGTGGGAATACGGGATGTTTTAATAGCGGGCTGGATCCAAGACTTTATTCAAAGCTCCTCACTCAACGACAGCTTGGCTCCATTAATACTTCCCCTGACTTCTCCTCTTTGTCCTAAACGTACATGGCTTTATCGAGGGCCTGCTGGCACGCAAGCCTGAGCTGGGGTTTAATTGGGTCCTGGCCCTGCTGGGCTGTAGCCAGATCCCCCCCAACGTGCTTAATTTTGTAACGCAGAATAGACCTTTATTGGCGTTTTGTAACCGGCTGAGTTTGTCCCAACCTGGGTGGTGAGTCCACATGCCTCTAACTCCCAGTCCTCTCTGCCCCCCACTGAAATCCCGGGGCTACAAACAAGCGGAATAGTTCACTCTGTGCTCAGGGAAGGCAGGGTGTGTATTGGTTAGAGCAGGAAGGGTTGAGCATCAGGACGCCTGGGTTCTACCCTCAGCTCTGACAGAAGAGTGGGGTCTATTGGTCAGTGCTGGGAATCAGGACGCCTGGGTTCTACTCCCAGGACTGGGAAGAGAGTGTAGTCTGGTGGTTAGAGCAGCAAGGAACTGGATTCTATTGATTCGAGACGGCCGGGGTCTGTTCACACCGCTCCGGGAAGGGAGTGTAGTCGAATGGGGTTGGGCGTCAGGACTCCTGGGCTCTATTGTTAGTTTGTGGGGAGGGATAGCTCAGTGGTTTGAGCATTGGCCTGCTAAACCCAGGGTTGTGAGTTCAATCCTTGAGGGGGCCATTTGGGGATCTGGGGCAAAAATTGGGGATTGGTCCTGCTTTGAGCAGGGGGTTGGACTAGATGACTTCCTAAGGTCCCTTCCAACCCTGATATTCTATGATTCTGGGAAGGGACGTGTGATCTAATAGTTACAATGGGGGGTCAGGAGGCCTGAGTCCTCTTCCTGCCTGATTCCTTTGTACCCCCATGCAAACGCCCACCAGACAGCAAGTGTGAAAAAGCAGGACGGGGGTGGGGAGTAATAGGAGCCTATATAAGAAAAAGAAGCAAAAATTGGGACTGTCCCTATAAAAGCGGGACATCTGGTCACCCTACTTCCACCGAGCACCTCCTAAGAACCCCAGTGCTGTCACCCACATAGCATTACCTGGGCAGCACATTTCCTGGTATAGGCCTTCCTGGTCTTTCCCACACACTGGGCCACATGTGAGTAAGGAGATTGCCTTGGAACCCCTCCAGTCTCATTCACTCACCATTGCCTCTCCCCTTTGCTGATCAAATAACACCAGGCCTATGGCTGCCATGGAAAACTAATATTAGGAGGAAGGGGTAACATCCGCTCCACTTCTTTCAATGCACTTTACCAGCTGGGAACAAGGGGGAGGAGCCAGAGGGTGGGCCGGGATTTTAGTTCAGGTTCAGCTCCAATTGAAGTACCATAGTAAGGAGCCAGGTTCCCAGCCCAGCCCAGAGTGCGAGGTGAACTCAGCCCGCAGAGTCCTGCAAAACAATCCCACCTGGTGTAAGCCGATCGCCATTCACCGTTGCCTTGGCCTTCCCGCAGAATTGTTTTGTTGTATCTGGTCCGCATCTGGTCAGACACACCGAAGTTGTACTGTTTTCACGCTACTGGAGCGGACGCAGTTAGAGTGGTCTGAAGGGGCTTATACCGGGACAGCGTACAGCTATCTTGCCATGGGGACTCAGGCTTTCAAAAGAGAATAGACCCCAGAGTGCCGAAATCCCCATCCAGGGCTCTAGCCGCTAGGCCACCTGATTCGTTAAAGTAGAAAAACATAATTCACCATCACTTTTGGGTGTAGATACGTCCTTACTCCCCTTCCCATACAGGTGTCTATGTGGCCTTGGGCAAATCACTTAGTCTCTCGTGCCACAGTGAAACAACCCTGCCCTGTCGTGGGGCTAAATACACTAAAGATTGTGATAGGTTTCAGTGTAGTAGCCGTGTTAGTCTGTGTCAGCAAAACGAAAATAAGAAAGAAAAACTTGTAGCACCTTAGAGACTAACAAATTTATTTCAGCATAAGCTTTCGTGGGTTAATACCCACTTCATCGGATGCATGGCTTTGCATCCGATGAAGCCATGCATCCGATGAAGTGGGTATTAACCCACGAAAGCTTATGCTGAAATAAATTTGTTAGTCTCTAAGGTGCTACAAGTTTTTCTTTCTTATTTTCGTTTTAAAGATTGTGAGGCGCACGTGTTTCCGATGGCGTGATGACGTGCACCGACACGTATCTGAGAATAACAACACCTTGCTCTCCTCGAGCACTTTTCATCTGTAGATCTCAAAGCACTTTCCAAAGGAGGTCAGTATCATTATTCCCATTTTACAGATGGGGAAACTGAGTCACGGGGTGGGGCAGGGACCTGCTTAAGCTCACCCAGCAGGGAAATAGGAGAGCTGGAAATAAAACCCAGTCTCCTCAGTCCCACTCCAGTGCCCTCTCCACTAGACCTACGTCCCAAAGAAGTCATCCAACGACCAGACTTTGCTTCGCCACACCAGTATGTTACGCCAGACTTTATCCTGGTGAGTAATACTGGGAATACTGACTAAGGATTGAGCAAGGATCTCCGGAGCTGGCTGTCTAATAATAATAATACATTGCGTTTATAGCCAGCCTTTGATCCCAAGAGAACTTAACGAGGCACTGCTGTAATTAGCAAAGTTCTGCTGTTCATTGAAGTAACTCACTTCAAAGCCTTTGTCGTGGGGGTGCTTTTAAATCTCGTTAGTCAGCCACTAGGTAATGGCTTCCCTTCTAATGGCTGCAGGTTCCAAGGGGCCTGTGCCAGGGTCTTTACCCAGATTATTTTGTGCAAATGTTTATCCTGACAAATTTGCCTCTTTTTCCACTTCAGGACTCATGTCAAATCAGTCCAGTCTGACTGTTGGTGCTGACTAGAAAAGGTGGGAAATGTGTGTCGCCAAATGGAAGAAGCAGGGAGGAGGCAAAAAGGGAGCAGAGGTGAGGGAGGAAGAGAAAAGGGGGGAAACGCCAAGAAAACAAAAAAAACCCACTGAAAAAATCAGAATACTCTGAACAAAAATGGACATTTTGGGGATTGGAAAAAGGCCATTTTTTCATTTCAAAATATTGATTGAAACATTTCAACCACTTCTAGAACTTCTCTTTTCATCTCCAAACACCCCCCCCTTTCTATCCATCCATCCAGCTCCACACACACACACACACACACCATCTCTGTATCTAGCCGTACAGTAGCAAAGCCAACAAATCAAAACCGGGAATTACCAGGTTTAGTAGCAGGCACCTTGTCATTCAACTCATGCACATTCGTTGCATTTGCCCCTGTGAGGCCCTGGCTTCACCTGAGTTCCAGGACGGCAGCTGTGGAAAGGTGCGAATGAAGCAGGATGTCAGGAGAAAGAGAGGGCAACTGTGCCCAGGTAGCCGGTTGCATGGAGAGGAAGGATGGTTTTGTGGCTGAAGCACAGGCCTGAGCGTCAGACCTCCTGGGCTCTCTTTGCAGCTCAGGGAGGGGAGTTGGGTCTAGTGGTTAGAGCCGGGGGAGTGAGAGTTAGAATTCCTGGGTTCTACTGCTGGCTCTGGGAGGGGAGTTGGGTCTAGTGGTTAGAGCAGGGGGGGCCTTTTGGTCAGGATTCCTGGGTTCCATTCCTAGCTCAGAGAGGGAAGTGGGGTCTAGTGGTTAGAGCAGGGGGAACCGAAAGGACTCCTGGGTTCTATTGCTAGCTCTGGCAAGGAGGTGGGATCTAGTAGGAGAGGGAAAGAACTAGAGAGCAGGTGAGCAGACCTAACACTGCATTTCACCTTGGGACCTTGGCCCTACGGGCTGTGAGGAACCAGCCCAGCCACCTGCCTGCGTAGGTGATAAGCTAGGGGCACAAAGCACGATCGAAGCAATCTGAACTCAGCCCTTTCTGTGCTCAGCGTTCACCTTGAGCCCGGCGCTGCACCTGGTCGGCTAACGCTCACATGGCAACCTGCAGCCAGTGAGTAACCCTGGCTGGTGGGTGAAACACGCACACCCCCACGACTGGGTGTTTTCCCTTATATGCATGTGGGCCAGATCCCCCGCTGGTGGAAATCAGTCACTCCAGTGGCATCGAAGGGCCCAGATGGTGTAAGTCAGTATGGTTGACGGAGTTACACAAGCTGAGGATCCAGCCTTTATACAGTTAAAAGAGGACAGGGGGCCTTATTCTTAACTGCCGTGTGGCCATTCACACCAGTGCGAGTAAGACAGCAGCGGGTCAGAATGGCCCTGTTTGAAGCCTGGGAGTAAGTGGCCACACACAGGCTGCCAGGCAGGGGAGAGTCGGGCCCGTGAGTTTATACAATTTAATAATTCAGCAGGGCGGAGGCCAGCGTGGAGCCACTCATCTGCCCAGAGGGCTGAGACGAGGCACAGCTGTATACAACACACCCTGTCTCTCAACCAACAGCCGTTTGCTCACCCTCTGTAATGGTGCTAAAATACTACAAGGAGAGCTACCTTGGGAGTACCAGGGAAAGAGGGACGGATATGCAGAGATGACCATTCTAGCACTACAGATCCAATGACACATTTCCTACACGCTGAGGTCTTATGAGATTCCTGCACAAATCTGTTTGCAGGGTACAGCCATCAGGAGCGAATCCCGGGGTCCTAGCCAAACCCCATGCTGGTTCCCTAGTCTTCACACATGTGCTTCTTCCCTAGCTGCCCTGCGGTGTTGTCCTGCCCACCCCCATGGCCCACCCCAGAGGTAGCCGCATTTCCCCATGCTGTATGCAACGTGTATTGTGATGCTTTGGTACGAAAGGTGCTGCTAAAGTAAACGCAAGGTAATTATTGTCATTATAATAATCTCTAATGATCAAGGACGTGTTCAGCAGGCTCCGCCTGTGGGAGGCAAATCCAGGGCTTGGAACCTATGATGGGTTTTATAATCCTGCGGCAGGTACCAGAAAATTGCCTGACGCACCTTGGCTGCCTCAGGCTGAATTTGGGGAAGACCTTTTGATTCACTGAGCGAGTAGGATCCAGGCCAAGGCTAATGTGGTGTGTCAGTTTCCACCCATCAATTATCTGAAGGAGAAAGAGAAAAGCATCTCTGCCTGCCGATGGAATGGGGCACCTTTTCACACGCAGCCCGCGGGCTGTTTCGCAATAACAGCCACAACAAAGGGCAGGCAGAAGAACTCTGTGTTCCAGCGCAGAGTTACTAGGTGCCGTGGAGTTTCGGGTGTATTAATACGATCACAGCTGGGAGCTAGTGGAGATCCCAGTGGCCTGACTGGGCCGATCTCCTTTGAGGGACTTGGGATTGTTGTTTTGTGTGTTGTGCTGGAGGGTTGTTTAAATGCTACATAATTGATGGCAAACATGTGGGGGCGGGAGGGGAGGGTGTGTGGAAGAGAAGCAGGGAGGTGCAACTGGCAGTGGTTTATCTGTTGAGAAGTAGCAGGCATGGGGCTGTTAGTTAGTTGTTTCCTACTGCAGGACCAAGGCAGGGCTGGAATTGGGTCAGGTCAGTGACCCTACACTTCTCTTTCGATGCGGCGGTTGTATTCTCCCAAGTCTTAGCTTCCATTGGAAAAACCAAGTAAGTCTCTAGCACGAATGGTTGTGAAAAAATTTGAAACAAATGTAAACTGAGCCTGCCTGGGTTTGCAGAGAGCCTGAAACAACTGTGAATGGCCCCACGCATTCCAATGGGGTGTTTACTCAGGTGCTGCTGTCCAACATGTACAGAGGGCAAGGCATCCAGCACTGGGAATAGCACACATTTGGTGCCACAGCTGGGGTGGGTTTTGGGGAGAGGTATTACCACTTTCTTTCCTCCCCAGTTTGACCAGTGGGTGGAGGAGTGGGGCAGAGGGAATGTCTTGTGTAGACATACCCATGACACTTTAATCTAGCTAGCTCGGGTCCAGGAGCAGCGAAGCTCTGGCAGCACTGGCTTCAGTGCGAGTTGTGCAAGCCTGCCATGGCTTGGCTGTGCACCTCGGTACTCAGCCAGCTCGATTAAAGCTAGCTCGGGTATGTCTACACGAGCGGTGTAGTCGGACCCAATGACAGCTCGCAGGGGAGACAATCGCAGGGGTTCACCCAAAGTCCTGGTGCCACAGCTCCTAACTCAGAAAACAACCAGTCAATGCCAGGCGGGGCTGGAAGGAAATGCCACAAGCAGTTCACCTGTGGCATGTCTGGGTTGGGCTCATATTACTTGTGCCTTATGAGCTTACACCAGTGCATCCATGGGAACAGATGCAATTGGGTGGGGGGAAGCTGGACCGCACTGTGCTATGGCTATTTTCTGCACCCCAGGGCCCATAGGGGCAGACAGTGAGTTACAGCAGCCCTGAGGCTGCTCTAATTTACACCAGGCATCAGGCAGGTCCCTAGAATACAGAGAGGTGGCTAAAAGCCTCCTCCCGCTTCCTGCCCTCCCCCACAGAAACCGAGTCATTAAGAATCATCCCCTCGTATGTTTATCCACAGGACAGGGACAGTCTGGGCAGGAGCACAGAAAGCAGCCCTCATAATGCCCCATTTCCACCAGTCAAGATGGCCTGATATCAGTGGAGGGAAGGAGCCCTAAAGTGGCTGTGGGATCTCCCTTGCGCACTGCACCCCTTACACCATACGCGGGAGGGAACAACTCAGTGAGGGAGTCCTTGCCGGGTACGGAGTTGGTGTAGCCAGCTCTGCACAGCCTCCTCCCCTCCTCAGAGCAGGGGGCATGTTGAGGGAGGGAGGGGCCACACACCCCTCTAAGATATGTTATGGGCCAAATTGGCCTCTGGTGAAGTACTGGGGGTTTGTGCCTTTAAGGGCTCAATGCCCTGCCCAGATTCTCTGTCTGGGAAGCTCAGCCCTTAACGGGACAGAGCCCCATACCAAACCCAGCAAGGGCTGGCACAGGGGAGGCACAAAGGTGCCTGCACTTAGCCAGGTAGCAACGCAGAGAAGGATATGACCCAGAGAGGAAAAGGCAGAGGTGAGGAAAGAGAGAAAGAAAGAAAGAAAGAAAGAAAGAAAGAAAGAAAGAAAGAAAGAAAGAAAGAAAGCTGGTGAGAGGCAGACATAAAGTCTTGTGAGTGGAGGACAGAGAGCAGAGGAAAGAGGAGGAGAGCAGGTCTGAGAGAAAGGGAAGGAGCTATAGAAAGGCTGGAGCCAGACTGAGGGCTGGGAAAGAGAGAGTGAGTTAGCGGAGGGAGAGAGAGGTGGGATTTCCCTTTCCTCTCCCCGGTATATTTTCAGTTTTCTCCCGCACCCTGTTCTCCTCTCCACCTGCTTCCTTCCTTCCTTCGGAAGCTTGTTTTGTTCTCTGGAAGAAACCGTGTTTCCACGGCCACACGCAGCCCCCCTCCTCCCCAGCACACACCGGCTTCCTCCAGCCCTCCTGGACTGCAGCCGGCCGGAGGGAGGATTCTAAAAAAGGAAAGGCTCCCAAGAGAAACCCAGCCCAGAGGCAGCGGGAAAAGCCCCAAATATCTGGGAAAGCCATTCCCAGGCAGAACGCAATGAGGTCCTGGACTCCAGCAGCGTGGAGGCCTGGCAACTGGGATTAGCTAGATGGGAGCTGCCCAGACCGTCTAGCCGTTTAGCTCTCTCCCTGTCTTTTACCTGTCAATCCTCCTGGGCAGTGTGGTCCCGTGGCTAAAACACTGGCCCAGAATCCAGACGCCTGGATTCTATTTCCAGCTCTGCCTCTGACCTGCCGAGTGACCTTGGGCAAGTCACTTTCTCTGCCTCAGTTTCCCCCCCTCGTTTATCTAGAGCTGTGAACTCTTTGGGGCAGGGCCTGTCTCTCACTCTCATCTGGGTAGTGCCCAGCACAAGGGAGCCCTGCTCTCAGCTGGGGCCTCTGGACATGATCTAATAGAAATGCCACGAATAATATCGCTCACCGGATTATACAGGGAGAGGGCAATCCTACTATTAGAGCACAGGACTGGGAGTCAGGACTCCAGTGCTCTACTCCCTGTTCGGGGAAGGGAGTAGGTCAGAGCAGGGAAGCTAGGAGACAGGGCTCCTTGGCTCTGGCCCCAGTGGGAGGGGCGTGGGTCTAGTAGTTAGAGCAGGCGGGAGTGGGGTTAGCCACGAGCCAGAACTCCTGGGGTCTACCCCCAAGTCTGGGAGAGGAGTGGGGTCTAGTGGTTAGAGCGGGGGGGGGGGAGGGGGAGGCTGATTGTCAGGACTCCTGTGTTTTATTCCTAGCGCTGCCATGGAGTGAGTGAGCTTGGGGAAGTCACCCCACCTGCCCACAACCCGTGCCTCAGTTTCCCCCCCACAAAGAGGCAGACACAGGGGATGAGGAGCACCGCAGAAGGGCTAAGTGTTATGGAAGGAATTAGCAGGCTTCCTGGCTGCCAGATGAGCAGGGCCGCATGTGGGCAGATGTCCACAGACAGTCCGAGAGCCCTCCCCGCTCGCAGGACGGAGCAACGGGAGGAGGATTGGGGTAACGGGATGCCCCAGAAGCGTGAGGAGAGCTGGATTGCAGCCTACGCCTGACCACATCTGAAGGCAGAGTCCTGCTGCGTTCCCTGCCCGCAGGCCCCAGCTTCCTGGAAGTGGCGCGCTCCTTGCGAGCAAAGGCGGCTGGGCTGGGCCAAGACGCAGGACGGCCTCAGCCTGGGAGCCTGTTTGTTTTGTTCCGCGTGGGCGTGGGGAACCTCGCTCCATTCGGATCGCTGTTGCCAGGAGACGCAGTGTTTGTTAATGCTCTAAAGGGCTGGCGCGGGGGGTGGGGGGGTGAGTCACGGCAGCATGACTCACCAGGACCAGAACCATCTCGGGCTGGCCGGCAGCCAGACAGCAGCCCTGTAAGACACCGTTCCAGCTCACGCTACATCCCCTTTTCCCCGGGCGCAGTGCACAAGTGACTTGCTGCTTTCCAGGGCAGGGTGGGGACGTTTTCATTAGGGGAGCTCATCTAAGAACAACCTGGGCCCCAAATCTGGTTGCCCCTGACAACCTGGGCCCTGAATTTGATTGCCTTGGTTTTTTGTTGGGTGGCAATGAACTGGTCCATTGGTAACACCAGGGCTGCTACAATACATCCCAGGGGACCCTGAACCCCCACAAAGGATCAGGGCTTGCTTCCTACCTCCAGTGAAATCACACAATGATCTTATCTGTACCAAGGTGGACCTGCAATAGCAGGCACAGGTCTGATTCATTCTGCAGACAAGCCAGGCCAAACCTCTCCCTGATCTAGCTTCATGGAAGGCCCAGTGGTTCCCCCAGGGATGGATCAAATCCCTTGTGCATTCAGCATGTCTAAGCACTGCTGGGGATTTGCCTTGATCTGATAGTCTCTGAACATCTGTCTCCTGTGCTGGCCTGGTAGGTGTGACGAGCTGCCGGTATACCAGCCTCAGCCAGGCTCACGGAGCTGGATGGACGAGAGCATGATCTGCCCCAGGGGAGCAGCTGTTTGTGGATCTAATCCTTGTCCTCAGAGCTGAGTAAACTCCACAGAGGCCGGGCTCTTGCAGGATCGGGATGCCACGGCCTCGCCTGCACCAGGGGCACCAGCCAGCTCTGCTGCTGAAAGCCTCCCCCCAGCCCCCCCCCCCCCGCTCTGTGCAAACAGGCAACGCCGCTGTTTGCCCCCCCGCTTGAAAGCAGGCTAAGCTGTGCCAATGCAAATGGTGCTAAGAGCAGCGTTACACCATCTTGGAGCTCGCACTGCGGGGACGGGGCTGGAACTGGGGCAGAAGCGCCACTGAAGACAAGGCCAAGACGGCTTCCTCCCTCTGCTTACCCACTGGCAGTCCGTGCCTACCTACTTGGCTCCCGACTGCTGCTTGCTCTGGCCCCCTGGCACCAAGCCGTGCTTGGCCATCGGCAATCCCTAAGGCAATGACTGCGGGCCAGTCCCATATGGGAATCGTCTCTCCAAGGGACTGTGTGTGTCTATCTCTCATCCACAAAGCCCACCGAAGTTAACGGAGATACTCTCACTGAGTTGAGGGGGCTTTCGCCTAGGCCCCCGCAGCAGCTGCTCCAGTGACGGTAGAGAGTCACTGTCTAACTTTTGTAAGTGCTCTGAAATCCACACACTGACTTGGATCATCTTGAAAACGGCTGAGCCTCATGGAGGTCTGGGGCAGGACTAGGGAGCCGAACCTGGGGTCATTTGAGCAAGGGGTCTCCAGGATAAAGCCCCCTCCCAAAGCTGTGTGATATGAAAATGTTCTGATTTGTCCAACAGGGTTTTCCGCCCCTCGACACACACCTGGAGTTCGAACCATGGCATTTAACTAATCGTTTCTCCAACTATTTCACGCTGCGCTGAGTTGCAGGACACGCCTTGTGTTTGAAGCACGGGTGTGTGTGGAACTTACTACCAGGAGCGTGCTCTATACAGAACTCTGCAGAGCTCTCCCGACACATGAGAGATGCAGACAGACGCCGACATGCTTAGGCCTGGCGGGTAGCACCCAACTCGCACAAAGGGGGCCCCCAGACAGCCGCGCCCTAGTCAGCTTCGCAGAGAGAATGCCCCTCTCATCCTACAGCGCTGTCTCCTGCCCCGATTCAGTTGGAGGAAAGGTTAAAAATGGCTACCTCGGAGCGGAGTGATCCCCTGCGATCCCCGTCTCCTGAGATCCAGGCCAGTATTGGTGCCTCTCCGCTGTAGCAGACCAGTCAATCTGCTCTCATGCTGATCCAGAAGCCACCATCAACCCCTCTAGTCTGGCACCAAGAGAGGTGTAACCCCCACGCCCCATAATATCCCTTCTTTTCCACAACAGTCACTCGGCTAAACTGTGGGGTCCCAATGCCTCGCCTATAAAATATCCTAGGCGGGGGCACAGGTGTGGGTGGGGTTTGGTCCAGCCGAGGGAAGTTGGGATCTACCCAGGCTTCCCCAAAGGCTCCCTCCTCCCCCAGGGGACATGGGGTACCATGTTACCAGGGGCAGGGGCAAACTGGGCACCAGGCTTTAAGCGAGAAGTTGGGCTGAGAAGATGGAGAGCAAGAAGCTTCTGGAGAAGGCAGCTGATGAACCCGTGGGAGTGAAAGCGAGTGGCACCGGTGACTCATCATCCGGTAGGGCCCGGGGTGGGCCAGGGGGGCTGTGGCTCCAGGAGGGCAGTGCCCCGGCACTCCTGAAATTGCCCTGTGACCCCAGGAAGGCTGAAGGGGTTAAATCCCCTCTTGGAGTGTATGTACTGGCAAGAGCACCTGCTCCTGCCGCTGCTGGCACCGATCCCCCTCCCCCCCCCGCGTGGGAGGGCATGGGGGAAGGGAGGTCCAACTGGCGGTGAGTCAGGCCCCAGCAATGTGCCAGTGAGTCACCGGCTGGGTGGGGTCCCCGGCGACAGGATTCCCACTCCGGTTACACAAAGGCGCTTTGATACTCAGAATCCTCCATATGCAGCCTGGCCTGCTCTCCCTTGGCGGGGAGAGTCCTGTAATGCCCCTCCCCACGCCTCGCACCCGTGCCAGGCCTCCTGGGTCCCCACCACTGGAAAAAAAAGGGGCCCGTGGCCCCTGCCTGGAGAAATGTTCTACATCCCCCAGAGTAAGTGCTGGGTGGGGGCTTAGTAGGGGGCGCTCTCTGTCAGTCAGTGCTGACCCCAATACCCCAGTGCTGCAGGGAGCGGCACTGGGGACTCAATTGCAGCCAGTCCAGACCCCAATGCCCCAGTGTGGCACTAGGGGGCTCTGTGCTACCATGGAGTGGGGCGGGAGGGCTCACTAGGGGCTGCTTTCCCTTTAGAGTCAGTGCTGACCCCAATGCCCCAGCATGGCGCTGGGCAGTGCTGTGCTGCAGGGAGCAGCACGGGGGGCTCAGTAGGGGGCGCTCTCCCTTGGCAGTCAGTGCTGACCCCAATGCACACGGGTGACACTGGGGGGCGCTGTGCTGCAGGGAGCAGGACAGGCGCTCAGCAGGGGGCGCTCTCCCCATGGAATCGGTCCTGAACCTAACGCCCCAGGGCCTGGCCATTTGTGACTATTGGTACTTTTGGCAAGAACTGTGTGTTAGCCCTATTGTCCTCCAAATGCAGACTCCTATTCCCTTCTAAATTCTGTTACTGTGTTAAGCAGCTGCCATGTTTCACCCCAGAGGGGGCTGCATTTCAGTATTGGGCAAGTGATCCCCATGCAGTGTCACCGTGCGACTCTTAATCAGCTGCCATGCCCCGCCCCAGAAGGGGCTGCATTTCATTGCTGGGTGAACCGATCCCCATCCCTCCTTGGCAAACATGTTGGGATCCTTTGACAGGCCCTATGGAAACGTCTGATGCCATGGAGGGGGGGTCTCGCCATGGGGTGAGAGAGGAATCCATTCTCCTGTCTGACGCACCTCTTCCCCACAGGAATTTCGCGCCCCTGCCTGGTGCCAAGCAGCTTTCCCATTCAGCTCTGCACCACACCTTGGCATCCCTCTCTCCCCACTCACTGACTCAACCGCCCCTCTGCTCCCAGAAGGCAGGAGGGGCACCGGCAGCCTCTTGCCGCCCGCTGCCTTCTTGGCGCCTGGCATCAACTGTCTAATTAAGTTCATTGGGCTGGGAATGGGCCCAGCCTTAGCTATAAGGGATGGGCAGGGAGGCCTAGCGGGCACCTCCCTTTGAAGGCTGAGTCAGAGGGGTGGGACCGGTGTTAGCTGACCCAACCCCAAGCAGGTAGCTCTGGGCACTCAGTCAGGTTTCCATGGCACCCTGGATCCAGATCGAGGCTTCCCCAGACTGAGGGGGGCGGGGAGATGTGGAGTTAGAGGGCAGGGGTGACCGGAGGTAAAGAGGGGACTAGACAAGTGGTGAAGAAGGGGGAGGAGTAAGGGAGAGTGGGGTGCTTAGGAAGGGACCGGGGTCTGAATAGGGAAATGCGGGGGAGCTTGGGATGGGGAGTTCTAACAGGGCATGGCAGAAGGGTGGAGGGGACGGAGCAGAGGTTCGGAAGTGAAGTTGGAAGGGGAAGAGAAGGAAGGAGAACGGGGGACATTGCAAGGGGCAGGAGTTAAGCGGGAGCTGGGCAGAGTAGGATGAGGGGGACTGGGGGGGCTAAGGATGCATGAAGGGGAACCAGGGATGGGGTACGGGGAGGGGGCTGAGAATTGGAGAAGGGGGCTCCAGGATAGGGGACTAGGGAGACTGGGAGGGGGCTGTGGATGAGTGAACGGGGAGTGAGGGACAGGAGAGTGGGAGTCTGGGGTGGTTACTGATGGGCAAAGGGGATACAGGGACGGGGTTCTGGAGACCTGAGGGTGGGTGAAGGGGGAACCAGGGATGGGGAGTTTGAGGGGGATCAATTGGATTCCCCTGTGTCACCCCTCCCAATCAATGTATTCTCCCCAGCCTGCCTGGACAGAGCAGCCCAGGCCGGTCTGCGGGCTGGCGTTCCCTGCCTGGACAGAGCAGCCCAGGCCGGTCTGCGGGCTGGAGTTCCCTGCCTGGACAGAGCAGCCCAGGCCAGTCCGCGGGCTGGAGTTCCCTGCCTGGACAGAGCAGCCCAGGCCGGTCCGCGGGCTGGAGTTCCCTGCCTGGACAGAGCAGCCCAGGCCAGTCCGCGGGCTGGAGTTCCATGCCTGGACAGAGCAGCCCAGGCCGGTCCGCGGGCTGGAGTTCCCTGCCTGGACAGAGCAGCACAGGCCGGTCCGCGGGCTGGAGTTCCCTGCCTGGACAGAGCAGCCCAGGCCAGTCTGCGGGCTGGAGTTCCCTGCCTGGACAGAGCAGCCCAGGCCGGTCCGCGGGCTGGAGTTCCCTGCCTGGACAGAGCAGCCCAGGCTGGTCCGCGGGCTGGCGTTCCATGCCTGGAGAAGGTGGCGGGACGGGGAGCGCCCCAGGTGCCCCTCCTTGCTGCACACAATAGCGCTGTTTCCGGTGGAAAAAGACCGGCCACTTGTTATTGTTGCCCTGGGCTTTTCCTGATGCACAAACATCTCGCCAGTGAGTACAGGACAGCCTGGGGGCGGGGGGGGCACAGCCCCCCAGGGACCCCGCTGCTGCCTGCGTTGTGCCCTCACCCGGCTCAGCCGGCACTGCATGTGTATGGGGGCAGTCTGTCCATTTCACTCCCTCAGAGGCCCAGCAAAGGCTGGGAAAAGCCATTGGCTCTGGGCCCGTGCGAACTCGATAGGCCCAATGGACGTCTCCTGGGTGGGTAGGGCTGGAGTGGAGGACGGCAGCCCATTCCCCGGGTGTCTCTTCGGCACCGCCACTGCCCAGACTGCTTGGACTCGGAGGCGCTGCAGGTTAGACCCAGAGCTCTTCAAATGCAGGTGCCACGACCACGAGGTGTGACCCGAGGGTCTCCATGCGCCTCTGCAGCGGAAGCTAAAGACGTAATGGCTGGAGCCAGCAGCTCTCCTATGGATCAGCCACTAAAGGAGGCCAAAGACCCCCACGCATGAGCAGCCACCAGCTCTCACTACGTCCCAGCATGCCCCGGGCTGAGACTTGGCCTGGACACCGGCACTCAGACTCTTGGACTTCCCGCATGTGGGTCAGGGATCTGGGAGTGGGAGGGTTGAAGTTTCCGTCACATCTAGGCCCTTGCCTGTTCCCCAGTGTAACTCAAAGCTGTCTCGGGGCTGCTCTAACACACGCTGTGCCCCCCCACCCAGCCCCCCGGGAGGCAGAGAACAGCCTGAGTGTAACACACTCTGGTCGCACCCAGATCTGCTCCTTACACGGGGAGCAGGCTGGGGACAGTGTTTAGACCCGAGCCCCCAATGCTGGGTGGGATACTCAGAGGGCTATTTCCACCCCCTTTGCCCTCTCCGAGTGCCCTGACTGGGTGGACCCCTAGTGAGCCGAAGTGCTTGGGGAGGAGATAACGGGGAGATGGCCGGCAGCATGTCGGGGCACCGGCCTAAGGGGCAGAGAACCACCTTGTGAATCATCTGCCTGGCTTCCCACAGTGCCTGGGTGTTCCCAGCCGAGCGCCGGCCTGGCCTGACCTTGCTGAGCGGGCGAGAAATGACAGCATCGCCGCTCCAGGTGCGATGAGTGCCGGCGGTCTGAGCTCATTCACAAAGCTCCTCGCTTCTCCTCCCCCCACAGCTCAGGTCTGGATTGGGGGAAAGGTGCCTCTGGAGACCAAGGGCTGGTTTTAGTGGAGCTGCTCCAGTTTACACCTTTGACTCCAGTGGAGGGATGCCCATTTACACCAGCTGGGGACGTGGGCCCATTCACGCCGGTGGAGCGATGCCCTTGGACACCAGCAGGTGTCCTGGCCCTGAGGGCTTGTGTGTCTTCGCAGAACAAACACAGCCTGGGGAAGGGCAGAGCGAGCTGCCCCGGCCACCCAGCCCTGCATCCATGTGCCCCAGCCCTGCACTGCAGGGATTCATGGCGGTGGGGAGTGGGCGGCCAATGTGCAGGCAGCGTCTGTGACCTGGAGGCCCATCCCAGTAGGATCAGGCTGAGACCTGACAAACTCATCTCATGCCCGCCCCCCCCCCCCCCCCCAAACGCCCGTTGGACAGGAATGGCTTTATGTTGCCACCCATCTGAAATGGCACCTATGTGTCTTTATGTTTCCCTCTGGCCAATGCTCCCCCCCCCCCACACCTGCCCAAGTTATAAAACTCTCCCGAGGCCCGGGCCTTTTATCTATCCCTCTTTGTAACCCTCCTTCCTACCGAGAATAAAGCTAGAAGCTGGGGGGCGGAGAGGGAGGAAGGAAACGACATCCTCCCCTTTGTTAGAAATCAAACGAGAATCCCTCCTGACTGGAGCTCTTGTAAAAATGCCACCGGGCCATAAAGCTGAGGCTTGGAGGGAGCTGGGGTGAGGTCTAGCTGTCTGGGAGGCAGTGGGGCCATGGGGAAAGCCTGGCAGAGGGAGGAAACGGGGTTAATGTGATATGCCTCCCCTCCCCGTCGGAGAGCTCCAAAAGGCAGCCCAGTTCTCTCGCACGGTGTTACCAGGAGTCCAGCCAGGCTTCTGGGCCCAGAATCTCCTCTGGTGCAAATCAGAAGTATCTCTATTACAGTCAGTGGAGTCACCTTGGCGCAAGACTGCTGTAAGTGAGAGGAGGCTCAGGACCCAGCTGGTTTCCAGTGGGCTTGATTCTCATCACTCACGCCAGTGTCCCTCCGTTCGCTTCGAAGGGGGTGCTTTATAACAGGGTGAATGAGTGGGGAGTCGGGCCCGGTGGAGTCACGCCGCATCTACACTAGGCAAAGGGTGGGTGGGTGGGGGAGAGTAGTGGGTTTCTTCCTAGCTCCGCCTACAAAATAAGCTCCACCCACATGAGATACCACCTACAGGAGATTGTGTCTTATGTTCAAAATGTGATAATAGTCCACTGGGCTTGACTTTGCTTTGTGCGGGACGGGGCCTCGCTCATCATATCCATCGATCTATCTGACTTCAGCGGGAGTTTTGGACACGCAGGGAGTGCAGGCTCAGGCCTTAACTTGTTTTCTCACCCCTCCCAGCCATTCACAACGCTGGAAAAGAACGCGCCCTGCTCCTCTTCTGTCTGTCTGTTCTCAGGGCTGCTAGGAAAGACAGTTACGCAGCTGGAAACTCATGCTGCAAGAGCAGACCTCCCACTATCATGGGGCTCAAGTCACCCGTGCCAAAGTGAATTCAGGATCGGGCCCAAAACACACCCAGTTTTTGAAGCCCGGAGTTAGATCCCAGAAGACTGGCGGCTATCCCTAATATGCATAATGAGGACTCCAGGGGCCCAACCGTTTTAGCTTAACAAAGGTTAAGGGGTGACATGATAATCAGTCAATAAGTACCTACATGGGGAACAAAACTTTGATAATGAGCTCTTCAATCTAGCAGAAAAAGGTCTAACGAGATCCAAAGGCTGGAAGTTGAAACTAGACAAATTCAGACTAGAAATAGGTGCAAACGCTAAACAGTGAGGCTAATTAACCACTGGCACAAATTTGTCAAGTGTTGTGTGGATTCTCCAACGCTGGCCGTTTTAATTGAGACAGGATATTTTTCTAAAAGAACGGCTCTAGTTCAATCAAGAATTAAATCAGGGAAGTGCTCTGGTCTGTGTTACACAAGACGAGATGATCACAATGGTCCCTTCTGGCCTTAGAAGCTATGAAGAAACGATCCAATAACCACGGTGAGAAATGCTACACAAAGGCCTGCTGCAAAATGCCTTGCAAAGGCAATGCACTGGAAAGAGAAAGCTAGGAGAAATGGGGCAGAGGAGAGGAATAGGAGTGGAAAGCAGGTGTTAAACACTCAAGGAATGTTTCCAGGGAAAGTGCCAGACACTTCAAGCAAACACACTTTCCCACCCCCTTATTCCGCGGAGAAGAGGTGGAGATGTTTTTCTAAGGCACACAGGGATATTTTTGTTTCAGGAAATTCATTCTCCTAATCTCCCAATCGCTCCCCCTCCTCCCTTTTTATATTTTCCAGGGTTCTTTTTCAAAACATTGAGTCTCCATCTTTTTATGATGGCATCTGAATGGGGGACGCTGGTTTGATTTGGGACTATTGCTCTAGGAAAGGAAGAGAAATGATGATCAGTGCAGCTCTGCTGGTATCTCAGGGTTTCATGGACCTTTGCAGCCATCCCATTGATTGGTCTGCTTGTGTGTTATGCCCCTTGCTCCTAAGGGCATGTCTACGCAGCTTAAGCTATGCATGCACTATGTTACCCAAGCTAGCTTGAATCCAGCTAGCGTGGGTCACCATAGCAGTGAATAGAGTCCACCGCAGGCTTTGTCATGGGTAGTAGAGCTTGGCACAGATCTGGGGACATACTCAGCTAGCTGGTCTGCTCTGAAGCCTGCACTATGCTGTCTTCACGGCTATCGTTACTTGCACTAGCTGTAACAACAGCAATTAGACTGTATGCTCTTTGAGGCAGGGACTGTCTGCTACTCAGTGTTTGTACAGCAGCTAGCACAGACCCATCCTCATGGGCCCCGAGGCACCACCATAATAAACATGATGAATAATTATTTTCTTAAAGCCCCAGCTCCCGCAGTCAGGTGATGACGTGAGAGCCTCGTCTTTCAGAGGAATAAATAAAGGTTCTAGCCCCTGTGGTTGCAGAGAAAAGCTTGAGAACACAAGGCCGACAGGCTCAGACATCAGAAAGCAAAGAAAAAAGACCTGAATTTTATTATTCTAAACAAAACTCATGATTTTTGAACCCTGACTCATGATTTTTGAATGTTTTGGGTTGGCAACCCTGGCGTGCGTGCTCGCTCTTTCTCTGACACCCCTCCACCCCCACCCCCACTGCACATGCTCCTTCCCTAAACACACAGGCCAATATTTTCTCCAAAATCCATATTTAGGCACCTCAATAGGAGCTCGATCTTGCGTGGTGCTGAGGATTCTGCAAAGCTTGTAAGCACCCATTTCTCTTTAAGAACATGAGTGGCGCCATAGCTGTTGAGAAGACCGCTCATGCACTGGGCTGCTTTGCCACTCAGCACCCTGCAGAGCTGAGCCCCGCGTGATCTGATTCTGAAAGGTGCTGAGCTGTGACCGCTCCGGGGGCTCAGCGCCCATGACATCCAGGCTACTTACTCAGGTGCCTCGGGATGGATTCATTGTAGGTACCTCAGCTTGAAAGTTTTGACACTCACAATTGCACACCCAGGCAATGGAAGGCACACTCAGCCGGTGTGTTACAGACACCAACGCACAATCACACATACAATCACAAGAACACACACATAACTGCACTCTCTCTCTTAATCTTTCCCCCTCCCACACACACATGAGAACATAAGAATTGTCAGACCCAATGGCCCATCTAGCCCAGTGTCCTGTCTTCCAACAGTGGTCAGTGCCACCAGATGCTTCACAGGGAATGAATAAATGATCCATCCCGTTGTCCAGTCCCAGCTTCTGGCAGTCCGAGGTTTAGGGACTCCCAGAGCATGGGGTTGTGTCCCTGACCAGCTTGGCTAACAGCCGTTGATGGACCATTAATTGGTGTGTGTGTGATGGACCATTGATTGGTGTGTGTGGGGGTGAGTGTGTGTAAGAGAGAGAGAAATATGCCCCCCCTACACTTTTAAAGAGTGAATGTATTAGATTATTTTTTCCTACCAGCAGGAAGGGGGAGTCGGAGGTTACAGAGGGATCTGGGGGTTATGGGAGGGCAGGAGGTGGAGGCTACAGAAGGGCTAGTTGGGGGTTCTAGGAGAGGGATCTGGAGGGTTATAGGAAACGAGATGGGAATTGCAGGAGGGGGAGATGGGACTATATATAACCCCGACGTCTGCATCCATTTTGCGAACCGTGTGGACTTTCCATTGTCGGTAGCTGGGCAGGCTGGCAGCCTGCAGTGGAAATCAGAGCGGTTGGCTAGCGAGAGCCGTTGCATCTCAAAGGTGTCCATTGTGAAGGGGTAGGAAAGAAATGGCGCTTTGAAGAAAAAAAATAAACGGGAGTGAGTGTTAATTAGTTTCTCAGCTGGCAGAGTTCGGGCCGAGACTTCCCAGGGAAGCCTTGGTAATGCCGCATCCAGAGCGAATCCCTGAGCTGTCCAGTCTGCTTTAGAGGATTCCTTGGGAAGTCAGGGGCGTCCTCCTCCACAAGGGCCGGATCCTGAAATGCCTCCAAGTCCATGAGTGTCGAGGGCATTGAGTCCCTTTCACGATCAGGCCCCATACTTGGCAAAGTTTATTCTCATCGGGCTTTTGCAGGGGCATGACTTCAATGGGCGTTAGCTGCCTTACCTGCTTAGCTGCTTTTGAAAAGCCCACTAGGCACCTCGCTGCATCTTTAGGCACCTGAAAACCTTTAAAATCTGGCCTTACGTCACTTTTGAAAACAGGACGTAGGCTCCTAAGTCACTTGGGCACTTTTGAAAATGGCACCCCAGTCCCATTCTCTCGCCTTGGCTCCACTGCTGTTGAAAACGGATTGAATTCTTCTGCTCTCAGACCTTTTAAAAAATGTTATCTCATCCTTCCTCTTATTCTGGGTTTTCTTCCCTTCTTTCTGACGTCCTGGTTCCTTTTTTCCCCTCATCCCCTGCGGGTGGCACATTCCACCCACATTACAAATAGGCCTAAAAGTCAAGAATCAAAAATATAAGACAGATGCCGAGAGCAAGCCCTGATTTACATCTGTCTGTCTAGCTATCTACCCAAACCTAGATCCTGTATGTAGACCTGGCTTTCTAATCTAAACGCATTTGAAAGCTCCCCAAATGGTCTCCTTTCCATGGCTCTTTACACCTTATCCTACAACGCAGGGAGCTATCCTGATCTACTTACGCTAAGGATTTGACCTAGAATAAGGGGACCCCTCCATAAGCAAGCAGGAGGAGGCAGGTTCTCCCTCATTGCAGGGCTGGTACCCACAACTGTAAGTCTTCATATTCCCCTGATGAGCCGGGCCTCCGCTCCCCTCCCGCCCAGGGCTGTCGCTTAGTGCTACCACTCGGCTCTTTACATCAGCATGTGTATTTTAAGCCCTATGAAAATCCCTCCTAAAGACTCATTTCTCCTGCATTGCTCACAATAAGTGAGTCATTAGTAAAACAACAAAAATAGTTCATGTTATTCCTCCTCTGGGCTTCCCGGCACATCCTGCCTTCTCCATGGTCGTCTTTTACGGTCCGACTCTGCAAAAGCTAACCACTGGGCGTGGTGCTTACTGCTGCCAGTGAGCCCACTGATATCCATGGGACTATTTTCTGAGTGAGGTCCCATTCAATGGGTAAAATTCGCCAGCATAAAGCCTATGCACCATTCAGCCCCTCTTTTGAGGGCTTACGTCCTGTAGGAAATAAATAAGGAAAAAGAGGCCAGAGTCTCATCACAGTTATACTGGTAGAAATCCGGAGTCGCTCTCTTGGCTTCAGTAGAGCGACTTGAGGTTTACCTGGGAGCATCTGAGCTCAGATCTGACTCTATTTGATGTGATGCCTGGGTAGGGTGACCAGATAGCAACTGTGAAAAAACGGGACCGGGGGTGAGGGGTGGGGGTAAATAGGCGCCTATATAAGAAAAAGTCCCCAAAAACGGGACTGTCCCTTTAAAAACGGGACATCTGGTCACCCTACGCCTAGGTCTCTTGTGCCACAACTCTCCATGTGGTTGAATTTCACCCGGTATTAAAGTTGAGGGGTGACTCCATCAGGCAGAGGCAGAAGGGATCTGATCCTAGAGGACTCTTTCATTCAGTAGACAAAGGCCCAACAAGATACAACCAAGGGAAGAATTCAAAGTGAAAAGTATTTTTAACAGCGGGGCTAATTAACCGCTGGGCCAGCTTACTGAGCGAGATGGTGAGGTCTCTTTCTCATGTAGTTATAGGGCCCCTATTGCTGCAGTATCCGAGCTCTGCAGGGTTTGAATGGTGCATAGGCCTTATGCCGAGCACCTCACAGCCCCACCTGAGGTAGGGCAGGGCCATTACCTTCCTTTTACAGATGGAGAACTGATGCTTAGAGAGAAGCTAAGTGACTTGCCCACAGTCACCTGAGTGCTTCTAGCAGAGCAGGGAATTGAACCAAGGTCTCCCAAAATCCCAGACTAATACAATAACTGCAGGGCAACCCTTCCCCTCTAGCCAGTGTTTGGAGTCTTTAAATCACAGGGGATGCCATTCTAAGGTCGTGTCCAGACTAGGATTTAAATGTGCATTCTGACAACACACTTAGTATCCTCATCTCAGCAAGGCCTGAAACATCGGCTGTAGTTCAACCACAAGT
This sequence comes from Macrochelys suwanniensis, assembly GCA_033296515.1. Classification (NCBI taxonomy): domain Eukaryota; kingdom Metazoa; phylum Chordata; order Testudines; family Chelydridae; genus Macrochelys; species Macrochelys suwanniensis. The sequence goes on from CM065793.1 coordinate 18,211,984, forward strand.
TATCAGGCTTGCCAGGAATCAATGGCCATGTCTACACTAGGAAACAAGGTGCATACAGCACAGGTTACCAGTGTAGTGTAGACAGGGCAGTAGCAGTCTTAACACATGCTAGCTGGTCAGGGTAGCCTCCAATTTACCTCATAGACTTTAAGGCAGAAGGGACCGTTATTATCATCTAGTCTGACCTCCTGCACAAGGCAGGCCACAGAATCTCACCCACCCCTGCAATAATCCTCTCACCTGTGTGTCAGCTATTGAAGTCCTCAAATCATGGTTTAAAGACTTCAAGATGCAGAGAATCCTCCAGCAAGTGACCCGTGCCCCATGCTGCAGCCTCGACCAACTAACGCATGTTAAAACTACAACTTGCCTTATCTACTAGGATTTGAACACATGCTAACAACACACCAGTTTTCCTAGGGAAGACAAGGCTATTGGGTGAATTCCTACAACCTGTGTTCTGAAGGAGGACAAACTAGAGGATCATAATGGTCCTTTCTGGCCTGCACATCTACGAATCTTGCAGTGAGTGTGGTAGAATCTTGACGGGAAGTCCCTGGGAGCACAGACCATCTTGACTGCAAGATCCAACGCTGCGCTACTGAGGTCAACATTAGTTTTGCAGTTGACTTCAAGGGGCTCGTGATGAGTGCTAAGTGCACTGGTATTAATACTACTCACGGCCAGGCTAGCAATGCTTTCCATGCTTCTATGTATAACATACACATGGACAAAAACGTGGTGATCATTTCTTTCCACTTGGAAAAAGAGCTTTCAAAAACTTTTATGGGGAGGCATAAGCTGAAAGCGGCTGAAGAAACTTTCCACAGGCACAAAACACCCCCATAGTCTTTGGGGTGAAACCAAGGCTAGAACAGCTCACTCCACAGAAAACAGATTACTCCAAATGCTCCTCTTCTCTTACACTTCTCGACGGCCCCATTGTGCCGGGTGCTGCCCAGACACGTAGTGAGAGACAGTTGCTGCCCTAAAGAGTTTACAGTCTCAACAGGCAGGTCAGACAGGGAGGAAGATAGGAAGGATTATTACTAGAGTGGGGAAATTTTTTCTTTCACAACATTTTTTGTGACCAAAAATGGCTTTTTTAATAGAAATTAAAATTTTTATGGAAAATGTCCATTTCCCTCTGAATTTTTCAGGTTTTTCTCCCCAGAAGATGACAACTTTATTTTATTCTTGGTACCCAAACAACAGAAAGCTTTCAGCCAAAAACTGAAGAAAAAAAATTGAGTTTGAGATTTTTGACTTTGTGACAAAAACCTGAGAAATTTCAGTGAAAAACATTAACACCTGTTTTCATCAACATTTTTCATAGGGGAATAAAAAGTGGTTTGACTAGTTCTAATGATTGCCCCCAGGACACAGAGGGGAAACTAAGGCACGGATCCAGGCCTGGTGTAAAGCCATATATGCCAATTTCCGACCCAGTGACTTGCCCAAGGTCACACAGTGTATCCCTGGCAGAGGCAGGAATTGAAGCCAGAGTGTCTATGTCCCAGTAATCACAAGACCCTCTTTCTTTTCTCCGCTTGTACAAATAGGGGTTGTGATAGAAACTGTGCTGCAGCCCAGTAAAAGGCTGTACTAATGTAGCGTCGGCTGAATACACACACAGGTGATCACTTTCATGAGAAGAGCCGTTAACATCAATCAGACTTCTCACGTGAGTACCTGCTCACCAGACAGTGAAATCCATCCCCGTGCAAAGTGCCAGCACTTGGTCTATGTGCCACTTCTATCCGAATCAGAAATCGTAAGTAACATGTAGTCGTCTTCTGGCCCCTCCACCTGGTGGTAAAATTCCCCACTTTGAGTAATAAACAGGCAAAAAAACCGGTCCAGATTCTATACTGGTGTCAAGCTGGAGACACTCCATTAGCTTCAGCAGAGTGACTCTGGATTTATACTGCTGCATCTGAGATCATTCATTTTCCACATCGCTCATTTGTTCCACTGTTTCCTTATTATTTCTGCCCTGCCTTATTATTTATTAGTACTATTAACGAGAGTTGGAGCTGAGCCAGAAAGTTCTGGATCCAGGTCTCAGCTTCACCCGAAGTTCAGGGTTGTTTGGGATTTTGTGGTTCGGCCCAATCCAGAGATCAGAGTTAGCTGTGATGTTTGGAATAGGATCAGAAGTTCCCGACACATTTGTGTTTGTTCAGTTCTGGGGCTTCCGTTCAGGGCCCAACCAGATAGAAACAGTTGTTATGAAACATCATAATATTTGATAGATGTTCTTTCTTCAGACTTAATTCAAACCATTCCTCCACAGAGCCTTTTAGCTGGATGTCTGTAGGGAGATCGTATAGCTAGTGGGAGTGGCAGCCTGCTTCAGTAGACAAGACAGCTTAGACTGCTGGGTTCTAATTCCGTGCTTTGCCACTCACTCACAGTGCATCCTTGTTTACCTTTTCTGTGCCTCGGTTTCCCCATTCGTAAGAGGGGGGGATAATAGCACTCACTTACGTGCTTTGATGAGTGTTTGGTGTTATCATTATATAATGAACAGCCAACTGTGATAGATGGGCGATATTCAGTAGCACAGTGCCATGCTGCACTTAAGAACAGTTTCTTGTGACTAGATGGAACGGACATCCCTAGCATACCATGCCCTCTGCTGGAATGTTTTGACATAACCTGCATCACATTTCAGCTATAGACTGTAAAGCGCAGACCACACTGTTTCAAAAGAACGGATAATATGGGAAAGATAAAGGACACACAGTCTTGTACATCAGTGTCAAGTGTATGTAAAATGATGGGTGGAGGGCTAGTGATTGGATTTAGCTGATACATGTTCATATGCTGTTGTGGCACCTCTCTCAAGCAGCTCTTTTGTTCCTCAAAATCTCAGCTGTTGTTTAAAAAAAACAACGTCTCTAGCTCTCATGACTGTGAAAAAAAACCTCTGAAATGTGACTTGAATTGAAGCAACATTGCCTGAGTCTGCAGGGAGCCTGGAAAGATAGCTTGGAGAGGTGTGAACCACCCCAGTGTTCTCGGTCCTTTTTTTACCATCTTCAGATCTCAAGCATCTTACAGAGATCCCTGAATTAAATTTCACCATCCCACCAGGAGATAGGTCAATACTATCCCCATTTTACAGTTAAGGAAACTGAGGCACAGAGAGGGGAAGTGATTTGGCCAAGGCCACATGGGGACAACAGGATGGTGAGGGTGGGATGGAGCAGGGAACAGAACCCAGGAGTCCTGCACCTTAATGAAAGACCTTGCCACCAACTGAAAACAAGCATTCAAAAATGTGGAACCAGTAAGATGTGAATGAGTGTAATGCCTGCTTTGGATATACCGGGAATCATTCTCTGGACTGTAGTCCTTGTCATTTCTAGCCCCCTCATCTTTTGTCCGGCTGCCCAGTCCTGCAGCCAGAAGCTCCGCTGGCTTCAGTGAGAATAGCTGCATCCGTCGCCTGCTGAACCTCTTCAATTAAAGATCATGAGGTGCGAAGATACTACAGGGGTTGGAGCGAGAGAAGTACCCAGGCCCCATCATCGGAGAAGCCTGAGGGAGGGTAGAAGATCTGCTCCGAACCCTCCAGTGAAAGTCTCACTGTCCCCTTTAGGGGCAAGAGGCAGAAAGGGAACTGTTAAGAAAACCAGTGGATTCACTCCAAAATCTGCTGGGCTCAACTGAACCCCCTGTATGGTTCTCAGTTTCATATGCCCCTAACAACACGGCTCCGTATGGAGTAGTTCTGCCATCGCGATCCCTGGATCCCTACATCCTATAGTGCTCTCCAGGGGCAGTACAGAGCTGTCCACTCCACCGGGCGTGGTTCCTGGGCAGACTGCACTCTGCAAAGAATGGTGTGACACATCCCCCAACCACCCTTTAGACCCACGGAGCCTCGACCCCACAGATCTTGCATGGAGGGATTTCTGCAGGGTCTCAAGGCTGGGAGAAACACACCTTACCCGATTCAGCGGCATTTCTGCCCCATTTACTCCCCTCTTGCATCTGTGAGGACAGAGAAGCACCTAGGCCCTTAGTAGTTCATCAAATCAAGTGAAAGCCTTATATCCTTTATACATAGTTTGCACTTAAAATCTCTGTGCAAAGGCATGTCTCAAATTCCCTGGGAAACCTAAATAACCAGTTCCAGTGATTGCCACAAGGGGGCAGCCGGACATTGCAAAGAACAAGGATCACTTGTAGATCCTAGTTGCAAAGATTTCCCATTCCCAATTCGTCAGCCCCCATTGATATTGGGAGGCCACCTCGCAAGGGATGGGGCTAGGGTGACCAGATGTCCCGATTTTATAGGGACAGTCCCAATTTTGGGGTCTTTTTCTTATATAAACTCCTATTACCCCCCACTCCCTGCCATGATTTTTCACATTTGCTGTCTGGTCACCCTAGATGGGACCTCATCGGGAGCTTCCACCCTGGCTGAACCAAGCCAACCGAATCTTTTATTCAGCAGCTGTAGGACATTGTGCTGTGGTTACAATGGATGAGTCCTGCGAAACCCAGGCCGGTTGGGAGGTGTGTGATGTAGGGGGCTCTGTCTCCTCTGAGTCAGTGCTGGCCCCAATGCAGTGCTGCAGAAGGGGACTCAGTAGGGGGCACTCTCCCCTCTGAGTCGGTGCTGTGGTGCTAAGGAGCTATGCTGCAGGGACCAGCGTTGGCGTTTCGGTAAAGGGGGACTCTCCTTGCAAAGTCACTTTGAAACTAAATACCCTCCCTGCGGTTTCAAGCAGACATGGGATTCGTCTTCACTTCGGATCCCAGGCTGTTGCTCTAGGACTGTTAAAGAGGTGCCGTGTTCCACCCAGAGCCAGCGGCTTCTCAGCCGCAAGCAAGAGAATCCTGTACAGAATTGATATGGCTTACGTGTTAAGTCGGTACATTGCCTTAAAACCCTTTGGGACAAAAGCTTCCGCTGTCGATAGAAGCCCTCCGTATCACAGTGCTGCCTTATATCAACCTGAAAAGTCACAACTCTCAGTAAATCTATTTGACATTTTCAAATAAAACTGTTTTTGGGGAGCCCTGTGGAAACAGGCACCCTGCAGAAAGTGGCCGTTTCAACTCCCCCTTTTGCCCCCTGATAGTAACAACATCCCAAGCTGAGCAGTTTAATAAGGAAAGTTGACGCTTTGGGGGCAGCTTCTGATTTCTCCTAGTGCCCCAGTAACATTGTCAAGCGCCAAGAAACATAAACCCTGCATTTAACTTGGTCCGAAACTCACCTGAAGGAGCAGGAAAGTGGGCCCCCATTCTGTCCCCAACTTGGATTGGCTGATATGTCAACGGATTCCCCAGGCCCCTCCTACTCCCTGTTGTCGCTAAGGGCCATCTGCCTCCTCAGGAAGACACCTTATCCCAAAAGATCCCGTCCAACTGGGCAATGAAGAGATGGGGGAGCAGGGAGGAATCATCCCTGGTGGTTCCTTAATGAGCTTCCAGAAAATGCAGAAAATGTGCCGGCGCAGCAGATTGTGCTGAGGAAATGGTTTTACACAGAGGCAGAGACAGCAGAGTCCAATGGTTAGGGTGCCGGACTGAGTTCTAATCCTAACTCTTCTGCCTTTACACAGAGTCATACCTGATTTCACCAGCAGCCCCATTCATTTCAATGGGGCTTCTCCTGGAGTAAGGTCTTACAGGACATAAGGGGACTGATTAGAAGCTGGCCCTGTGTCTACACTACGGACCTTACAGCGGCACAGCTATACCGCTGTAAGCTCTCCCGTGTAGCCGCTCTGTGCCAACAGAGAGAGCTCTCCCGCTGGCGGCAGTGAACCACACCCAATGAGCCGCGGTAGCTCTGTCGGTGGAAGACGCTGTCCCACCGACCTAGCGCTGTCACACCAGTGCTTTTGTCGGTGAAACTTAGGTCAGTCAGGGGTGTGTTTTTTTCACACCCCTCGCTGACAAACATTTTGCCGACAGAAGTGCTGGTGTAGACAAAGCCTAAGCAACTCACTTCACCTTCCAGAGCCTCAGCTGTAAAAGGGAATAATGCTCTTGACCCTCCTTTGTAAAGTGTGTTGAGATCAGCTGTTGACAAGTGCTGTGTGAGTCAGCGGGACCATTCATTTTGGATCCTCCCACTTTATGCCATGTTTATACCTAGAGTCGGACTCAGGAGAGGCACAATAGGTATTGCCTCAATGTTACTGTGTGCTCCTTCATCTTAGACTTGCACTGCAAGCTCTTTGGGGCACACACCATCTTTTTATGACAAGTTTGTACAGCGCAATGGGGCCCGGATCCATGACTGGGACCCATTGGCACTACATTAGCACCAACTGTCTGTCCCCTGTAGTTCCAGCTTTGAATGGGACAATCCCTTCCTGTGTGACAGCTGTTCATGGAGTTTGTGTAATGCCCCGCCGCACAGGCGATCCGTGAGGACCAAATCTTGGACCTCCAGATGAAAAGCACAGGCCTCTTCCATTGAAGTTGAAGAAGGAACACCACAAACTGGTGGCAGTACTAGGCTCCTGTCGTCAAGGTCAGCGGTTTTTAAACTTTTTTTCTGGCAACCCAGTTGAAGAAAATTGTTGATGCCTGTGACCCAGCGAAGCTGGGGATGAGGGGCTTGGGGCGTGGGAGGGGGCTCTGGGCTGAGGCAGGGAGTTGGGGTGCAGGAGGAGTCAGGGCTCTGGGCTAGGGGTGAAGGCTCTGGGGTGGGGCTGGGGATGAAGTGTTTGGGGTGCAGGAGGGGGCCCCAGGTTTGTGGGGGGCTCAGGGCTGGGGCAGGGGGTTGGGTTGTGGGAGGGGGTCACGGATCTGGGCTGGGGGTGTGGGCTCTGGGCTGGGGCCGGGGATGATGAGTTCATGGTGTTGGAGGGGACTCAGGGCTGAGGCAGGGGTGAGGGAGAGGGTCAGGGCTCTGGGCTGGGGATGTGGCTGGAGATGAGGAGTTCGGGGTGCAGGAAAGGGCTCGGGTTGTGGGGGGCTCAGGGCTGGGGCAGGGGATTGGAGCATGGGGTTGAGGCGTGGGCTTACCTCCGGCAGCTCCCGGTCAGCGCCGCAGCGCAGCCAGGGTGCAGAGGCAGGCTTCCCGCCTGTCCTGGCAGTGTGGACCGCGCTGCGCCCTGGAAGTGGCCAGCAACAGGTCTGGCCAATGGGAGTGTAGAGCCGGTGCTTGGGGTGAGGGCAGTGGGCAGAGCCCCATTCCGGCCCCCCCCCCCCCCCCCCCCGGGAGCCAGACCTGCTGCTGGCCTCTTCCAGGGCACAGCGTGGTGTGAGAACAGGTAGGGACTAGCCTGCGTTAGCCGGGCAGCACCGCCGACGGGACTTTTAACAGCCTGGTAGGCGGTGCTGACCAGAGCCGCCGCGACCCTGTGTCTGACATGCCGCGACCCAGTCCTGGGTCGTGACCCACAGTTTGAAAACCACCGCTCTAGGTGGACCAGCCACTAGATAGCGGGGGAGATGGGCCACAGCCAGTGAGTGGCACTGGCCCTGTAGATAAACAGAGGCCTTCAGTGTCTGGCACATTGTGCCAGTGTGAAATATTATTCCTAATAAACTTGCTCTCACAGCAGCTGATGGCTAGGAGAGGGTCCCTAGTTTTGGTGGGGCAGTGTGTATGTATGTGTGTGTGTGGGTATGTGTGTTCTTCCGCTGGTGGGGCTGTGTGTGTGTGTGTGTGTAACCTTCCACTGCCAGGCCGTATCTGTTCTGATCATAAATAGAGTCCTTTAGTCTCCAGAACTGTCGACCTGGCATCTTTCAGCCGTGTAAAAATAACTCACTCTGTGATGATTGAGGAACTCGGCTTCCATTGACAATCTCCTTCCGATCAGCTGGGGTGGAGGTGGTTAAGTCCTGAGCCTGAAGCGTAGGGGTAGCGCTTTGTTCGGCCCATCCCAGAGCGTTAATGGGTATTGCACGGCCTCTTTATCGATCTGTTTCCATCTCTCTCTCCTCTGCCCTCACCACAGTCTAACGGTTTCCTGCCCGCACCAGGATGCAGCAGCCTGGAGAGGAGGCTTGTTTTTAACATACCTAAGCACAGCTGTGCCACGGGGCTGCTGCTTCTCCCTCCTGACTCTGCAAAGGGTTGTGAGTTCTGGATTGTTTCAGTGTAATTATTATTATTATTGATATTATTGTAGCACCAAGTAGCCCCAGTCATGAACAGGACCCCATTGTGCCAGGAGCTGTACACTATTTATTAAGCGTATTACGGTAGCGCCAAGGAGCCCTCACCTTGGATCAGGATCCCATTGTGGTAGGCACTGTACATTGTTTATTAGTTGTATTATGGTAGCACCTAGGAACCCCAGTCATGGTCCGGGACCCGATTGTGCTAAGTGCTGTACATTATTTATTAGGTGTATTACGGTAATGCCAAGAAGCTCCGGCTCCGGACCAGAATCACACTAGGTGCTGTACAGACACAGAACGAAAAACAGTCCCTGTCCCAAAGAGTTTCCAATCTAATTTGGCTGAAAATCAGGTATGCAGCGTTGCCAACTCTCGCCATTTTATTGTACGGCCGCCTTGGAATATTTGGTGTTTTTCTTCAAGTCGCAGGTGACTAGGTGAGAATTTCACCTTTTCTTTAAAAATAAAAAATATGTTTCTAGCCCTCATGGCTGCAGAGAAAAGCTTGAAATCGTGACCCAAGTGTAATCGAAAGACTCAACAAACAGAAAGCAAATAAAAAGAATTTGAAAAATGATGATTTTTAAAAAATCTCTCGTTTTAATCCAGTCGTGTTATTTTTGGTGGCCTGGCTCATGATTTTTTAACGCTTAGCCTTGGAGATACTGGGTATGAGATAGAATGAGAATGAAGCTTCGGGTTCAATGGTGCAGACAAACTGTGAGCTGTTGCTGCTCCAGAATGGAAAAAGTCTCGTGAGATTAGCTGATATTGTGCAAGATTTCTGCCATCTTGAATCACTGAAATCTGGTAAAATGAGCTGATGCTGTGAGATTTCTATCTGCTAGAATCTAGTGAAATCAGCTGGTGTCACACAAGATTTCCACCATCTTGAATCGCTGAAGTCTGGGGAGAGGGAGTGTCTCAGCTGTACCACTGGGAGAAATGACTTGTCCAAGATTGCAAAGAAAGACACAGCAGCAGAACCAGGAATAGAACCCATGAATCCTATTTTCCACATCTCAGAGTACTAGATCCACACCCCAGCCGCAGCGCGAGAGCTTAAAGCCGGGAGCCCTGTTGCCAAGTTCCCTACTCTGACCACTAGACTGCACCAATACGATCCTCAAAGAATCTTGACTCCTGGTCCTGGATTTTGTCCAAACTCCCCCTCAGAACTGGGAAGGGATCCCAGAGGTGCTGAATCACAGTCACTTGCTCTAAGCACTTGGCCAGAAATGCCAGTTGTTAGTCACCAGAACAAATGACCAAGGGAGGCTGTGGAATCTCCATCACTGGAGGTTTTTAAGAACGGGTGAGACAAACACCTGTCAGGAGTGGTCTAGAATACTTAGTCCTGCCTCTCTGCAGGGCACTGGACTGGACGACCTGTGGAGGTCCTTTCCAGCCCTGCGTTTCTATGACTCGTGTGCGCAAATGCTGCACTATTAAACTGGCTCTTCTTCACACAACCTGGAGCCTTTTGCAGGGGGGAGCAATTTCTCGTGACCGATTCTGTCAGGAAGATAATGCTGTCCCCTTTAAGAGACAGCCCCAGTTATTGCAACCTGGATGATACCTAAACTACAGCAGAACAGCTTCTGTCTGCCACCTGCATGGGGTTATGGGAGATCACAGGAGCTGAGCTAGCCCCGTGTGGCCCTGCAGCCTCAGCATCCGGATGCCAGAGCTCTCTCTGCTGCGGCAGGGCAGCCCCTTCCTCTCCCGGCCCAGCTCTTTAGCGAGTCCCACACACACAACATAATATCTGCACGCACACTCCCTTACACACACTCCCTTGTGTGCCCAAACACACACTCAGTCTATACACACCTACTCTCCCTTACATGTACACACATGCACAAGCATACACACACAGGCATACATTAGCTATATACACAGGGAGAGTCACACAATCTAGACACATACACACACTCCCTTATTCACACACACACGAATTGTACACACTCGTGCACAATATATATACACACACATGTACCTGCACAATCTATGCACACATTCCCATATGCACACAGCTTCTACACCCCCCACACCTTTCCTTATACATACACACATTAGCTGTACACACACAAAGTCATATACAATCCACACACACACATCCTCCCTTACATGTACATACATTAGCTACACACACATACTGCCATAATAAATTTAGACAAAAGAAGTTTGGGGAAAAAATCAAAATCAAACATATTGAAACAAAAACATTTGAATTGACCCAAGTTGATTTTTTTTTCTAGCTCATCAGTTCACAAAATGTTTTGAGGTTTTGACTTTTCGTCTTGATTCAGGATGGGAAAATTTTCTAAATCTCAAAAATTATTGGGGATGGGAAACATTAAACGTCCACTATCTATCTATCTATCTATCTACGTCCACTATCTATCTATCTATCTATCTATCTATCTATCTATCTATCTATCTATCTATCGCCTTGTACTGCTACCCGTAACCCTCTGAGCAGCTTCTGTAGAAAACAGATTGGGCAAAAGCAAAGTCATGACTCCCTGGCCCTGAAGAAGCTAACGCCACAAGTTCTGCCCAGCTTGGCTCCATCCATCTGCCTGAGGATCCCCCACTCACATTCCCAACAGCCTCTGGGGAAAACAGCTGCTATTTGCTCCAATTCTTTAATAACGTTTAAATCCAAAGCTTCTCTGGCAGGGAACCAAATGACCCAAAGCCCTTTTGAATGTGGCTGGGTCCCCCCTCGAACTGAGACGCACAGGAGAAACCTCCCTCCCCTTGTCCAAGGAGTGGCTTGGCGCTGTGGTTAGGAGACTCGAGGGAGAGGTGCTGTCGGTTTAACTGATGCACGTAGCAACCGACACAGTCCAGGGCTTTGGTCAGAACCTGCGCAGGTTTTGAGCTCTCTCGAGGCTAACCACACAGTGAATGTTAGAGATGGAGGAACTGTTATTGGGTTAAAACGTTTTGCAGTCATATATAGCATTGCTCTACCTGAGCCTCTCCACGCTGCCTCCTGGGGTTAGTTTATAACAAGAATAGTTTGATCTTCCTTGGCCTTTTCCAAACAAGATCACAAAGCTCGCTACAGGCGTTAGCTAAACTAAGCCTTATTACTTCCAGGCCAGTGAGTCAATATTGTTATAATCTATTTTACACATGGGGAAGCAGCGGCACAGAGCAATGAATTGACTGAATGGCACCAAGGCACATGCAGAGATGACCAAAAAAAACCCACCAAAAAACCCCAAACAAAACTAGGCCTGGAAGCCAGGAGTCCCTGCTCTAATCACTCTCTTACGCAGGGAAGACTAGAATGTCTTCAGCTGCCACTGCACTAACCCCTAGACCACACTTCCCTTCTACAGAGGTGAACAAAAGAACCCAGAAGCCCTGTACTCTAATGACTGCCCTCAAAGCTAGAGCCCAAGAGTCCTGATGGCTACTCACCTTCTTTCGGTGCTAGATCACACTCTCACCTGAAGCTAGGACTAGAAGTGGGGAGTCTGGATTCCCCGTCCCTTGCTCTAGCTGCTAGAGAACACTCCCTCCCAAAGCTAGGAACAGAATGTCGGATGCCCATTATTCCCCTGCACGTTACCAGTCACTCCGAGCAGATCTATGCTAGTGCTGTCCAGCTGACCTACCGCATCTGCACTGTTCTTCTGTAATATGAAATAAATCATGACTCCAGAAAAACGGGCTGCTGCTAAAACTTTCCATCCGTCCCCAGCGGGGCTCCTGTTCTTTAATGCCAGGCTTACTGGACCAAAGCATTAGTGCCCCAGTTGTTCACTGGCGCATCAAATTCAGCTTTCCGCTGAAACGTGTTTACCGCATACTAGTGAAAAGCAGGCAATGGGGCCCGGTGGTTGGGGCTGGGAACTGGGGAGCAGAACTACTGGGTTCTAGGGAAGGAATTCAAGATCTTGCAGCTAGAGTAGCAGTCTAGGTGTCAACACAGTAGACTTTAAGGTTCTTAGATTCTACACTCGTGGAGGACAGGGCAGAGGAGCTACCAGAGTAGAAGATGAGGATACTAATTCCTGGTTTTCCCGCAGCAGTACATGAAAAGCAACCACTAAAATCAGAGAATAAAAATGGCAAACAACAATTGTATTATCGAATGCTTCCGTGCTTCGGCTGCAATCAGCAGCTCCTGCATCCCAGCTGGCTTTGTGGCTGGCAGTGGCCCAAGAAGGCAGACACAGAGTCTGCCTGAAGGCATCTGGGAGCTGTCAGGAGTATAAACCCAGCAGAGGGCAGTGTTGGGCAGGACAAGTATGGCTCTGAAGTTGGGGGGATGTACCCATCCCTCCCATGACTTTTTGTCTGGCTCTCCAGTGGCATTGTCCATGGGGAATCTCCTTCATGGGGCGGGGGAGGGGGGGGGGATTCCACAGTACAAAGGTCTAAGAGGGAGAGACCAGAGCTGAGCCCTCTGGAGGGATTTGCTTGGGATTTAAACACAATCACAACCATAGAAAAGATGGAAAAGGCCTGGTTTCTACTACTATGCATATTACAGCAGTGCCCATGGCCTCCCAGCTTAGATTAGAGCTCCATTGTGCTGGGGTGCTGTACACACAGAGAGAGACAGTCCCTGCCCTGAAGAGTTTATTGTCAGGGAAACAATGGGAGAGGAAACTGAGGGATGGAGAAGGGAAGTGACTTGGCCAAGGCCACAGACAGAGCCAAAAACAGGACCTAGATCTCCTGGGTCCTAGTCCAGTGCTTTATATACTAGAGCATGTTAGCCTAGAGACTAGATAGCAGCCAGAATAGGGTTATCTATACAATCTACTCCCCATGGCGCTTTCATTCCTTCCCTGAGGGAAACAGTTCTCACTGATGGGAAATATTTCCTGGCCATCCGTTCATACTAAATATTCCGTCTAGTTATACCACCACTCAAAATTCCTCACCCTCTACTGTGTTCAGGAGAGTCACGGACTCATGGGCTCTATTCTCCATGGGAGGAGTGTAGGTTCTAGTGCAGGGGTAGGCAACCTATGGCACGGGTGCCAAAGGTGGCACGCGAGCTGATTTTCAGTGGCACTCACACTACCTGGGTCCTGGCCACTGGTCCGGGGGGCTCTGCATTTTAATTTAATTTTAAATGAAGCTTCTTAAACATTTTAAAAACCTTATTTACTTTACGTACAACAATAGTTTAGTTTTATATTAAAGACTTATAGAAAGAGACCTTCTAAAAACGTTAACATGTATTACTGGCACGCAAAACCTTCAATTAGAGTGAATAAATGAAGACTTGGCACAGCACTTCTGAAAGGTTGCCGACCCCTGTTCCAGTGGTTATAGCGGGGGCAGGAATCAGAACTCCTGGGTTCTACTGGTAGCTCTGAATGAGTTAGTGGTTAGAGCACGGGGGGGACTCAAGATGGAAGAAATCTTGCATGATAATCTCATGAGATTTCTTTCATCCATTTCCTCCAGCTGGTATACAATGACCTTGCTCCACTGTCCCCCATAGACTCTCCCATCTTGAGTCAGGACTTGTAGGGTCTGTTCTCAGCACCAGGTGTGGAGTGGGATGCAGTGGTTAAAGCAGTGGAGCTGAGAATCAGAACTCCTGGATGGAGTGCGATCTAGTAATTAGAGAACCAAGGACTGGAAATCCTGACTGATGTCTATTCCAATGTCTTGCACAAACTTTGTGTGGGATTTTAGATAAATTGCTTCCTCTCTCAGTGCCTCAGAGTCAGTTAATGATTCTTCATGACTTGACTGTGAAGTTAATTTAATTAATGTTTGTAAAACCCTTTGAGATCTTTGAATGGAAAGTGCTAGTGAAAGGAAAATGATTATCCTCAATGCACAGTTCAGTCGAATGCACAATTCAACTTCCCAATGCCCCTGTGAACTGGGTCAGTATTATCCCCATTTTAAAGAGACAAAGGCATAGAGCCAAGAAGTAACTTGCTCCCAAGTTATTGTCCTCTGCTTGGATCTTGTAAGGTAGACAACCAATACACCATGTTATAGCTTGGGTCCTAGTACTCAGCACTACTCTGAGGCATTACTGTCAGCACTGACCCCATAGGGAGAGCGCCCCCTACTCAGTCACCTCACAATGCTCCAGGCAGTACAGTGCCCCTAATTTCTTGTTAAGGCTTTTGGGCAATGCTGACTCAGAAGAAAGAGCGCCACCAATACTGCTCCTTTCAGGGCCCTGGGTTTTCCTTGCAGTTTCAATGCAAGAGTTAACCTGATTTGAGTTTGTTTCATTTTTGAGATCCCAGACTAAGGTGGTATGGAAGCAGGCTGTCTGGCTTGTCAGGAAGTCACAGGGGCCACCAATCCCCAGGGTAGCTGGTAAGATCCCAAGACTGCTTCATTCTCTAGTCCTGCTCCGGCCTTATATCCCAGGAGACCTGACCAGGAAATAAGAGGGCGAGACAGAACTTCAAGTAGGGGCAGAGTGGGCGGGGGTGGGGGGGGGGATAACAGCCTGGAAAGGGTATAATTATTATTTACTCTGTCTTGCTGGCACTGGAGACCCAGGAGATGGGTCATTAGGTAGCAAATAATTAAAGACTCATGGAATAATGTGCAGGTTTCCAAATCCAGGGGAGGCTCTATGTGGGGGGGAGGGGATGTAGCTGTTTCTATAAACATGCGAGGATTCAGTTGGAACCCTGCCCATCCCATACTCACCAAAGCAGCCTCCTTCATTATAGCTTCTAGGTACCCCTTCCTTCAAGGGCCTCGGCACCCCTCCTTTCTCCCCATGTATACAGTCACCACACACGCGCTTTTCTCCAGATCTGGGAAAGGCAACGGGCCTCACTTTCCATTGCGCCGGGGCAAAGTGGGTTTAGAATGGCAGCAGTTTTCTCTGATTCTGCCCTGGTGTAATGACTGCGCCAGGGGCAGGACAGTGGAGGATCAGCCCCTTGCCTGTCTCCTGTCTGGTTCTAGCAAAGCCTGACCCGTCTATAGGCGGGGAGCAGTAGGCATCTGTCCAACACCAAGTGCAGACGGTTTCCCATCCTCACTGGGGCGTCCATGTGCTGCCATAACATACATGATAAATCGCCTTCTATCCAGATTTAATAGAAACATAGTAATAGACGCTAAAGATGGAAAAGCCCCCCCGCCACCCCTCCAGTTCCTCTATTCAGCCGGTAGAAGATTATTTGCTATTCTCTAGCATTCTTGCCCAGTCTAGTTCTGATGTCGCAAGGGAAGGAGCAGGTATGGCAGGGCAGGACGCATGGTCTGCTCTGTGGTTCGGAAGCACAGTGGTAAAAACACCACACCTCCCTTGTCACTACTGGTAGGACCAGATGAACTAGGGAGTGAATTAGGGTGGGGGCTTGGTTTTTACTGGAGCAGCTGCATCGGTGCAGGGACAGACTCGGATCTCACTTACGGCGGTGTAAATCCAGAGGGATCCCATCGACTTTGGTGGAGTTGTTCCAAACGTACACTATCGTTGCCACTGAAATAGAAGTTGGCCCTTGCTATTGCACCAGATTCCAGCACGGCAGGGTGAGCCAAGGGAGGGGTGGCAAGCTCCAGAGGGGAATTTCCAGATTGTCATCTGCTTGTCACAGAACCAAGCAGAACAGTCCATTTCCTGACCAGGGCAGGCTTGTTCCTGACCCCTGGGGCTTTGCTCAGCCTGGTGTTAAACATCCCAATGGATGGTGGTCCCACCCCTTCCTTCAGGTGCTAGCTCCACTATCCAACTGATTGTCCAATCTCTTCTTCTTTTTCTTCTTCTCCAATTCATCCACAATTTCTCTTTGCTCATTTCACCCCATTACACTTAATTCAACCCCTTGGTTCCACCCTAAACAACGCTCCCCCCTCCCCGCCTTCTTAAGGCCAGATCCTGAGCTGGTGTAAGTCAGTGTTGCTCCATTTACACCAGGTGTGGAGCTAGCCCAGACACCAGTTTGGCCCCACCATGACAAGGGAGCCAGCGCGGTATCATTCTCTACAGGACATTTTCTAGCCTTTTGTCCAGTTTTGAATTAAAACTCCTGCAGGCCTGGGGGCTTGGCGAGACTACTGCACAGCTAGAGAGCGGTCACACTCCACCACCCTGGCTTGGACAAGACTTGTTCCCTTTGCACAGAGTCATGCCCCAAATGCAGCGCACCGAGGGGTCCAGGGGCGAGGAGAGGATCCTTGGCAAAGACGGAATAAAATCACATGCCACGGGGGAGGAAAGAGGAGCGGGGGGGACAAATCACTTCGTTTTTAGTGTCCTCAATGGCTTCTTACTGCGCCTTGCAGCCCGGCAAGCGGAGGGTTAAAGTCTGCTACTTGGCAGCTTGTCTGCAAACCCCCCCCCCCCCCCCCCCCCCGCATATCCAAGAAGTGAATGTTCTAAAAAAAATATCAGTCTTTAGGGCCCGTGGCCAATGAGAAAAGCCCTCGGCTTTCCAAGCGGCCAATCCTGCGACACCATCTGCCCTGATATGACCCCCCTCCACCACCACCACCATCCCCCCCTTTCCTGGCTGCCCACATATGGGATGTATGTATATATTTATATCTAACTGTATAGTCATAGAGAGAGATGTGACTGGAGCTTAGGGGAGGGAAGGCGAGAACCGGAGAGCGAGAGCAAGCGAGAGCAGGCGCGTGTGTGTCTGGATGCCCCCAAATAACCTCCCTGAAACTGTACCAGACAAGAAGAGACAACTTCATCCTCTGCCCTCCTGCCAGGGCCATGTACAGTACGGAGCACAATCCGGGGATCGCCTTAGAAAGCACGCGATGTATTTGTCTGTCTTCCTTCTCGGGTACACATCTGGCTACCACACACACACACACACCTTTACAACAGCAGCACCCTCAACGCCAGCTGTGAGTATCTTGCCGGGGCGGGGGGTGCATGTGGCGGTGGAAGGGCAGCTAAGATTTGCTCTGCTTTGCTCCTTCAGCTCTACCAAAAGCAGCTCTTTGGGGATCGGGCTCGGGGAAGGCTCCAAGATTATTCAAGGATTTTTTTACACCCCCGCTCTTTTTTCCCCAAACCTTCCCCCAGCTTCCTGACTCCCCCCATTTTAAAAAGGTGGACCCCCCCCTTTGCTCCAATTACCCGAGAAATGCAACATCAATGAAAAGCGATGGACCAACTATAGAAAAGAGAGACGAGACAGCCAATCTCTAACGGCTCGAGCCCTGGGAGTGCACAAAAGAAAGATGTTTCAGTCCAGATCCCCCCCCCCCCCCGCACCCACCCAGTCCACTGGGCTTTCTTGACTTATTGTTCTTGTTTCTGCAGCTCCCGAGATCCCAGCCCGGCAGCCGGACAGAGCCAGGCTCCGAAGAGCTCGACCCTGTAAGTAGCGGGTTGGTTTGACTTGACAAATCTTTGTGTGTCTGTCCCACCGTGCGGGGGAAACGTGGCTTTAGCCTGCGAGGCCCCCAGTGCCTCAGTGTACCAACGCCCCCGCCGCTCCGGAGTGATTTCAATTCTGGTAGGAGACATTCCTCTTGCTTTTTCCTCCCCGGCTGCCCGCCTCCCGTGTAGACCAGCATGAGGCGTGTGCAGCCCTTTCCTACCGAGCAGTTCCGAGAGAGCGAGGCGGCTCCTCCTTCTCTCTCCAGCCGGCAGCTCCTCGGAAGTCTCCCTGAGCTCTTGGAAAGGTCAAGAGCGACCCTCGCCTCTTTGCAGCAGTCCTCGGGCTCCCCTCCCCACTGTTCTTTCCAGCCTTTGGGTGGGGCAGGAGGGGGAAGAGAAGATCTTTCCCCCTGGTCCGTGATGCCTGGAAGGGGCAGGAGCTAGCCTTTTCTTTTAGCTCATGCTGCTATATTGCAGGATGTGTCTCTCTCATGCTGTGCATGTATTAACTGATCTGTCTAAAGCCAGGGATGGCAAAGTTTGCAGAAGCCCTTTAGGAATGAAAGGGGTGAGAGCAATGGCTGAGGTTTGGGTTTTTTTAATTTACCATCAAATGGGAAAGGGATATAAAAGGACAAGTCCTTAAAGGGTGTAAATGGCCAGAGCTCTGTTGCCTATGCTGATTTATACCGAGTGAGGATCTGGGCCGGTCTTTATAGGGGAGATCAAGGGGAAATGTACTAATCTTTGGCCCAGTCTGGTACATTCCAGAAGTCAAATTGGAAAGAAAAAAAAAGGTTCTTCAGAAGTCTGTTTATGAGCCACCAGCCTGAGCAGAGATGGTTTAGTGCTAGTCACCTCCAGGGGTGGGGGAGGAAAAGGGCAATGAACTCCAGCTAGGGAAATCCTCTCCCGTCAGTTCCACGGCTGATAGCTCAGAGTAGACCTCAGTCACCTGGAGGGATTCTTTTGCACATCTCAGTTAGAGAGGCTTCACATACAGTGAGGATCAGATATAAAGGGTGGCAGGTGAGTGAACTGGGGCGGATTTCAAGGCATAATTTATTGTTGCCATAGGTAGATACAGGGGCAAGGTTGTGATACACCAGGAGAACATACTACACTTATGGGGGTTGTAATGTACATGTAACCTAGACAGATAGACCGGGCCTGGTTCTGACCTCAGTCATGCCAGTGTAAATCAGGAGTAACTCTAGTAACCAGTGCAAAACTGGTGTAAGATCAGAACCAGCCCCATCATCTATCATGTAATCAATATCTATTACGACCATTACTAATAATACTATCTGTATTGTGGAACCTCAGCCAGGGACCAGAAACCCAGTATGATAGGTGCTGTACAAACACAGAACAAAAAGTCAAAAAGCCCTGTCCCTGAAAAGTTTACAGTCACAGATAGATCGTAGCGATAGTAATCTAGATCATTTCATCTATAGCTATGTCATCGATAGCTATGGCCACATTTTGGGTCTGATCCTCAGCTCTTTCTTATACCAGGGTAAATCAGGAGTAACTGAAGTCAGTGTGTAGTTACACCAGCGTAAAATGCCACAAGAGAAGCATCGGGCCCTCTGATTAGTGACACCAGGAGTAACTCCGTTGGCTTCAGAGGCGTCACTCTGGATTTGCGCTGGTATAAGTGAGATCAGAATCTGGCCCCTAGTCTGTCGAACATTTTGGGATCCTGCAGCATGGAAGGCCCTGGATGAGCATAAAATTAGGGGGCCTCATTTATGCATGGAGTAAGGGATAGGTCTCGCCTGTGCTTATTGTTCTACCGCTGTTTCAATACCTGTCCCTGCTGACGTCAGTGCCATTGCATGGTGCTTTTTGCCCACACAGATTGGGGGGCAGATGTGCCAGGGGTGTTGCTAGCTCTTACGTTTTGCTTGGCTTTGTAAGGTGACATGCTTGAGAGAGGCTGCACTGCCAGGCAGCTGTGGAGAAGAGGGAGGCAGCAGGGAGGGGCGGGAGAGGCTGGTCCTGGAGAAAGGGAGGCCCTGAATCTGCAAATGATGTGGGAGCCTAAGGCTACGTCCACACTAGAAACTTCAAAGCGTTGCTGTGGGAGCGCTCCCATGGCAGTGCTTTGAAGTGTGAGTGTGGTCATGGGCGAGCTCTCCCAGCGCTCCTGGTAATCTACCTCCACGAGGGAGGGGAAATAGCTCCAAGCGCTGGGAGCCCGGCTCCCGGCACTCAGAGCCTGTCCACACTAGCGCTTTAAAGCACTCAAACTTGCTGTGCTCCGAGGGGGGGTTTTGCACACCCCTGAGCCAGCAAGTTAGAGCGCTATAAAACGTAAGTGTAGACAAGCCCTAACGGTGTTAATGAACGGGAAACAATTAGCACATTTACAGCAGTGAAGGAGAAGATCTGGAAGAGGAGGGCCAGAGAGTCTGGAGGAGACCAAGGGCCTGTTCTTAATAGCTGCCAGCCCCTCCATCCCCTTCTCTGGAATCCTTAAGGGCAGGAAGGTCCCATTCTGGATCAATATGTCTGCCTGTTTCAGTCTGGAGGTCAGGGGTCAAGTCCATTTCTCTGTAAAGGCGGAATATGGCCTCCGCAATAGAGGTGTCCTTGCCCTCCCCGGGGAGGGTTTTAATGACTTTCACCAACATTAAACCACTAAGGCTCACCCCGCAGCGCATGTGATGTGGGACTCATTAGTCCCCATTTCACAGAAAGGTAACCAGACTCAATTTACCTAAGGTAGTGCAGCAAGTCAGTGGGCAAGGCAAGAACCGACTGCTGTTCTCTGGGCTCCCTGACCAACAGATCACACCGCCCTCCCCGAACTGGGAATAGAACCTGACATCCAGCTCCAACTGCTCTAACCACTAGACTCCATTCCTCTCCAGGAGCTGGGAATAGACCCGAGTCCTAATTCTCAGGCCTAGGATTGACCTTAATTCCATGCTCTCACTAGGTCAAAATGGAAGGCTGTGAAACTAAAAGAGGGATGAGCCATACCATCCTTAGAGCCATATAGGACCAAATATTCAAATAGCCTCCTATTTTTATTCCCTGCCGTGGATTTCCAAGCACGTCTGTATCCAAACTGGTTAGCGGCAGGTACAGTTGGATAGCTGACCATGCCCCTGTGCGAATAGCATGTGCAAAGGACTGCAGTGGCAAAGATATCACTGGCACCATTAAGAAGGCCCTTTGGGAACGTGGCCCTTAAAACTCAACTAGACAAAGCACTGAGAAACAGACTGTGCAACAGGACATGCTCTATTCATCTGTGTTAATCTCGTTAGCTTGATTTATATCCCTCCCTTCTGAGTCACTCCCAGCTAGAGAGGTTTCCTTTGTGTGCCGGTGGGGAACAATCCTCCAACAGACAGGGAGATGGGCCTTAACCGTTCCTTTTTCTATGGGAGGCAGGATGGCCTAGGGAGGAGATCTGGGTTCTGTTCTGCTGCATGACCTTGGGCGAGCCACTTCATCTCCTGCACATTGTCCCCATCTATAAAATGGAGATAACACTACTGCCCTCCTTTCATGAGCTTTGAGATCTAGGAATGAAAATGTAGTCGGTGAAGAGCTCTGTATTGTTATGTCCGTCTTGAACTCCCAAGGAGCACAGGGCCACGTTCAGCCCTGGTCTAAGCAGGTGCAACTGCACAGACTCCAGCAGAGTTACACCTGTCGTTAACACCCCACTGGGATTTAGCCAGTCATTTCTACAGGCTCCCTCACTTGGGCTGCTACCCGCCAAAGGTGTGTGGCTCCCCTAGTCAAAGGCACCATGTCATGGTGAGAGAAGCAGTTTGGCTTAGTGGATACAATACTGGACTGTGACTCAGTAGCCCTGGATTCTCTTTCCTGCTCTGCCAGTGGTCTGCTGGGTGACATTGGGCAAGTCACTTCACCTCTCTGTGCCTCAGTTCCCCCACCTGTAAAATGGGGATAATGATACTGCCCTTTGCCCTGCACCATGTGTATTGATTTACACCAGTGCAAAAGGTTCTGATCTGGACCTTGCACTCACTTTTTCCCTGATGTAAATGACTGCACGAGGTGAAGGGCAAATGGAGACTCGGTCCCAATGCAACTGGGGCCACTGCTTTTATCCTTTATTTAAACACAACTTTCTTCAAAGGAGATGACACACTGATGGCGCTTCTCCCCATCAATTACAGCATCGCAGCTCCCAACACTGTAATTATGGTGGTGTCAGCTTGTCGCCAGACCTTGCTTTCAGGGGATCAGAAAGTTGGCATGCAAAGTCCTTTCTCCTGGTGTCGGGCTTGTTCATACAGATGAAAGGGGGGATGGGGAGAAAATTTTTTTGGATGTTTATGAAATTGTTTGAGTCAAGCAGGTCTGCCTGCCTCTGGGCTATAGGGCCTTGTATCCTTTCTTTGGTTTTGTTCCAGCCTACTTTGGGAGTGACAGAAATCTGAAGGCTGGTTGGCTGCTGGTGTGATGTAGATTTGGTGGCTCTCAGTTCTGCTCGGTGTAGAAAGGTTACAACCCACCATGCAGTTGTCCCTAAGAGGCCCCCATGTTGGCTGAATTATCCTCTCCCCCAGTAGTATACCCAGCAGTCTATCCCCTAGGAAGCCTTGTGTGCTGATACCAGGCAGTACAGGCTGGGAGCCAGAGAGAACCACAGGGTCTGTCTGTATCCAACAGTCTGAATAAAGAATCTCTTTTATACTCATCACAGCTGACTCTAGTTCTTCACCAGGAAGGACATTACTCCACTGAGAGGTGGGCCCCAGGCACCCTCACGTAGAAGCATGTGATGGATGCTGTCCATGCTGTCCCTAAGCCTGCAGGGTGGTAAATCTGGCACCTCTCGGCAGCACAAAATTCACACCATTAAAAAGAAACAAGTCTGAATGTCACAAAAAAACAAGAACTTCGCCATCAATGACAGATTTGTTTTGCTAATCTATTCGGAGATTCCAAAGCCAGAAGGGACCATTGGGATCATCTAATGTATAACACAGGCTAGAGAATTGCCCCAAAATAATTCCCAGAACAGATCGTTTAGAAAAAAAAACCCATCTTGATTTAAAAATTATCAGTGATGAATCCACCATGAACCTTGGTAAATTGTTCCAGATCACTGTATCCGTGACTTGTCCTCTTCATTATTTACCACTCCCCCAATTTTTTGTGTACCTTCGAAGATTCAGTTTAAAAAAACAAAACTGAACTGGAGAGTGATTGCTCATATAATGTAATCTGAGAGAGTGTGGAGTCTAATGGCTAGAGCATATGAGTGGGAGTCAAAATTTTTCTATTCCCAGCTCTAAAGGGGAGTGTGGTCCAGTGGTTGGAGGGTCTGCTCATCACTATCCCTTTGTTCTAGTCCCAGGAATGGGAGGGAATATGGAGCTGGGGAAAGGAGGGAAGGCACAAATGGGAGTGAGGTGTCCAGTGACTTTCAGTGAGATATGGGCTCCTAATTGCCTTTTGTGCATTTGAAAATCTCTCCCCTAATGGTTAGAGCTTGTGATTTGGAGTCAGGATACCTGGCTATTTCCGTTCCTAGTCCTTGGAGGGAGTGTGGATCTAGTGGTTAGAGCATATACTGCGAGCCAGGACTCTTGCAACCTATTCCAAGCCTGCCATGTGGCACACACAGCCTGGGAAGGTCCTCATCACATTGGGGCCAGTTGAGTGGCTGTCAGATGTTCCACCGGAGGCTATGCCCAAAGGCCACTTGGAACTTGGAAGCTAGTGTGGAATCATAGAATCCTAGGGCTGGAAGGGACCTTGAGAGGTCTCTAGTCCAGTCTCCTGCACTCATGGCCGGACTAAAAATGTGCTGCCCCCTTCCTGCCCATGGGGAACACTTGTATTCCAGGCTCAGCCCATTCACTTCCAGGTGCTATTCAAGGTGATCTAGACCCTCGTTATCTTAGGGCCACCTATGCCTGCTAGTATTGCCCTGACTGCTTATAGCGTGGAGCTTGTGGAAGTCTGGCAGGAAGGTGTCCCTAGCCTCTGTTTGCCAGAAGCTGGGAATGGGTGTCAGGATGGATCACTTGATGATTCCCTGTTATGTTCATTCCCTCTGGGGCGCCTGGCATTGGCCACTGTCAGAAGACAGGACACTGGGCTAGACGGACCTTTGGTCTGACCCAGTCTGGGTGGTTCTTACGTTCTTAAGGTGTGCTTGGTAGCAGACCCTCTTCTCTGGAATTTGCTCCCATCAGAAGTAAAGTTAAGCTGTGACATGGCTGAACTGAAATGCATGAGCTAGCCTAGGCCAGGCTTCCCACTGAGTGCAGGCCGTGAAATCAAGAGGGTTTGTCTATAGGCTGGTATCTCCTGTCTCTGGACTTTTCAAGGGGAATTGGTTAGGTGTGAAGGGTGGATCAGAGAGTACATGCTCTGTATTTGGGGTCGGGGAGTTTTCTAAAGGGTCTGTGTTCAGATCCAGTTTGAAATGTTCAAAAGCACCTAAGTGACTTAGGACCCTAAGTCCCATTTTCAAAAGTCACTTAGGCACCTAAGAGCCTAAGTCTCATTATGAATCAATAGTGCATAGAGACCACAACCCCATTTTGCTGGACCTGCACAGACATATAGTAAGAGACAATCCCTGCCTCGAAGAGCTTGCCACCTATGTAGATGACAGACAACAATCAAAAAAGACCATTGTCTCCATTTTACAGATGGGGAATTGAGGCCCAGAAATATAAAGTGACTTGCCCAAGGTCACACGGGGTGTCTGTGGTAGACCAGGAATCGAATGCAAATCTTCTGAGTCCCACTGCAGTGCCTTAACCAGAAGACCATGGTGCCTTAATAAAAGTCAGCTTCTTGGTTTTCTAAGACTTTATGCTGTGTGCCTGTACAGAGCCTTTTTCCTTAGAGGTTGTTTAGATGGCTGCATGGAATGAGGGTTAATTTTGCGATGAACTGACTTGTGTGTGCCCTTCTCTGGATGGAATCAGAACTGCTCAGCTGTGAATCATGGACCCTGCACTGCTGACAGCTAGTGGTGATTCTCCTTTAGTTCAAGTGGTAGCCCCACCTGTGCTGTTTGGAGCATGATATCCTGAGATTTAGCTCCACTGTTGCTGTGAAGTTCTGAGTAGCCCAGCTGTGCAGCAGAGTGGAGACTGTAAAATCCTAGGTGGTCATGGAATTGTTATATTGCTACTGGATCTTCTTCTGATCTTTCAGATAATTATAGGGCTTGCTACTGTTCTTTAAAAATGAGGGTGAAAGTGGCATTTGCCGTGTCAGCAGCAGCAAAATGTTGTGGTTCCACTGATGTGCTTTGCAGGATCTTGTGTTTTCTATCTAAATTAGTGCAGTGGATGGTTATTTTAATAACCCAGGAAACATCCCTGAATAACTCTCCAAGTTCATTCATTCCACTGGCTTCACTTGCACCAAAGATGAATTCGGTCCCTTGTGTCTTGAATCAGGCTAGGTGGGACAGAAAATTCTTCTTCCCTCCCTGTCCTGCACACTAAATAAATATGGACATTGCTGTAAACTGCGCACACACAAACACAGACACACACGTTAGTGTTTAGAAGAGGACTGTTTGGGGATAGGCAGATAGATAGGCAAGCAGTATGTATGGGGATGGACAGCTAGCTAGCTGGCTAGTTGGAGGTAGGAGTGGGGATAGATAGATCAATAGAAGGGGGTTTGTATGGGGATGGATGTATGGATAGATAAGATTTTGTAAAGTGCTTTGGGATTCTTAGAATTAAAAGCACTAGAGAAATTGAATCTACCGTTATTACTCTTTTAATGCCATGATGATGTTAATCTAATTCCAGGTTACTTTTAGAACAGTTAAATAGTCTTTCAAACAATGTTCATATTCTGGGGAGCCTAGAGAGCCCCAAATAATGTAGTAAGAGAGTGCTGAGAAAGCCTGGGATTGCCCCAGTGTAAATGGAATGAGCCATCAAAATTCAGAATGGGTATTGACTCTATTCCCAACCAAAAAGAAAGAACCACGTGAGAGTATTCCTTCTGAATTTGAAGGAAAGTTGCCGGGTGGAGACAAAGTCTCTCTTCTGTCTGAAGATAAAGTGACCCTGTTGCTCCCACGTTTCTATAGGATACATGTTGATCCAGCGCTTAGGGAAGGAAAGATTCTGTTCACAAATAGAAGACAAGACCAGCCTTCTCCCCTGGGGGTTTAAATAAAAGACAACACAAGGAAAGAAAGTTCAGGGTAAAATTTACCCTGTCCACAAAGAATAAACCCAAGAGAAATGGGAAGGAATTGTTGATCCGTTACTTCTGCATTTCTCAGAAACAATTAGCTGCAGCAGAAAGGGATGGGGAGACCAAAGGTCCCATCCATTATCCCACTGCACTATGGGAAATCTCCCACAACCTCCAGAATTGGTTTCATCCGCTCTGTGTAGGGTCTGATTTGTTGGGGATGGTTATGATGACCAGAGGAAGAGTCAGTGTGTGTATTCCCGTGAGAAACTAAATGGAAGCCAGGGAGGTGACACTATTATTATTTAACCTTTATGCAGTAGTAGCGCCTAGAGGCTAACCAAGTTGGGGCCCCCAGCATGCTACGTGCTGTACAAACACAGAGAAAATGACAGTCCTTGTCTAGCTAGGTAAGGCCCCATATCTGGGATGGTGCAGTCAGCTCCCACCCTCTCGGACAGACACCAGCCCGACTGCAGATCAATGAAGAAATAATTAATTCATTTATCAGTGAGCCTTTGGTCCAAATTCATCCCTCCTGTAACTCCACTGACTTTCAGGGAGCTAAGCAGGGATGAATTTTCCCAGCCTGCCTCCAAGCACAAGCAACACCAGTAACTCCTCTGGGTCTTCCCTTTTATGGGGCCCCCTGGGAAGACATGCAGCTCATGGTCAAGCCCGTTCTCCTGAAAGTCAGGGACAACTCGTGTTTTCAGTCATTCCTCCTTGCTGAGAGCCAGTGGGGCATTTCCCCGGATTCCCTGGCCCCTCACATCTTGGGGCTCTGCAAATCATGGATGTCAGCGAGAAACAGTTGTTCTTTTCTCCTCCCAGCAGCAAGGATGCTTTGTGCCCTGTTTGCAGAAATTCAGCCAGCATTTAAAGCGGTAGGAGCCAAGATCCTTTTAGTGTATCAGGGAGACAGGCTGTGTGCCATGTGCGGGATCCTATCTTGTCAGAGAAGTCTCCCTTTTAGCCCCTATCTCCCCCCCTCCCACACCATCCTGTGCCACCCCCACCCAAGAAAATCAAACCAGGGTTTGTGCCACCAATTTTTGCCCTCTCTAACATGGAGAGGGGTCCCCATCCCCACCCAACCCCACTTACAGGCCAGAAGAGATGAGAAACCGCCTCGTTCAATGTAAAATCCAAGCTGAGCCTGGATTCTTTTGGTAACTTCCAGTAACTGGGAGGAGTCTAATTTGGGGCCGGGGGAGAGCGGGAGGATGGAGAATTTGGCTGTCTCCAAATCGATTTTTCTGTCTTTTTGGTGCCTTTTAATTGAGCCCCTACCCAATGCTCCGGGTTTTATTTTTAGCAGGGAGCCTGCCATGCTGAATTAATCTCAGCCAGGGGAACTGAAATTGGGGTCTGGATCTCAGCCTCTCCACAGACCTACAATTACTGCTCCTTGGAGTTTTATTTATAGCTCCAAGAGGTTTACTTAAAGGAACACGCCCACTGAAATTCACTATAAAAAGGAAAAATGGCCCCTTATTGGAGGCCCACAGAGCACTGTTAAAGAGACAGGGTTTCTTTTTTCTGGTGGCTGACTCTGCCAGGTTCAGAAGTTGTCTGCTACCTCACACACACTCACACATTCAGGGGCTCTTACAGACTGACAAGCAGACACACACACAGATTACACAGACTCACACACACAGACATACTCATACAGTCTGACAGGCACAGAGTCACCCACCCACCCATACAGATACACGGTCCCATAGATATGCACACACACACAACACAGACACACACTATCAGTGACACACAGAAACACAAATACAGTTTCACATGTAGACACTTACACAAATACACATACAGGCATGCATGTAGACACACACTCACGGATAGCACTTGACATAACACATACACTCAGGAATACACGGTTGTACACACATACAGAGAAACATAGCTGAAGCTGAACACAACGGTAGTAACATACAGTCATTTTACCTCTGATATTTTTTGACATTGGTTTTGCATTTGAAATGAATTCTTTCAGACTAGATAAGCATAGATTGGCATTTATTTATACTCCAACCCGGCTCTGACCATAGATCCTGTATCCCAAGGACTTTTTCACTGCGCACAGAGTCAGCAATAAGAATGAAAAACAACAGGAGGAATCCAAATGTCTTTCAACACTCCAGAAAGGCTCCCGCTTCAGAGTGATCGGTTTGAGTGTGGGGGGGTGAAGGCTGAGAGGAGTTGTTTTGGATTTCAGGGTGAAGATTCAGGGGTTCAGGATTTTGGGGTCAAGGTTTAGAAGGTGTCTAACCACCAGAGCAGTGGGGGCAAACAACCTAAGTGGTTTGAAGATGGAGCTTGATAAGTTTATGAATGGGATGATATGATGGAGTTGCCTGTGATATAGCCGGAGACGGGACTCAATGACCCAAAAGGCCCCTTCCAGTCCTATGTCCCTATGTTCTGAGGATTTGGGTTGAGTAGTCATATGAAGGCCAGAAGGGACCATTATGATTATCTAGTCTGAGCGCCTGCCTAACACAGCCAGAGAACCTCACCCAGTAATTTCTACATCAAACCCATAACTTCTGTTTGAGCTAGAGCATCTCTTGTAGAAAGACATCCAGTCTTGATTTTAAAGCTTCAAGTGATGGAGAACCCACCGCATGACTGTTCAAGTTTTGGACCCACGTTAAGGTTGATCCCTATTGTATCCTAATTAGGTCACTCCCAAATTGAAATCTGTTGTGATTTAATTATTTTATCACAGTAGCCGGCTCAGGGTCCCCAGCTGAAATCTGGGCCTCATCAGATGAGGCACTGTACGTAATATGAGAAAGCCCCTCCCCCACAGAGTTTGGAAACTAATTAAACAGAGCATTCTCCTGTAGGTTGTAGAAGTTTTGTGCTGGGGTTTGGTTTCCTTGCTGGATGGCTTCACATAAGAGAGGAAATGGGGAAAGAGGCCAAAAAAATCGATGCCTATAAATAACTTTTTCATGAGATTAGATTGGGGTGGGGGAGAGGCTGAGGCTCACGCTGGAAAGCAGTACATGCCTCCTATTTCACTACTGAAAAAAGCAGAACAATGTGTCTAACAGCCAGCAGGAGAAGAGCCAATAAAACACTCTGCAAAACGTGCAACTGTCCAATGCACGGCGTAACACGGCCAAGATAAAAAGACCTCGTGCTCCGTGAAATACGAGCTGCTTTCTCTTGTGACAAGGAGAGCAAGTGAGTCTGTAGGGTCAGAAACGTGGAGCCCTCCTCTGTGTTGTATGGGGAGAATGAAGGGAGCTGGTCCAAGATAGGGAAGGGAAGAAAAAGAGCGAGGGAATGCATGAGAGGCAGAAAAAGAAGGAGGGAATGTGCAGAGAGAGCTAGATAGACACAGAGACATAGGGATGAGAGGAGCGAGAGACAAGACAGGGAAGAGGTTGAGTGTGAAGAGCGTGCGTGTGCAAGAATGACAGACCCAGGGATGGAATGTGTGTGACAGAGAAAGAAGGAGAGGGAGTGTAGAGTGGAGGAGACAGAGCAAGACAGGGAGCGGTGCCTGATTGAAGGTGTGTCTGATGGAAAGAGACAGCATGAGGGGGAGGGAGTGTTTGCGATGAGAGAGACAGAGAAAAAGGGAGGGAGCGTGTGAGGGAAAGAGGAGACAGGGAGGAACACCCTAGTGATGGGTCTGTTCAAAATGCATATAATGATGGCGTTACAGGACAAGGGAGGAGCTGGGATGGGGCTGGAGGGAGAACAGCTATAACAGGTGTCAAAGGAAGGAGATGCATCTCAAAGCTATAACAGCCCGTGACCTCCCTCCCCCCAGCCCCCAGTGCAGGTGCTGGGAGCTGACATGTGAGTAGCTCGGGGTGCTAAGAGAAGCGAGCAGTACCACTCAATCCCCTGTCACTCCAGCCACAATGGGGGCCTTTGTCTGCCTGGCAGCTCCCAGAGTCGTTCCCAGTGCTGCTGACTAGGCTGGGACACAGAGGGAGAGCAACACAGCTTGTTGCTGTTTATCCCACAGCTGCAGGGCCTGGCGCATGGGCCTTTTTCCCGAGAAATCCCGCCTCTCTCATTTTTTACTGGCCCAGCAGCAATGCCTAGCCATGCACAAGAATGGCCATGTACTCTAAGGAGTGACCATCCAGAAGTGACCGACTATGGCACCAAAGGGTC
Source organism: Macrochelys suwanniensis (assembly GCA_033296515.1). Taxonomy (NCBI): domain Eukaryota; kingdom Metazoa; phylum Chordata; order Testudines; family Chelydridae; genus Macrochelys; species Macrochelys suwanniensis. The sequence continues at coordinate 18,241,742 of CM065793.1, forward strand.
ACTTGGCCCACAGGACCAAAGAATTACTTTCCAGATAAACAAGGGGCGACAGCAGCAAAGAATGGCAGCAATCGTCTATGCTAAGAAGATGAATCCAGGACAGGGGGTAACCAACCATGCAAAGCAATGACTATTCACCCTGGGGTAGTGTCTTGCTATTCTGTGCGATGACTCAAGGCTGATCAGCCATGACTGACCCTTGAGAATAACTATCTTCACTGAAGGAGTGGCTTACACGCTGGAGAACCTCTTTTCTGTGCCTAGCTATGTATCTCTGTGCATTTCTAATGCCACCATAATCATGGACTATGTACCATATATACAAAACGGCATGAAGTTCTGGCTACAGTATGACTTAAACGCTCCACCTCCGTGTCCAAAGGGGATCACCCAGGGGGTTGTGTTCCAGCAGACCGCTGCTGAGCTATGCCACAGTTCCATTACTGCGAGAAGGCCTGTGCAAAGAGGGGGCCCTTGCACCATAAAAAGACTGGCCTTCCCAGCAATATTCTTTTGTATTACAATAGAGTCTAGAGACCCAATCGGAGATTGCAGCCCCATTGGGCACTGAGAAATACAGAGCAAGAGACTATCTGTGGCCCAAACTGCTTCCAAGCTAAGCACTTGTCTACCCGGGAATTTTTTTCCAGTAATACTGCTGTAGTCAAAGTGCTGTAGTACCACCAGTATAACTCTCCATGTGGATACTCTCATTCCAGAATAAGAGTGGCTTTTTTCAGTTTACCTTGAACCACCTCCAAAGCAACAGAAACTAAACTGGAAAAAGGCACTCTAATACCAGAATAAAAGAGTATCCACGGAGGAGTTATACTGATATAACTATAGTGCTTTAAATTCATACCCTATCTTATACCGGTATAACTTGCTGTGTAGACAAGCCCTAGCGAGGCAGAGGTTGGGAGGGGAAACTGAAGCACAGAGAAGCAAAGTGATTTGCCCATGGACATCCAGCAGATGAGTCCAAAGGCGTGTTTACACAACAGGTCTGATACTGGTTCTGACAAGTTTAAACCTCATGCTCCCACACCATTTGCACACAAAGCCTTCGGAAACGTGCCTGTATATCTGCAGCTCCTTTGGAGGAGGCCTCGGTAAAAGCTTGTGTCCCACTGGCAGATATAGAACCCCACTGCACTATCCACTGGTCCATGCTACCCCTCTAGCATGCCCTAAATGTCACAGCACTTGGGCTCCTCCTGATTTCCAGGGGGAGGAGCAAGGGGCGGTTGGGAGCCTAGCACTCCACCCTATGCGTTTGTGTTTGATTGTCTATTTTAAACAAAGTTATGGAGGCCGAATGAAGGGAGGGCTACTTTGTGGCATCATGGAATCTGGGAATTCAAAGTGGGAGGGGCTTGGTGTGGCTCATTTCCATAGGATTACCCAGCAGGCTTGGTTGGCTCAGAGCTGTTTCACGGAAGCCTAAGCCCTGGGAACGAACTGCAAGGTTTGGGTTTTGCTTATGACTGCACTGAGCTTGTTTCCGTTTTTTGGGGGGTTTTTTTGCTTTAAAGGACTTGACATTCTATTTTCCTAGGAAGGCTTTTTAGCAAACATTGCTTAGCAATGAGATATCAATAACTTTTCGGTGGGAGGGGGTGACGCTGCTGTGGTCTCTCCAGCTACTGACAAACAAAGTGGCCATTATTTGCCTTTCTGAGACTTTTTTCTTGGGGGCCCCTTTAAGGTTTATTGCTTAACTATAAACACCATTATGTCACCATGAGCCAATCAGCTGGCAGGGTAAGAGCGGGCTTTGCTGCAGGTCCTGGTAGCTTCAGCTTGCTGAACTCCTGCCTAAAGGCATTGAAAATGAATTGGTCCCAGGATGGAGTAAGGAAAAACACTGATTTGTAAAACTGGATTAAAGGGGGGGTAGATCTTTCTTTATACGGTTTGGGGTGAAAGGACGGGATCAAGCTTTATTTTAATTAGGGACAGTCATCTAGCGATTGGAGCAGGGGTGGCTGGGAGCTGAGACTCCTCACATCTATTTTCTTGTTCTTGGAGAACATGTTACCAAGTGGTTAGAGCAGGGGTTGATAAGTCAGGACTCCTCGGTTCTGTTCCTGGCTCCGGAAAGGAATTTGGTATAGTGGTTAGGAGATGGGGAGCCAGGGCTCCTTGGGTTCCAGTCCCAGCTTGAAGAGACATTGTAGTCTGGTTGTCAGAGCAGAGGACTGGGAGTTGGAAAACCGGGACTCTGGCACACCTTGGGCAAGTCACTTTGTTTCATTGTCCTTAGATCATTTGGACATGGCAGGGTTGTGGCTGGCATTGATGGGGCACTGTTGTGAAGGAGTTCACAACACTGCAGTTCAGCTAGGGACTTCTGTGAGCAAGTCTGCCCTACCTGGAACTGGTATCGAAAAGCTCACACTGTTGGGTAGAAGCCAGCTTTTGCAGAGTAGAGCTGTACAAGGGAGGACAGCCACCAGCAGGAGATTGCTGGTGTACCTTCCACATGGCACTGAGCAGCAGAAACAGAAGCCAAGCACTGGGGAAGAACACACCGGGGTTGGGGGAGGTCCAGGAGCATGGCTGTAGGTGGGGGAAATGGGGAGAAGGTTACTCATGGAAATTAACAGCATAAAATGCAGCCAGACCTTGGGACAGGAAACGTGCAGTGATTTCTGCAGACTCTGTCCTGTTCTGGCCCTACACCTCTGAAAAACACAAGAGGTTCAAAAAGCTCAGCATTAATGTTTAAGGAGCTTGGTTTGAAGTACGTGCAGCAGTGAGGCCTGGCGGAATGGAGCTGGGCACAATATGTATCTGATTTATAATTAATAAAGGAGATTTATTTCCCCTGTGTCTCTCTCCCTTGCTCTGATTTTGATCTCCAAGTTTAAAAGAGGCAGATTGTGTGTTGTTGGCTTTTTAATGCACTCTTTGTCCATTAATACTGCACAGCTAGCCTTGCATAGCTGGGCACACCCTTCCGGCTTTACCCTTTTACCCTGCGTATTCAATCTGCTTCAATTATTGGTTAGGCTTTCTCAGTGCCGCAGTTGCTTGATTTCGTTAGTGCAGAAAGCAGAGAGGCACAGCAGTGGGTAGATTAGATACAGCCCAGAGCATCTGGGGAGGGGTGGGACAGTGTGGGTTTATTCTCAGGGTCTTAAGCACAAACAACTGGTCATCTGGTTTCCTCTGCCCAACTCAAGACAAGAAGGGAAAGCAAATTGCATCACGAAGAGGCAGCCAGGATGGTCCATTCACTTCCTCTTGCAGCAGGAAAGGCAACATGCCCTCAGCCCTCCCTACTAGTATTATTAGCCCTATTTCACATATGGGGAAGCTGAGGCGCATAGAGGGGAAGTGACTTACTCCAGGCCATGCAGTGGTAGAATCACGATCAGAACCTCAGGTGTTCCTGGTTCCTAATACCATGCACAGGCCACTAGAGCATGCTGCAGTTCTCACTGCAAATTGGGTACTGGAGGCCATAAGGGAAGAATTTCAAGGGCACAGTCTTGGGGAGAGGAAGAATGGGATGCATAGGACCCAGTTTCTTTTATCTCTCCCATCACTCTGGTGGGTGAAGGGAGAATGGATTAGTATGTACTAGATTTAGTTATAATGGTGCATCATGGTCGAGATCAGATAAAAGCACAGGGTGGTATAAACTATATATGCCACCTTGGACAGTGTTTTATTCCCTGGTAGCTAGATTTTAACTGGCAGGCTTGGGGACAGGCGGAGGGGGGAGAGATGTTTTCTTAGCAGCCTCACTGTCTCTCTCACTCTATGCGCTGTGTTCGCATTTGACCGTGGCAGGCTTGCTTCTCAGTCATGCCAGTTTTAGTGGAATAAAGATTAAACATTAATAAATAAAGCAAAAATCCAAGCATTTTGGATGGGTTATAAACCCTCCTGCAACCTCCAGCCAATGGAGATTACAGTTAGGAAGAGGGTTCCCTATGGACAGGTTATTTCAGAGCTGTGACAGCAGGAATAGTCGCATCTTCCCCTGAAACAGCCGGTCAGAGACAAGATTCTGGCCTAGATGAACCTCTGGTCTGATCCAGTCTGGCAATTCCTGTGGGTTACTCCTGATTTACACCACCACAAGTGAGGTCAGAGTCATGCTTGTTACGTGCAATGAAAGGAGGGTGGCTTTGTGATTCAGTTACAGGAGTAGGGGGTCAAGAGATCTGGGCTTTACTTGTGGTTCTGGGAGGGTGTGTGGTCTAGTGGTTAGAGCACAGGCTGGGAGATAGGACTCCTGGATTCTAGTCCCTGCTCTGGGAGGCAGTGCAGTCTAGTGGTTAGAGCAGAAAACTGGAAGTCAAGACTCCCGGGTTGTACTCTTGGTTTCGGGAGGGAGTGTGATCTAATGTTTAGAGTACAGGGTGGGAGACAGGGCTCCTGGGTTCTCTTCCCAGCTCTGCCACCTACTTCCCATGTGATGCTGGACAAGCCGCCTCAGTTTCCCTTCTGTAAAATGGAAATAATATATTGACCTGCTTCCCAGGGGGGCTGTGTAGCTTAATGCATGAATGTTTGTAAAGTGCTTTGAGATGCTTATTTGGGAGCGAGAGAAGGGAACAGTCCTATTACTTTTATACCTGCAGTTGCCCCTTGGCCAGCATGTATCACCAGAGAAGTGAAAGCATTCTTTCATGGCAGCCCCACCTCGGGAGGCTGCGAAGATAGGGCCTGATTCAAAGCCCACTGAAGTCAATGGAAGTCTTTCCACTGCCTCCTATGAGCTCTGGATCAGGTCCACACGGTGGGTGAGAGTGTGATGACTGGGGCAGCGGGTGTTCATGTTGCAGATTGCTAGTTCCACCCCTAGGGTGCTCTGCTTAATGGCTCCATTGATCAAGATGTCCGTTTTCTTTTCTTTTTTCCCCCCTCCCCGCGCTGTTCCTTGTGCTTGTTGTGGCCCAGCACAGCATGGCCAGAGCAGACAAGACGTCATTGAGATGCTCCAGTTGGCCTGATAGAACAGAGCCGAGCGGGAGGAAACATCAGATAAAATAAAGATGACATCTTGTGAAATACAGGGATGCTGTCTAAAAATAATCAAAAAAACCCCTTGGCTCTGCAAAGGAACCACAGCTGCAGTGCAGATCCAACCACAGCCACGCCAGAGGAATGGGGGCGTTGGGGAAGTTGCCCTGTCTCTTGGCCTGAGCTGTCTGCGAGAAGGGCTCTCTCTCCAGAAGGGTTAATCATCCCCGGGGTAATACGTTAGCATTCATGAAGAAGAATCAAAGCTGCATCTAGGAAGCCACAGGCTCAGCCCGGGAATGTCTGATGCACTCAGCCCTTGCTGCTGATAGATTCACAGGAGTGTGTACACAGCCAGTGAACGCTTCCAGGACAAAGATACAAGACAGTAATGGCTCTGACAGTCCCCATTACAAGCAGGAGCTGCTGAGGTCAAGCTCAGGAAAAAACATTGTCATTCCAATAACCTCTGTTCTCTCCTTCCCCTTGTTTCACCCATTCCTCATTTCCCCACGCTGCATTTGGAGCCCATCCCCCAGACTCCCAGAGGGCAAATCAGCTGATGCTTTTAGTTCTTAAGCTAGACAGCCCTTGACTTCCTCTGTTTCTGTCTCTGTCGCCGTAGCAATGTCTGTGTCCCTAAACCGCTTGCAACTGTGAGAACTATAATTTCTCTTGAGTCACAAGTTTCCAAAAAGCAGATGGAAAGAAGGTTGAGAAGAGAGAAATGAAGTGTGGAAATGGGATGATGAATGGGAAACAGAAGCTATTTGCTCAGAATGCAGACACAAATCACACACAGTAACATGGACCTATGCCCAAACACAAGCACACAGACATACAGTAACACAATCACTGGGACAAGCGGTCTCACACCACACACACTAAGACACTCACAAACACAACACAGCATAGATACAATACACAGAAACACAAGGACACAACAATGTAGATGCACACACCGAGGTCTGCACATAGATATTACTACAGATATGTTCCCTGAGATGCTCCAGCAAAGTAACAGTGATGTACAAATGAAGACACAACCACGCTATAACAGCAACACACAAACTGACACACACACAATAATGCAGAGGCATAAACTGAGATAAACACACACACTTATAATCAGGGTAATACATCCAATAACAGGGACATGAAAGTTGAGAGAGAGACACAAATTGAGAAACTCTCACAATAACAGATACACAAACTGAGACAAACAACCCACAGTAACAAGGATATGTAACTTGAGATGTTCTCACCATAGCACACACACGTTCTCCTAGATAGCTTCACACATATAACAAAACTCACACAATAACAAAGCTATATGCTGAGTCACATACACACAAGCAGACTAGTGCTATTTTTCCTATAGAGGGATCCATAAATCCAAGGAACCTGGCTGTGGTCTGTTAGTGTTTTGGCTAAGCAGTTTGGATCCAGTCCCTCACTAGACTCCCCAGGGACCTGTGCAGTGGCTACAGTGGGAATTTCAGACATCCTAGTCCTCCAAACTCGAAGGAACTGTACCCTCTATTCGTCACTTCTTCCCTCCCTACGGAGTCCATCAGACACAAAAGGCTCGGTCTCTTCTGCATTAGGCCATTAAAAACAATCTTTATGTGCTTAATTGGAGGATATAAACCTTATTTGACCTTTGGAAGTCAAATCCTACTGAGGAAAATAGAAAGGAGCATAAACACTGGCAAGTCAAGTGTAAAAGTATAATTAGGCAGGCCAAAAAAGAATCTGAAGAGTAACTAGCAAAAGACTCAGAAACTAACAGCAAAAAATGCTGTAAGTACATCAGTGGCAGGAAGCCTGCAGAACAATCAGTGGGGCCACTGGATGATCAAGGTGCTAAAGGAGCACTCAAGGAAGACAAAGCTGTTGCAGAGACGCTAAATGAATTATCTGCATTGGTCTTCACTGCAGAAGATGTAAGGGAGATTCCCACACCTCAACCATTATTTTTAGGTGACAAATATGAGGAACTGTCCCCAATTGAGGTGTCAATAGAGGTGGTTTTGGAACAAATTGATAAATTAAATGGTAATAAGTCACATGGACCAGGTAGTATTCACTCAACAGTTCTGAAGGAACTCAAATATGAAATTGTAGAACTACTAACTGTGGTACATAATCTATCATTTTCGTACCAGATGACTGGAGGATAGCTAATGTGATGCCAATTTTTAAAAAAGGCTCCAGAGGTGATCCTGGCAATTACAGGCTGGTGAGCCTAACTTCAGTACCAGACAATTGGCTGAAACTATTGTAAAGAACAGAATTGTCAGACACATAGATAAACACAATGTATGGGGAAAAGTCAACACAGCTTTTGTAAAGAAAAATCATGTCTCACCAATCTATTAGAATTCTTTGAGGGGGTCAACAAACATGGACAAAGGTGATCCAGTGGCTATAATGTACTTGGACTTTCAGGTGTTACCCAATGAAATTAACAGGCAGCAGGTTTAAAACAAACAAAAGGAAGTACTTCTTCACACAACACAGTCAACCTGTGGAACTCGTTGCCAGGGGATGTTGTGAAGACCAAAACATCCTCTGCAGGTTCATCCATGGCTATTGGCCAAGATGGTTGGGGATGCAGCCCCATCCTCTGGGTGTCCCTGAGCCTCTGAATGCCAGATGCTGGGACTGGACAACAGGATTGATCACTTGATGATTGCCTTGTTCTGTTCATTCCCTTGGAAGCATCTGGCACCAGACACTGTCGGAAGAGAGGATACTGGGCTAGATGGACCATTTGTCTGACCCAGTATGACCATTCTTATGTTCTTACAACATGGGCCTGGCAGGGATTAAGGAAACAGAGAGCGAAACAACGAACTAGAATTAATTGTCCTGTGTATGGAGCAACTAAATGCAGCATAGGTGCACTGTAAGTTTAGCTCTGCTCAATAATAGCAAGAGCAGTTTGTACACTGAGGGCCAACTTCTGCTCTTTGTTATACTTGTGGGATGACACTGACTACCATGGTGTAACTGAAAGAAGAATCAAGCCCAATGGGTCCAATTGTCAAATGTGAGCACATCATTCGGGACACCCAGTTCTACTCATGAGTGCTGATACTAGGCATCCAAGTACCCACATTACATGCCCAATAATTAAGTACAGACAACGCATTTGGCACTCCACAGAACATACAAGGAGACATAGGCCCTGGCCCCTAGTAGCTTAGCACAGACACAGATAATAAACATAATCCCCCGTATGACAGGTCAGACACTGAGCGGAGCAGATCAACATGGAAATGCTTCTGGGTGCCTTTCCTGATTGTCACTGACTCGCTGTGTCTCCCTCTAGGCTTCAGTTTCCCCACCTGTAAAACTAGAGTGGAGAAAATGGGAGATCTGAGATATCAGCGGGAACTGAGTTATAAAGGAAACTGTTGCAGTTGGGGATCAGAGCAGTGAGAGGGGAAACTGATTTTGCTGGGAGCATTTTGGATGGGTTGAAGGGGGCAGTTTGCAGTAGATAACTACGACATGGCAGCAGTCCAGGGCAGCTGCCAGGGGTGATGTGGGAGGGTCTGATTTTAGAGTGACTGAAACAGGACAATAGGGCAGCATTCTGGGATGTGAAGGGACAAGAAGAGATGGGGACGCGAGCCTACATGACGAGACAAATGTCAGCATTGTCTTTCTACATCCAGCTATACTCACTCCCTAACGTGGAATCCAGACACGACTCCCTCCATCTCCTGGTGATATGATTTCTCACCATATCAGTGCTGGCTGGAATAGGGACCTGTATGTAATTGGGGCACCGAGCCGGATGTCTTCCCTAAGCTCCTTACTTTCTTTCTAATTTGCTGTCAGAGCTGAATAAATTAATAGGGATGGCTATCAGCATGATAGGCAAATCCCAGCAGGGCCTTGGGCCCCCCTGCAGATTAATCTGCCTGTCTCGCAATAACCTGTCTCCCAAATCACCACCTCTTAATTCAGATGGCGCTCTGAGAAAACCTGCCATAATGCCGTGCCGTTGCCCCTCCCGTCACTGCCAGGGAGATCACAGGGATGGGGGAGTAAATCATCATGGAGGTATTAAAAGGAAACACAGGCAGTACACTTGAGCTTCAAAGCTGTGGCTCAAAAAGTCAGTGGCTGGGGAATTGATTGCATCTTTGCATTTGCAAAGCAGAGAAGAAGGGGTGGGGGAGTTTGATTTTTAAATGGCGGCTTGTCCAACCAAAATGTAGTTTGTTGTTTAGGTTTTTTAAAACCAATATCAAGTGGATTTTAGATTGTCTTTAATCCTGGTTTAAATTACGGCACAGGTGGTGTCATTCCCAATCACCTTATACATTCAGGAGACACAATTGGGAGGAAGGGAGGGAGAGACTGGGCCCTGACCAGGAGGTTTCTTCTTGCCTCCAGCTTATTTGGAGGAGAGGCTGTGCAATGTATTGTCATTCCTGGAGAGGAGGCGTTATGTTGTTTCCTGCAATTAGTTCCCCCCAGTATTCAATCCAGTATCATGAGACCAAGATTCAGAGCTTGTGGTAGCAGGGACGGGGAGTGGGAATCATAGGGAGGGTAGCTTGCCTGTTCCCCTCATGCACGCATACATGTAGTGCCCATTGTGCTAGGTGCCACACAAACATAACTAAAAGATGTCTCTGAGCTGAAGAGTTTACAATCTAAAGCCTTGTCTTCACTAGGAAAAAAGATGTGTTCTAGGCTCCCATGGAGTCTTCACCTTGACCTCGTGTGAGAACTGCAAACTACTTTGTCTTCACTTGGATTTTACCTCGTTAGTTACTGCGTGTTAGCTAACACGTGGTCAGGAAACACCTTTTTTCCTAGTGAAAACACACCCTAAGACAGGAGACAGCAGATGGAGACAACAAAAACGGAGGGGGATCCTAACATAACAATGAGACACCGATAAGCTATGTAATAAGCGACAGTTATGCCTCCACATGCATACCCCCCATTCCCACATATTCACACACATGCACAGACCCATCTGCAAAAATAACAAAGACCTAAGCGTAGGTGATCTGAATATGATGCTGGCTTTTCTTCCCTCGGTATTAATTTGCCAGTGCCAGGCCGAGGCAACTTCTTTGTATTTCAACAGCACCTTCTATCCAAAGATCTCACAGGACATTATGAACATTCTTTAATTAAGTTTCCCTGTGAGGTAGGCAAGTAAAATATTAACATCCGCATTTTGAAGACACAGAAACAGAGGTTTGCCTCAAGATCACACCACAAGTCAGCAGCAGGGTCAGGAACAGAACTCAAGAGTCCTGATTCCCTGTCCTCCCTTGCTGTAACCACTAGACCACATACTCTACCAGAGTATTTGGAATAGTTGTGTTTAAGGCCAGAGGGGTCCATTAGCTCATCTAGTATAACACAGGCCACAGAATTTCATCCAGTTACTTCTGTATTAAACCCAGTAACTTGTGTTTGGCTATAACATATCTTCCAGGAAGGCATCGAGTCTTGATCTGAAGACTTCAAGAGCTGGAGAATCCGCCACTACCCTGGTACTTTTTTTCAATGGTTAATCCCCTTCCTTGTTACAAATGTGCACCTTATTTCTAAGGCTATGTCTACACTAGCACTTTTGTCTCTCAGGGGTGTGAAAAAACGCTCTCCCCCTGACATAGTTACCGCCGCTATGTCTGTAGTGTAGACATAGCCTAATATGAATTTGGCTGACTTTACATTCCAGCTATAAAGTGTTCAAGCTCCCTGCCCTACCTGCTTCCTCTCAAATCTGGGTTTATAATACAGGTCCCTAGTTGTCTATCTCGTCCCTTTTAACCACTAGACAGCAATGCCTATGAAACTATAAAAGAAGGATTATTTTTGTAACGGGGGCGTACATTTTTTTTGTTGGTTACGGAGACAAATCCTTTTGTCAGTTACACTTTGCACAACCCTACTGGCTTCCATGGAACTGCATAGGTCTGAAAGGAGAATCTGGCCCAATGCCATATGAAATTTTTATGACATTTTAAAAAAATCATTGAAAACTGTTAGTATTATCCGTTTAAATTGTCCCCTGAATTGCTGAGATCCAAAACTCAATGATATATTGATGTATAGTATAGTAGGAGAAACAGACTGAAACTGACAAGAAAGTGAAACCAACTAGCCTATTATAACCATCTCCAGCTGACTGAAGTGCAAACAAATAAACAAACTGCCAATAGGGAGAAAAGTAAATTTAAATGTTCTTTAAAATCCTTTGAGTAATCTCAGGTGTTAAAGAAACTGGGGCTCTCAGTTACACCAGTGTAAATTCAGGGTAACACTGCAGGATTTACATTGTTATCACCACGGGCAGAACTGAGCACACGAGTTTTATTTTGACATTGTTCCTTCTCTGCAGACCTCATCTGCCCGGGGGCCAAATTATTTTTGGCCCCACTGGCTCAGGGATTTCTTTCTCTCTTTTGTCAGCTGAGGGAGGGTGGATCAGAAAGGATGCACTCCCTTAATTCTCTAAGCCCCTCATGAATTTAATATGATGCTTGAATTGGCACCCCCATACCGTCTCACACAATGTATGCGAAGAACCTACTGACAATATCTGCTATGGGGGAATAATGTGGGTCTCACTGTATAATCCCTCCTCTATAAGAAAATCTCCCAAGGTTATTGGATCTATTCAGACTGCACTCCCTTGGCTCAAGAAGAGAGATGCTGAGGGGTGTGTGTGTGTGTGTTTAAATGCAGTGTCTCACTGCAGCAGGCAGGCTGTGTCTAGACAAACTCCGGCAAATCTCCCAGGCACTTATCTCTTCTCATTCATTTCTGATGGACTGTCTAGTGTGAAGTGAACACAGCTGTCTACTGAGGAATGGAGCCCTTGCATGAAAGGCCACGGGCATCCCTTTTATCTTCCTTTTGATTTTTCTTTGACATTCCTTTGTTTCCCTTCTGGACCTCTCCTGCCTTCCATCTCCATAACCTCCTTTATAGAAAGACATATACAGGTACATAAGGAACTCTAACTGGAGCATTAGGACTTGAATACATACACGGAATGTGCTTAAATGAATAATTAGTTAAGCAACTCTTGTCCACAATACTCTCAAACAAAAGACATCCATCCCCCTTACAACCTGGTGGGATACTCATTGCAGCGCATGGAACAGGAGTGCTGTCTCTGTGATCACAGCGATCTGAGACCCAGCCACTCCCAGCAGCAGGTAATATTTGAATGATGGCTGTAAGGGGTGCTCCTGGCTACTGCAATCCCAGCCTCTCCCAGCAGAAGGCACTAAAGTGGACAGTGCAGCAGGGTGCTGGCTGTGGGGATTTGGCACGGAGACGCTACCGTGATGAGCACAGCACAAGAACCTAAATAAAACTCACAGCTACTCCATTCCCAGGAGGTGGTGCTGTAGAGAATAATGTCGGCGCGCCAGCTGCGAGGGAAGGTCCCTGCTACTCTACTTCCATCTTCTCCCAGCAGGAAGTACTGTAGGGAATGGTGCAGGAACGCTGGCCATGGGAGGAGCTCACACCTAGTCCAGAGGCCATAGCCCTCTCAGCTAGAATCCCTCTGGCAATGATAGGAAGCTGCTCCTTTGGTTCTGAGTGTATGTCTACACTGCAGTTCAAAACCCGCGGCTGGCCCGTGCCAGGTGACTCGGGCTCATGGGGCCCGTGCTGCAGGACGGTTTAATTGCAATGTAAACTTCCGAGTTCAGGCTGCAGCCCGGGCTCTAGAACCCTGCAAGGTAGGAGGGTCCCAGAGCTTGGGCTGCAGCCTGAGTCAGTGCAAGTCAGTTGGCACAAGCCAGCCGCGGGTGGCTAATTGCAGTGCAGACACGCCCTAAAGCCAGGTCTCTACTGCAAACTTACATCAGTATAACTACGGCACTCAGGGGTGTGAAAAATCCACACCTCTACGTGACGTAGTTATACCGACCTAGCCCCTGGTGTGGACAGCGCTGTGTCAAGGGGAGAGCTTCTCCCCTTGACACAGCTATCGCCTCTCGCGGAGGTGGATTAACTCCGCAGACAGAAGATGTTCTCTTGTTGGTGTAGTAGCGTCTTCACTAAAGCGCTACAGCTTTGGCAGCTGTGCCGCTGCAGCTTCTGAAGCCCTAAGGGACCTCCCAGTTCCTCCAGAGCCTATGTTTCTGAGATGGAAGTACTGTGACTGACAAAAGCGCACTAACATTTCACCAAATGGAATTAATAGGCAGCAGGTTTAAAACAAACATAAGGAAGTATTTCTTCACACAATGCACAGTCAACCTGTGGAACTCCTTGCCACAGGATGTTGTGAAGGCCCAGACTATAACCGAGTTCAAAAAAGGACTAGATAAGTTCATGGAGGATAGGTCCATCAATGACTATTAGATAGGATGGGCGGGTATGGTGTCCCTAGCCTCTGTTAGCCAGAAGCTGGGAATGGGCAACAGGAAATGGATCACTGAATTATTACCTGTTCTCTTCATTCCATCTGGGGCACCTGGCATTGGCCACAGTTGGAAGACATGATACTGGGCTAGATGGACCTTTGGTTTGATCCAGTCTGGCCATTCTTATGTAGCTATTCCTCCCCATGCCTGACTGAGGACATTGCTCTCAAACTGCACCTTGATACTTTATATATTTTGTGTGTCCATTGTTCCTTTCCTATGAGGAGCTCAAAGCCCTTTACAAAAATGAATGAATGAACACGCACTGACCCGCCTCCAGAGGGAGATCAGTATTACCACCCCCATTTTACAGAATGGGGGAAATGTGGCACAGACAGGTGAGGGGACTTGTCCACAGGTAGGCAATGGTAGAGCCATACAGAATCTACAAGACCGAACTCAGAGTCCCTAGCTCTAATCACTGGACCAGGCTCCTCCCTAAGCCAACATTCCTGGAAAGATAAGGGTACTTGATAGGATACTGTGGAGGAAAAGAGAGAGGGAGAATGCCAGCAGTAACTGGAATGCTTATTACATACATATTGTTGTTTCTTTATTGCAGTGATACTTTTTCTTTGCCTTCTAGAAGAGACGTGACGCAAGTTCATTTGGACACATAGAGGCTGCTGTTTCACTTTGGGCCTCTACCATCTCATCACTGCAGCCCCTCAGGACGGTAAGGTTACTTCCACTGCCCTATCCAAACCAGTAAGAAATCCAGGTAGCTCATATGCTGGCTTGACAGGGGCTGGGATCACTGTGAGCTGACACAGTCTCTGCTGAGGTGAGGCCCTGCTTTGTTCCCTGTCCTGCCTCCCTTAATCTCCGCCTGACTCAAAAGCAGTATTGAGCAGTTTCTGAGCCAGCTACATTTACCTGTCATGGAAGACAGGATGGATGTGACTCAGACTTTTTAGTCTGACGATGAGACAGTAAATGGAGGAGAATCTGGAAAGATACTCATCCCTTTCCCCAAAAAATTAGCCAGAGAAACATGTATTTGCAGAGATTTATTTCTCTTCAACCCCAAGCCCAGCCATCATCACCCGGCATCAGTTGTGATTACTGGGAAGTTCAGAGCAGCAGCAGTGGGCATGGATGAAGGATGGGCCAGGGAACAACAGATCAATTGATCAGAGCTAAGCGCTACTCCTAAATCAATGCAGACAGCAATTTCTGGACAATCCAAGGTCCAATGAATCCCTGCCAGTGACACCCCCCCTTAACCAGTGCCCTGCTTCCCCCACACCCCCATACACCCCTTCCTGTATGACTGCGGCCTGGTATCTGCAGTCAGTCAAATCCATCACGAGCTTGCTGCTGGCCCCTAAATATTTCTAGACATGAGGGGAAAGGTTTGCCAGCACAAGGGAGTTGCAAGAGCAAGATAATTCCAGTGGGATTGAAAAGAGGAGATGCTGTGGACGGAATTGCCATCTCCTGGCTCCTCTCTTCTAAGCTACACTCCACCCTGAACCATAAAGCTCCGTATAGATGGAGGGTGGTGGGGAGAGTATCTATCTATCCATCATTTGTATATAAACCCTTTTATCATCTATCACTTTTACGTAAAGCCTATCAACACAGGGTGAAATACTGACCCTGCTGAAGTCAATGGCAAAATTCCCATTGATTTTGATGGGGTCAGGCTTTCATCAATGGCATTTTGTGAATGATGCTCAGACTCTCTTTCCTGTGGGATTCTGGGGAGGACATAGTGAGGCCTGAGTTTGCACTAGATCCAGGGGCCACAGCTCCCCACAATCCACCCCTGCATGCAGCAACAAAGTGGTCTGAAAAGAAACCCCTAGAACAGCACTGGAATGGAAGGGCTTATCCCATACCATGCACGTACACACCACGTTTGACTAATGTAAGGGAAGCTGAAGGCTGTATCAGTGTTGCTGGGTAATACTTGGAGGGTCTTATGTAAAGAGATTGCAAGAGGCAGGCAAGGACCGCATGAAATATGCAACACACTGGATCTGGTTGAAATTTATGGAACCGGTGCACAGAACCTGTCACGTGGCTTGAGGGGGAGGGGTAAGAAGATGTTTGAGCTGGCAAAAAAAAGAGAGAGACTTTTTGAACATCTTCGCATATTGTTAATATAAAGCCATGGTTTTCTCCGACATATTGTAACCAAGACATCTCCACAGTCAGAAGGAATGGAAAGAGCAGAACTAGAATTTTAAAAGAAATCAGAGTGCGCAACAACATTCAAACGAAAAAGAAGAGCTGCTGGATTTATTCTAAATGGTCAGAGTCCATTTAATTCCACTCACTTCAAGGAAGACCCCCAGGTGGAAGTGAGGGCAGAGGGTGACCTGTTTGCACTTTACAAGGGTATCTGCAGGGCCGGATCCTCAGCTGGTGCAAATCAGCATAGCTCCTCTGTTGACGTCAACGGAGTGCTTTGGTTTTACGAGAGCTGAGGATCAGGCCCAGTGTTTCAGGTTTTGTGTAAAGACACAGATTCTGACTCCCCGTCTACGAGCAGGATGCAGGGAACACTGTTCCTACTGTGGCCATACTCCTGGTGCTTGCGCTCCATCAATGCAAGTGGTGTCTTAGCATGCACTGCAGTGTTAGACACTCCCAAGTTGGGGGGATGGCAGGGTACGGCCCAGCCCCTTTCCGTACTGCAGTCAAAGGGGCTGCATATTTTAAGGCTGTTTGTTGTTCCAGTGAATGATCTCTGGAGCTGCTCCTCCAATGCCACTCGTGCCTCCCTCTGTCCTCCAGACAGAATGCCTCTGGCATTTGCTGAGGTATGGTACCCATCTATACCATCCCACCCCACAACTTGGCTACAGCTCCTAAAGAACATGGTCCGAAAAGCATGCACAGGTATTTGGTGCAGCATTGCTCTAGCTCCACCAGCAGCTGGCGCAACATTAACTCCTGAGCAGATTTCCCCTGGGAAATTTGCTATGCCCTGGGAGCATGCCATGTCAAGTAGCTGCTGCCCATCCCCCTCATGACACATTCCCTCCTGACCCACAGTACCCCAACTCTACAGTACGTCTGGGAAGGGGCTTCCGGAGGCTGAGAGAAGCATATTGCATAACGGCAGCTTCTATCTAATGTAATCTATTCTCTCTAATCTACGTTTTTATACCCCGCTCATCACAGTGGTATCTGAATTCATCCCTAGCCAATTCCACTGGCATTTTTTGCTCCTGTGTAGTTAAGAACAGCATGGAGCCTTCAGTTTGTAAAGCATCCTGGAATTTTTCAAGATGAAAGGGTGTCTCTCCATATATATTCAATATTAAATAAAAAGTTTTTAAAACTCTCCACCCTGCACACCTACTGGCTGCACAGAGTAATTTCTAGTCCTTTTAAATTTTCTTAATCAGGAACATTTTCCTGAATGGCTACAAAAATATGGCAAGAGACAGATTTCCCCTGATAGGTTCATCATTCTGATCTGCTGCTACTACCAATAGGAAGGGCTGGCTGGGCTGCACTGCCACCTGCTGGTACTGATAAAGTAATGTACAAACTAACTATTTTAGGGTTATGCCTTGCCTGATGTTGTTGAGTGGCCCTCAGCTCTCAATGACTTCAGCAGGAGCTGTGCGACCTCAGGAGTGTGCAGGATTGGATCCTTACGGGAGAACCGTATGGTGACTTGCCGGCCTGGTGCGAAGGTTGCGGATCTCTCAAGGCATCTAGATAGACTTATGTGTAGTGCTGGGGAGGAGCCGGTGGTCATGGTACATGTAGGTACCAATGACATAGGGAAGGGTAGGAGTGACATCCTGGAGGCCAAATTTAGGCTGCTAGGAAAGAGACTGAAATCCAGGACCTCTATGGTGGCATTCTCAGAAATGCTTCCAGTTCCACGCGCAGGCCAGGTAGGCAGGCAGAGCTTCAGAGTCTCAATGCGTGGATGAGATGATGGTGTAGAGAGGAGGGGTTTAGATTTATTAGGAACTGGAGAAACTTTTGGGATGGGGGAGCCTATACAGGAAGGATGGGCTCCACCTAAACCAAAGTGGATCCTAACTGCTGGCACTTAACATTAAAAAGGTTGCAGAGCAGTTTTTAAACTAAAGGATGAGGGAAAGCTGATTGCTGCAGAGGAGCACGTGGATTGGACAGAGACTCCTCTTAAAGGAGTCTATTGATAGAGATTCCCTAGGCACCAGTCAGGAGGAGAGGATGGAAGAGGATAAAGTATGGGCCAGATCAGACGAGAAACAGTCACATACAAAAGAATCTGACACATCAGAAAAGGGCAGACAAATAAACAGTGACAAGTTTTTAAAGTGCTTGTACACAAATGCTAGAAGCCTAAATAATAAGATGGGTGAACTAGAGTGCCTCGTGTTAAAGGAGGATATTGATATAATAAGCATCACAGAAACCTGGTGGAGTGAGGACAATCAATGGGACACAATCATTCCGGGAAGGACAGAACAGGTCATGGGGGGGGGGGGGGGGGGGGGGAGTGGCACTATATGTGAAAGAAAATGTAGAATCAAATGAAGTAAAAATCTTAAATGAATCCACATGTTCCATAGAATCTCTATGGATAGTAATTCCGTGCTCTAATAAGAACATAACAATAGGGATCTATTATCGACCACCTGATCAGGACAGTGATAGTGATGATGAAATGCTAAGAGAGATTAGAGAGGCTATCAAAATAAAGAACTCAATAATAGTGGGGGATTTCAATTATCCCCATATTGACTGGGTACATGTTACCTCAGGACGAAATGCAGATACAACATTTCTCGATACTTTAAATGACTGCTTCTTGGAGCAGCTGGTACAGGAACCCACAAGGGGAGAGGCAATTCTCGATTTAGTCCTGAGTGGAGCGCAGGATCTGGTCCAAGAGATAACTATAACAGGACCGCTTGCAAATAGTGACCATAATATAATAACATTTAACATTCCTGTGGCGGGAAGAACACTTCAGCAGCCCAACACTGTGGCATTTAATTTCAGAAAGGGGAACTATGCAAAAATGAGGAGGTTAGTTAAACAGAAATTAAAAGGTAAAGTGACTAAAGTGAAATCCCTGCAAGCTGCATGGACACTTTTCAAAGACACCATAATAGAGGCCCAACTTAAATGTATACCCAAATTAAAAAACACAGTAAAAGAACTAAAAAAGAGCCACCGTGGCTTAACAACCATGTAAAAGAAGCAGTGAGAGATAAAAAGGCATCTTTTAAAAAGTGGAGGTCAAATCATAGAATATCAGGGTTGGAAGGGACCTTAGTAGGTCATCTAGTCCAACCCCCTGCTCAAAGCAGGACCAATCCCCAATTTTTGCCCCAGATCCCCAAATGGCCCCCTCAAGGATTGAACTCACAACCCTGGGTTTAGCAGGCCAATGCTCAAACCATTGAGCTATCCCTCCTCCCTTCCTAGTGAGGTAAAT
The DNA here is from genome assembly GCA_033296515.1 of Macrochelys suwanniensis. Classification (NCBI taxonomy): domain Eukaryota; kingdom Metazoa; phylum Chordata; order Testudines; family Chelydridae; genus Macrochelys; species Macrochelys suwanniensis. The sequence continues at coordinate 18,260,558 of CM065793.1, forward strand.
AGAAAGGAGCATAAACACTGCCAAATTAAGTGTAAAAATGTAATAAGAAAAGCCAAAAAGGAGTTTGAAGAACAGCTAGCCAAAAACTCAAAAGATAATAACAAAATGTTTTTTAAGTACATCAGAAGCAGGAAGCCTGCTAAACAACCAGTGGTGCCCTGGACGATCGAGATACAAAAGGAGCACTTAAAGACGATAAAGTCATTGCAGACAAACTAAATGAATTCTTTGCTTCAGTCTTCACGGCTGAGGATGTTAGGGAGATTCCCAAACCTGAGCTGTCCTTTGTAGGTGACAGATCTGAGGAATTGTCACAGATGGAAGTGTCACTAGAGGAGGTTTTGGAATTAATTGATAAACTTAACAGTAACAAGTCACCGGGACCAGATGGCATTCACCCAAGAGTTCTGAAAGAACTCAAATGTGAAATTGTGGAGCTATTAACTAAGGTTTGTAACCTGTCCTTTAAATCAGCTTCTGTACCCAATGACTGGAAGATAGCTAATGTAACGCCAATATTTTAAAAAGGCTCTAGAGGTGATCCTGGCAATTACAGACCGGTAACTCTAATGTCAGTACCGGGCAAATTAGTTGAAACAATAGTAAAGAATAAAATTGTCAGACACATAGAAGAACATAAATTGTTGGGCAAAAGTCAACATGGTTTCTGTAAAGGGAAATCATGTCTTACTAATCCAGTGGTTCTCAACTGTGGTCCACCGCTTCTTCAGGGAAAGCCCCTGGCATGCCGGGCCGGTTTGTTGACCTGCCACGTCCGCAGGTTCGGCCGGTCACGGCTCCCACTGGCCGCGGTTCGCCGCTCCAGGCCAATGGGGGCTGCGGGATGTGGCGCAGGCCGAGGGATGTGCTATCCGCCACATCCCGCAGACCCCATTGGCCTGGAGCGGCGAACCGCAGCCAGTTGGAGCCGCAACCGGCCGAACCTGCGGACACGGCAGGTCAACAAACTGGCCCGGTGCGCCAGGGGCTTTCCCTGAAGAAGCGGTGGACCACAGTTGAGAACCACCGTACTAATCTATTAGAGTTCTTTGAAGGGGTCAGCAAACATGTGGACAAGGGGGATCCAGTGGACATAGTGTACTTAGATTTCCAGAAAGCCTTTGACAAGGTCCCTCACCAAAGGCTCTTACGTAAATTAAGTTGTCATGGGATAAGAGGGAAGATCCTTTCATGGACTGAGAACTGGTTAAAAGACAGGGAACAAAGGGTAGGAATAAATGGTAAATTTTCAGAACGGAGAGGGGTAACTAGTGGTGTTCCCCAAGGGTCAGTCCTAGGACCAATCCTATTCAACTTATTCATAAATGATCTGGAGAAAGGGGTAAACAGTGAGGTGGCAAAGTTTGCAGATGATACTAAACTGCTCAAGATACTTAAGACCAAAGCAGACTGTGAAGAACTTCAAAAAGATCTCACAAAACTAAGTGATCGGGCAACAAAATGGCAAATGAAATTTAATGTGGATAAATGTCAAGTAATGCACATTGGAAAAAATAACCCCAACTATACATACAGTATGATGGGGGGTAATTTAGCTACAACTAATCAGGAAAGAGATCTTGGAGTCATCATGGATAGTTCTCTGAAGACGTCCACGCAGTGTGCAGCGGCAGTCAAAAAAGTGAACAGGATGTTAGGAATCATTAAAAAAGAGATAGAGAATAAGACGGAGAATATCTTATTGCTCTTATATAAATCCATGGTACGACCACATCTTGAATACTGCTTACAGATGTGGTCTCCTCATCTTAAAAAAGATATACTGGCATTAGAAAAGGTTCAGAGAAGGGCAACTAAAACGATTAGGGGTTTGGAACGGGTCCCATATGAGGAGAGATTAAAGAGGCTAGGACTTTTCAGCTTGGAAAAGAGGAGTCTAAGGCGGGATATGATAGAGGTATATAAAATCATGAGTGGTGTGGAGAAAGTGAATAAGGAAAAGTTATTTACTTGTTCTCATAATATAAGAACTAGGGGCCACCAAATGAAATGAATGGACAGCAGGTTTAAAACACATAAAAGGAAGTTCTTCACACAGCGCACAGTCAACCTGTGGAACTCCTTGCCTGAGGAAGTTGTGAAGGCTAGAACTATAAAAGGGTTTAAAAGAGAACTAGATAAATTCATGGAGGTTAAGTCCATTAATGGCTATTAGCCAGGATGGGTAAGGAATGGTGTCCCTAGCCTCTGTTTGTCAGAGGGTGGAGATGGATGGCAGGAGAGAGATCACTTGATCCTTGCCTGTTAGGTTCACTCCCTCTAGGGCACCTGGCATTGGCCACTGTCGGTAGATAGGATAGTGGGCTGGATGGACCATTGGTCTGACCCAGTATGGCAATTCTTATGTTCTTAAACAGCATACGTTTCTACTCTGCAAATACGTTGAGCAAGGGAAGTAGGATAATACTCCTCTAGTCTGGCATCTTTCATCTGCGGATCTCAAAGAGTAACAGATGTCAGTTAAATTAATCTCATACTGTAACTCTTCTATGAGCTAGGTATGGATAACAGCTGTTTCACAGATGGGTAAAGTGAGGCACAGATATGTGGGTTAACAGATCAAGATAAAGATTATGGGGATGCCCACGGTTTACTTTGACCTTGTGTTAAAACTACACATTGCCTTGTCTTCACTAGGATTTTATCTCATGTTAGTTACCATGTGCTAGTTTACACTAATTAAGAACACACTTTTTCCCTAGTGAAGATGCACCCTATAGTTATGGTGAAGTCTAGGGTTTTCCTTGACCAGCTAGCACTTGTTCAAACTACAACTTACCTTGTGTTCACTAGGATTTTAACATGTGTAAGGTGTCTTGTTAAAGTATATCATTTCTTAGTGAAGCCAAGACCTTTAATGGGACTTGTTACAATTGTTTTATCTAGTTCTGTCTAATTTCCACTTTTAAAACTTTAATCTTGTCTTGACTAGTGTTTTGGGCCTTGGTTAGGGGTATGTCTACATGGGAAAATTGACTTGCATAGCTATAGTGGAATAATTATGCCACTATAACTATGCCAGTATAACTCCACATAGCTATAGTCAGTGGTATAATTATTCTGCTATAGCTACGCTGGTCAGTTTCCCCATGCAGATCAATGATTCAGCCCTTACACTAGGAAAAAAGGTACTTTTTTTCAATTGAGCTGGCTCAGCTGAGATTGAGAGTTTAGTTTCATTCAACTGAATACCCCACATAACACCAATGTACACAGTTTAACACATTTAACTTGACTGTAGCAGGTCGACTACACTCTTGCCTGTGGCAATAGTATTTCTGCAAAATTGATCAGCAGTGAAATAATTAAATGCCTTTAATGGCCTCTAAAATTGCTCTTTAAATCCTCAGCATTAAGCTTCGTCATCAACACCTCATTGAGATGAATGGGACACTTCAGACTTCCCTCAGCATGCTGTTACCCACTGTAGATTCAGACAAGTTGGCATGTGTTTGTATTTGGAAGATTTTCTGCGCAACCAGAGGGCTAGAAATGTGATTTTTCCCCCCCTTATAGGAAATCATAAATTCTTCAGAAATGGATGTGAGCCTCTAGAGAAGGAAATTCATCAGGGTGATTAAGGCAGGAAGGCCTTTTCTCATTAGGGACGTGTTGCGCTATCTTGTATTAGCATTTCTCATCAGACTTCTCTTGTGTGCAGGGAATGGAACAGCATGGAATGCCATCTGCTGAGGTGTTGATGTGAGGAGCTTGAAGCTAGCATTTCTGGAATTCCCAAGAAGAAACCCAAGATCTACTGTACAGAGAGGGCCAGCCAGAGACGACTGTGTGTGTGTGTGGTGGGGGAGGATGCAGGGTAACATGCCCCCCCCACCCTCTGATTTGCTGCTTGGCTTGAATTGAGCATGCTCAGTAACAGTGCTGAAGCCAGAGGCCCTCATTCTGCTCCCCCCTTATCGGCAGGTACGGGTTGTCTCTGCCCAGCATTGAGTTTCATATCTGCAAGCTCCTCAATCATCCTTCTCCTTGTAGAAGGGGAACCCAAAGCCAGCTGCAGTCAGTATAGCTAAGGTGTTGAATGGGTGCTGAAGCCTCTACCCACTATGGTATGCACTTCAGATCCGTCTCTCTCAAGTTGACCCATCACCACAGTATTTAAGGGGCAATTATGAGCATTATAAAATAGTATCATTGCGTCTGGTCACCGAGAGCTTGTCTACACTACAAAATTAGGTCAACTAAGTTAGGTCGACCTACAGCCATTGCAGTAATTCAACTGGCTGTTGGCATCCTTCTGCCACCCTCACCTGGAGCACTTGCACAGCACCAACTAAACTGGGGAATTGTGGGGCACGGACAGCTGCACAAGGCTCACAGCTGGAGCCCCCCACCTGCCCCGGGGTGACAGCCCGAGCTGCGAGCCTGGCACAGGGCTCAATTTCATACCAGGGAGCCTACCGGCCTTTCTTGTCAATGTCACGGCCACCTCAGGTTCAGAACAGCAGCCAGAGGCTCACAGCTGGAGCCCTGAAATGGACGAGAAAGGCTGGTAGGCTCTTCGCTGTGAAATTGAGTCCTGGGGCTGTCACCCCAGTGTGAGGGGCAGGAGCTCCAGCGGTGAGCCCTGTGCCTGGCTGACAGCTGGGGGGAGCTGTTCTAGACCAAGCCTGAGTTTCTCTGTGCTTCTCTACACTGTATATTGGGGCACAATCCTTTGAGTCAGAGGAAGTCACTGTGCAATGGTTCTGAGGTGAGGCCTGTGTAAAGAGGTGCCTTCCGCTATGCTCTAATGCAGGGGTTCTCAACCTCTTCCTTTCTGAGCCCCCCCACAACATGCTATAAAAACTCCAGGGCCTAGTGGAGGACGGGGGGGTGGGGGGGACTCGGGCATAGGTGTAGTTTAACTTCTATTTTGGGTGGGCAGGAGCCGGCAGGGCTCGAGCCAGCTCCACATGGCAGGGTCTGGGGAGGGAGCACCACCTCCACCCCCTGACTCACCTCAGCAGGCCACCCAGCCTGTCTGGGTTGTGGGGTGGGGGTGGGGGGCGCAACCAAAAATTATAGCTCAAAGGTGGGGGGCTCAGCTCAAAATGTTTGAAAACAGCTCAGGGTGCAGGGAGGGAGGTAGCTAGGGGCGGTGTGCTGGGAGGGCTGCCCTGCGGTCCCTGTTCCCCAAGGGCTCTGCCAGCCACAGAGCTGGGTCCCCCGCCCAGGAGGCTCTTACCCGCTGCGTGAGCAAAGAGGGCTGGGAGCTTAGGAGCAGCTTCAACCCTCTGCAGCAGCAGGAACTAGGACTAGATCTAGACTGTTCTCTGGATCTAGACTGTTCTCAGTGGTAGAAGATGACAGAACAAGGAGTAATGGTCTCAAGTTGCAGAGGGGGAGGTTTAGGTTGGATATTAGGAAAAACTTTTTCACTAGTAGGGTGGTGAAGCACTGGAATGGGTTACCTAGGGAGGTGGTGGAATCTCCTTCCTTAGATGTTTTTAAGGTCAGGCTTGACAAAGCCCTGGCTGGGATGATCTAATTGGGTTTGGTCCTGCTTTGAGCAGGGGGTTGGACTAGATGACCTCCTGAGGTCCCTTCCAACCCTGAGATTCTATGATTCTATGAACCAAGGGAACAAGGCTGCCTGCTCCATGACATCAGCTAGAACAGCAGCTGCCTGCACTGCCCGGCTCTGGCTTCCCACCTCCGACCTGGCCAGGGGGTGGGGAGAGGAGTGGGGGGTGGAGCTGCCTTGGGACTGCCCTGCTCTTGCACTGCAGTTTTGGGTGGGGGGGAGGGGGGCAACATCCCCGTGTCCTCCCAGCTCTGCCCATGGGCTCACAGCTTCTGCCCTGTGGGGAGTACTGGGGCTCCGGAATTCAGCCCCGTTGCTCCTGGCTTCAGCCCTGCAGGGGGCACCAGGGATCGGGGCTTCAACCCCGCGGCACCTGGTTCAGCCCCACAGAAGGTGCTGAGACTAGGGCTCTGGGTTTTAGCCACAGGGCCCCGTAGCCCCCCTGCAAGAATTTGTGGACCCCCAGGGCGCCATGGCCCCCCCGTTGAGAACCGCTGCTCTAATGTAAGTAAGACACAAACTCCTCTCCACTAGGGAAGTCCACAGGCAAGAGTCCTCTCCTGAAAATTCCTGACCCTGGTCTCTTAAAGCTTCCTGCTGGATCTGTCAGCTGTAGTATCCCTGTTGTTCATAGCAGATGGTCAGATATCAAGACAAAGCGTTCCAGGGGGGCTAGTAACATTAATTGTTGCAGCCATGCCACCTCACCTCGAGGTCTTGTCACATCTGCCAAGCTAAGAATGACTGGGCAGGCGGGGTAATTTGGGGGCAGGGGGAGATCTCTAGGGCTGCAAAGTGATGACATCTTGCTGCAACTTGCTGATGTGTTTTCATGCAGTGTTGTAATACAAGTGTGGCCTACTCGACATGCTCACAAAGGTGGCAAACCTGGGGAGTTCCCTTCTGTAAGTACACCTTCCACTGTCTGTGGTGATTTCTGCGGTGTTTTGTTCTGACTAGTTCTATAGAAGAACTGATATCAATTTCCGCCAGCATATCCTAAAAGAGTAGCCTAGAAGAGCAAATAAATAGGGGTTTGCAACATTGTGCCACATCAGGCCCCATGCATATCATCATGTGGTGGCAACTCTGTGCAATAGATCAGTATTGCAATCTAGTCTGTTAATCTAATCTCTATTTCTCTTTCTATTCTAATCTAGTTAATCTCTTTCTCTATGCTTTTCTAGTGCATCCATCGGCATAGAATCACACAAGAAAGAATGTCCTAATAGAGAGATGGGGAACTTGGGAGGAAGGAGATAATTGAGCTATTATTATTAATAACCATGTATGTAGTGTTGTAAATGCTTATGGCTCTATAGAGTCAAGTCAGGGGATAATAGATACTAAGTCCCTGCTCCAAAAGGACTTGACCCTACAAATAATTACTACTGTGGGTAGCCTTGGCTTTAATGGGGCTGCTCACGGTGATAAGTTCTATGTGTAGTAAGTGTTTATAAGCAGGAAAACCAAACTGAGCAACACAAGACAGAACTTACATGGACGTACTTGACTACTATGGGCTGATCTACACTGGGGCGGGGGATCGATCTACGAAACGCGACTTCAGCTACGAGAATAGCATAGCTGAAGTCGACGTTTCCTAGATCGAACTAAGTTTACTTACTGCGGGTCCACATGGCGCAGGCAGGCTCCCCCGTCGACAGCACTTCCTCCTCTCGCAGAGCAGGAGTTCCGCAGTCGATGGGTAGCGCTTCTGCGATCGATTTATCGCGTCCAGATGAGACACGATAAATCAATCCCAGAAGATCGATCTCTACCTGCCGAATCGGGCGGGTAGTGTGGACCTACCCTATGTTTCATAAACTCAGTGGGGCTTAATGGAGAGCTTGGTGTATATTAGTGGGAAGGCTACTCTAGGTATATGGGGGGAAATAGAGGAAGTTGGCAAAGGAGACCAGGTCCAAGGGTATGTCTAAACAGCAAAGAAAATCCTACAGCTGGCCTGTGCTGACTTAGGTTCGTGGGGCTCAGACTTTGGGGCTGTTTCATTGCCATATAGACTTCTGGGCTTGGGCTGGAGCCTGGGCTCTGTGACACCTCCAGGGCCAAGCCCGGAAGTCTATGCAGAAATTAAACAGCTTCACAGCCTGAGCCCCGCGAGCCCAAGTCAGTTGGCATGGGCCAGCTATGGATTTTTCTTTGCTGTGTGGACATACCAAAAAGGAGCAGTGAGAAGGGTAGCTTGAATGGAATGTAAGGAGTGGGGAGGAATATAGGATGAGATGAGGGCAGAAATGTATGTGAAACTGAGCAGTCCTGCAGGTGAGGAGAAGAAAGTGAAAGATATGGAAGCTACGTGTGTATTTAAGGAGTCAGGAGACATGGTCGGAGCAGAATGAACGAAGAATGATGATGGCAGCTGTATCTGGGATTGGAATGGGGATAGGAATTGGGGGGAAATAACAGAAGGAGGGCAAAGCTGTCTGTTGTGTGCCAAGTCTCAAAATGTCCAGCAATGCATGTGACCTAAACTACAAAGATGCAAAGGTTTCAGTGAACATTCAACGCTGTCGGTGAGTTTTCTCAGTAAGGTTAAACCATCGACCGTTGAGTGTACCCTGCGGCCGGAGTAGCAGCAGCTGAATTGAAGGATTTGGGTTTAAAACCAGGTCTCCCCCAAGGTCTTCACTCAAACAGTTTAGCACATTCTAAAATACAATTACTTTGTCTTGGTTAGAAGGTGTTAATTACTTTGAGTTAGCTAACAATCTAATATGAGACCTTTAACTCCTAGGGCTTGTCTATAAAGGAAAAATGAGTAGACTAGCTATTGCAGAATTGCTCAGGACTCCTTATTCAAAATCCCCTTCCCTAATCATAACTCCACAATGCCTTTCCCAAGGGGTAAAGTATGTCTGCCCCTGAAGACAGTTCCTGTTCTAAACTGCACAGTTGCAACAGCTTGTGTGGGTATCACAGCTCAGCTCGTGTGAGGCATTCAGAGCGCACCTTCGTGGGCTAAAGTCAAACTAGAGTTGACTGTTCCTCTTGCTCATATGTCTGCCACCAAGGCCTTGTCTAGACAACGGGCTTGTCTACACAGGGAAATTGACCAGAATAGCTATTGTGAAATAAGGTATTCTGCAATGATTATTGCAGAGTAGCGCCCTGTATGGACACTCTGTTCCAGAATAAAAGTAATTTTATGCTAGAATAATTAGTATATTTCCAAAGAAGAATAAAGTATTCTGGAATAAAATCAGTGAGTCATGTCTCAGTTTCCCTATCTATAAAATAGGAATAATACTGCCTTTCCTATACAGGTTTAATTAATTAATGTTTTTAAAGTTCTTTGAGATCTTCCTACTATATAAGCATGAAGCTGTTATATATGCTTAATCTCAGGGCCCCAACTCCGTTCCTGTGGTGTTTGCGGACAGATTCTTACAAGCCCAAAAAGTCACAATCAACATTCATTGCTGTCGGTGGGTTGTGTTGTTGAAGGAAAAACTCACTGATCGATGAATGCAACTGTGATTGGAATGAACACATCACATGGGAATGACCTTGTCTTCTGACCTTTTGCTGACAAAAGGATGGTACATCACTTCATTGGGAATGCTTAGGACCTTTCAGGAAATGACCATCTAAATGCAATATAGGAATGCAAGACAAAGGTTGGAGAATTTCAAAGTCCTTGTGAAGGAAATAATACTTTAAAAAAACAAAAAATAGTGGACTGATTTTCATAGGTGCTTGCATCTCCCATTAACTTCAATCATCATACAATTTAAATATAAAAGACCTATCAGGACTTTATCCTCAACTAGTCTATATCTCAATTAGTGTATGCCTGTTCCCTGCAGTCTATTGTCAAGTGCTTTGTGAAGTTTTAAAAGACTTGAGCAACAGGGTTTAGATAGGCACTCAGAAACTAGTGATGAGCATGGTGAAACAAGATAGATAGATACTTCCTCTTTTCTTGGGGAGATTATTCCATTAATTTTATCATTAGGACTTGTATTTTCAGATATTCATCTTAAATTTCCTTTTATTATGTGTCACAACTCCTCAGGCTATCCTAAATAATCCTTTTCTCTCCTTGGTGTTTCAGATACTTGTAGACAGCATTGTATGTCTTGCAAAGATCTTCATTTACAAGTATGAACTGAAACACATTAAAACAGTGAGACTGGAGGTGGCAGACGTTTTGTGAAGCGTTGGCTGAAAAGTTAATATTATTCTTAAGATTTTGGATGACAATCCTAGCAGAATTGGCTGCAGTTTTGTCAATCCTGTCAGTCAGACTATAAATTTGAAATAAAAAATGGCAAATCACAATTCAATGGCAGGGAGCATGTCTAGTGGTTAGAGCAGCGAACTGAGTTCTGTCTGCAGCAGTCAGGATTTCACCCTATATGCCTGTTATTTTGCAAAGGGGACCTGAGCATACTGAAAAGTATTTCAGTTGTTCCCTGAAAAGCAATTTGTATAGCCAGGTCTCCTGCAGCTTGAAAATCAGTTCTAATGAGATGGAAATCTGCTGTGATTCCCTCATTGTTGCAGTGGGTAGATTTCAATGGATGAATTCCAGTACCTAGATGTTTGGGTATGAAAAGCCAAGAGAACATTTCCTAGGTAGAAGGGAATATGAACATTATGGGCCCAATCACACAGCAAAAATCGTGTTGTTTGAGTAAGGACTGCAAGATTAAGCCCTGTAAAATTTGACAATGGGAATGCAAGTTTACAAAGACTGTCCAAAATAGTTAGGCTCAAAATTCAAGTCTTGTTAAAATGGAGGGGGGAGGAAGGGAGGGACCAAACCTGGCATAAATTAGCTCCTATAGCTGACTGTAATGACAGTTTACATCAGCTGAGGACAGGGCCGAGAGGTTTTTTTTTAAATCTAAGATCAATAGCAATATTTACATTAATTACCAAAACATCAAATCATAGCAGCTTTTTGTTCAGAGGTACAATAGCTTGGCAGCCTTAGAGGCAATTTTTAATTGGATCTTGATATAAATAGAGAGCCAGGGAAGTTGATTTATTATTATTTGTATTATCATAGCATCTAAGAGCCCTAGTTATTGAACAGGACCTCATTGTGGTAGGTGTTGTACAAACACAGAACCAAAAGATGATCCCTGCCCCAAGGAGTTTGCAATGCAAGTATGAGACAAGAGATAGATTAAGGGCTCGTCTATACTTAAGATGCTGCAGCAGTGCCGCTGTAGCGCTTCAGTGAAGATACACCCTACACCAACGGGAGGGGTTCTCCTGTCAGCATAGGTACTCCGCCTCCCCAAGAGGTGGTAGCTAGGTCAACAGGAAAATTTTCCCATCGACTGAGCACTGTCTATACTGGGGGTTAGGTCAGTTTAATTGCCTTGCTTAGGAGTGTGGATTTTTTACATCACCAGGCCACAGACAGATAGGGGAGTACAAGTGAGTACAAGTGAACAATGGACAATATTGGTCAGCATGTGTTCAAAGATGCAGTTGGTGGTGTAGTTGATCCACTTTTTGTATATAGGAAGGTGTCCAGTGCTAAGGAGTCTACAGAGCTGGGAATGGGAAAGGCCTTAAAGAAGGGAGTTGCAAAAGTCAAGGTAATAATAGTAGAAGAAGAACTTGATGAGAAATTCAGTAGAAATGGAGTTTAAGCAGCAGCTTTTACAATCAAATGTTCAGCCCATGTCCTATTTGCCATTCAAAAATCTCTTTGAAATACTACTTGCAATTTCAGCATTGTTACAAAGCTATAGAATTCTTAATACTTGGTCTAAAAGTCACAGATTTTTGTGACTTTAAACCCCAGGTTTTCTGACAAGGTAATGTTGCAGGACAGTTATATTTTAGAACTTTTCTTTGAGAAACCCCTTTAAAATGAAAAAGGATGAATCCAAAAAAGCAACCAGACTCATTGGCTCCAGGCTGACTGATGGGGGAGGGGGCTGACTCTATGTGTCAGGTAGGATTCCAAAGATGTGATTGGCTTCTTTGGAGAGACCTCTGATGGCTCTTTTAGGAAAAAAAAAAGCACATTTTGCTATTTACTCCCCAAACACATTGAAGAGAGGGACTGGGAGCCATCTGAGAGTTACAAGATGCAGGATTTTCAGATGTTTGACATGTGGAAGGACTATCTGGGCCTGGCAAAAGAGGTGGAAGAGATACAAAAACAGCAGAGTAAAGGGGACAATTTGCAGGTGACTGCTGTCTCCAAAGATGAGGTAGACAGTCCCACATTCAGAACAGACCTTTCCCCTGTGACTGTGACAGGAAATTCTCTCTGTGTTTTTTGCAAGCACAATGGCGAGTCAAGGAATATTTATATGGCGCACAATTTAAAAGACAAGAAAGGACGGGTGGAATGTCCAATCCTGCGTAATTACATCTGCCCCCAGTGTGGGGCCACACAGGATAAGGCTCACACCAAACGATTCTGTCCCCTGACCCAGAAGGGATACACCTCAGTTTACAACTGCTCCTCCAGGAATTCAGTGGGAAAGCCGGTGAGTCAGCCTCCCAGTGCCCCTTCTGAAAGGAACAAGGATGATGTCACCCCTGCCAAATGACTTTTAAAATGGAAAGGCTTCAGCTCCTGGACTCCATGCTCAGGTAATGTTTTATTTCCCATATTTTTTGCTGAGAACCTAGCTATGCCACTTAAATTTGAAAGTAGTCCTGCTGCTGAACTCTCATAAGTAAAAAATGTTTAATGTCAATAACCTCAGCATTATCAACCCCATGAATATATGTGGGAAGTTCATGACTCAGGCATGCATTCCAGTGATAACAGCTCCCTGTCTGAAATTTCCAGAAGAAAGAGAGGATTGCACTGTGACTAACCCACAGGACTGAGAGAGGCAGTAGACTTCAACTATATTCCTAGCTTTAGCCCAATTATGGCTCTGTCTACACAACAGATTTTAATGGCATTGCAGCCAAATCAGGGATCAACTGTCCTGTAATTGTCCCCATGACTTGGGTTATAGTTGCAGTGTAGACAGGATCTAACTTGCTCTGGGATCTTGTTGTTGGGCAAACCACTTCACCTCTCTGCCTCAGTTCACACATCAATAAAACTGGGATAAGTCAACAACTTCACAGAGTGTTCTCAGGCTAATTTTGCTTTTGTCCTCTACCTAGGAGGAGGGGATGTTTTGGGACATTGTTACAATATCATGGACATGTGTTAGTACCCACATATCCATAAATTAAACATTTAGGACCAGATTTGGCATTCAGTTCCACCAATGTAATCCAAAGTAACTTTAGTTTTCTTTTTCTTCTTTACTACAAAATAAAACGTTTGTTAGTTAATCCCTTTCATTGCTGGGCTCTGGTCTTCTCTGTGAATTTTCTGGGGAAAAGTTTTCCATGTGTTTAATGTAATAATACTTTACACTTCTATTGCTCTTTTCATCTGAGGAATCCTCACAATCCCCTTCTGAAATGGATAAATGTTATCTCCATTTTAAAGATGGATAATCTCAGGCACACAGAGATAAAGTGAACTGTTCAAGTTTATCCAGTGAATCAGTAGCAGAGCTGGGAAGAGAGAGTAGGACAGAGTCTCCTACTTTCTTCCTACTTTAATTACTAAACCACACTCATCCCCATAGCTTGGAATATCACCCAGGAATCCTGATGCCTTGTCTCCAGGTTTAACCATTGGGAGAAAATAAACCTAGAATTCATAGAGCCACACATTTTATGACAAGGGAAAATGCTTTTAATACTAGTGAGAAAGGGTAGGCTTGGATTTTTTTTTCAGTTGCTGTAACTTTAAAGAAATGGCCACAGGATGGTAGTATTGACTAAGAGAGGGCTGCTATAATTTATAATGACTGAGGCCAGAGCTACACAGTTGCACCAATTTAAATACTGAAGGTATGATTTTAAATTAAACTGATTTAGTTAAACTGGGGCAACTCTGTGTGTGGCTACTCCTGTATCGGTTTAAACTTGGCTTACAGAAGTTTAGTTTGCACCTGCGAGAGCTTGTCCACATGCAAAATTGTAGATACAGTACAGCTATGTGAACAGGGGCTTCCCTCGAAGGTCATGTAACTAACTTTGGGGAGGTGGTGCTCCTATGATGTAGCTATGCTGGTTTAGTCTCTGTAGTGTAGACACAGCCTTATGTTGGTTTAAACAAGGTTTGTTTTGGTTTATGTTAAGTCAGTTAGGACAGGTTTAAGCTGAATCCAAATAAGTCATTCTTAAACCAAAATAAAGCGGTTTCTGTCAGGTTAAATAGGTTGAAGTCTGCATTAGCTGGTGCAAGCTAAATCAGTATTAACTATGTCTAAATCATTATGAGTGACCCCACGGGTTTACAGAGTATTAACTAACTTGTTTTTTTAACTGACTTAAAGTGATGCAACTTCTGTGTGTCACAAGCCTTGAATTATTTTGCTCCAGGTCACTGATATTTATGATACATTTTTCAACTGTAGAACTCAAAGAAACTTTTTTTTATAAAACAGCCATGAAAGGATTAAAACTCCCAAATAGAGGACCAAATCTGGAAATCCTTACTCAAACTTTTACCATGGCAGGATTCTGGGATTTGCCTAAGTAAAAACTGAATAAGGCCTTGTATACACAAGGAAGTTGCAACTGTTTAAAAAGTGTTTTTTAGTTAGGCTTAGGAATTGGTTTAATTTAAAACAAGCTGATAGTCTATAGGATGGTTTGGGTTAAGCAATAAGTATAAGGTAGATTTGGGGCATAAACTAGGCTAATGTAGAGGAGAATTGAAGATGCTAGTGTGAGAAAGTTAGAGATAAGTTGGAGACAGAGTGTTATGTGAAAGTAAGAGTTAGCAGGATGTGACCCAGGGTTATGTTACCATTATGTTTTGGTTATAACTGATTTAAGAAAGGTTTTTAATGAATGTTTTATTAAAATATTACCTATATTGATAGAATGGGAAGGACATTGGTGCAGATGTTAATTTAAATAATAGGTAATGTAAAGAGCCAATAAGAAGGTGGTGGGAATATAATTATGGTGAATCGCAGTTTAATGCTAATTAGTATTATAATTGAGTATAAAAGGAGTAGTTTTGCTAAATTGCAAAGGAGCTCCAATTAACATCAGAAGGGTATCATTAGGTTCCAGGATTATAAAGCTTTTCTTCACTCTGTTGTCAGTGGACTGATCACCCGTTGATACACAATCTCATCCTTGAGATGAAGTATAACTGTAATATTGTGTAAATAGTAATTGCATTCTCCTTGCTTATCATTTTCCTTTTAAATAGAGTTTGGTTGAATCATTCCAAGTGTCTCTTTGTGGTCCTCTACTAAATAAATTTTCTGCAACCAACCTAGAGGCTCGAACCTGAAAAATAAGTTTGGTTTTATTGCATCCTCATTTTTAACAACTTAATATTAATCGGAAACATTTCAACATAAAGGTTACAAAAGGTTACATACCCTTCAACCAAAATCAGAGTGTCCAGAGTTTGCACCAGTTTAACTAAACCAGTTTAAAATAAAAACTTTAGTTCAATTGATGCAACTTTCTCATGTGGATAAGTCCTAAATTGGTCAGGATTTAGCCCAATAATTACATGTTGCTGAGGAAAAAAGTGGTGTAGAATTACATTTGCTTAATTTTTTTCAGGTCCCAAAGAATGAGTCATCTTTTTATTCACCCTCCCAACTCTGCCTCAGGTGATGTTCCTTCCCTGGCATTTCAGGCATCTCCTGTTCCATCTGTATCAATACTAGAAGAGGATGGCATGGAGGAAGCCAAAGAGATATCATGAGTAATGCAGGCAATGTGGAGAGAGAGGTCTGGGAGCCGGATTCCAGCTGGCTCTTGGAGTGAAGTGGCAAATAAGGGGAGAGAGTATGGAGGTGAATTCTCCCAGCATCATTAAGTTGCCTACCATTCTACAGGACCATTTTACTTTTCTATTCAAGACAGATATGTACATGCCTTGGCTTCCCTTGGATGTTCCAGTTCATGGAGGGGTAAGACTTACACCTGGGAAGCTGATGGCAGATGCCTCAGTCTTTGCGTAATTATGTCATTCAGTTGAAGGGAGTGAGAAAGAATATCAACAAAATAGTCCTGACCTGAAGACTCCGACAGAGCACTCTGGCCATTTGTGACAGCTCACACAGCAGTCAAATAGGTTTTAAAAGCTAGGTGTTCCCATATTTGAGTTTGAGGGGGCATTATGTAACAAGGTTAATAATTTAGCAGCTAATGTTAAGTGGGAGAGTGTTTAAGTAATGATTGTTTTTCCCCTCACAGATTATCAAGTTTTCCTGCCTTTATTTTCTTTGAAAATTGTTTTATATGTTATACATATATATTATTTTATTTGCCAGTTTTTGGTTGTCATTCTATTGCAAATTTTATGTTGTTTCACTAGTAAAAAACTGTTATATAATTCTGTCTTTTTAAAAAAAACCAACAATGGTGCATGATATTATAGAGATAATAAAGTACTGAAATGTTTGAAGACTCATCCATGGATTATGAAGATTGTGTTCAACTAGTATTGGTTTTTTTTATTGCACACAGAATGAAAAGAGGAAAGAAAATAAATAAATATCAACTTTCAGGTTTGCCATCCCTTCTAGATTTAAAACAGCTGGTAAACAATTTCACTTTTAATTCAAGGGCCAAAGTTTTGCATAATTTATACCAGAAAAATACAGCACAAATCCAGGCTGTTGCAGGGTCATAGGACTGAAAAGAGCACCTCAGTTCTGGTTTTCCCTGAAAACATGAGGAAAGCCTGCTCTGCAAGGCCTCCATTGCAGAAGTGATGGAGGCCTGGCCTAGATAAGGATGAAAGGTATTTTGAAAAGTCTGGGACCTTAAACACGTGCTAAACTGATTGGGGTGAAGTCTTAAGTGGGGAGACTAGGGTTTATCTTGAACAGTTTAGCATGTATATGCTGCCTTGGCTACACTAGACTTTACAAACATGGTAGCTAGAATGGATCAACATTTCACCTTTAAATTCTAGTCTGGACAAGGTTGGAAGGGAAAGACCAAGGGTTTACAACCAAAATTTGAGCCTGCAACTGTTGTTTTTTGAAGTCTGTATATGTGCCTTTTGGGGAGGCAGGAGATGAGTGGATATTATTCCTGTACTGCAGTCAGCCAGTAGCCAGCAAGAATTTGGTTCTAAGACACTGGGCCTTATTCTCATTTATGCTACAGGCTCATTACTCCATTCTGGCAGTGAAAAGGAGCCTTAATATGGCTAGAGTGGTGTCAAGGGGCCTTAGTGTAAATGAGAATAAGGTTCAAAATGCCAAATATAGGAGAGTAAAAGCAACACTAGAACAGAACAAAACCTCTGGCCATTTAAACCGTTAAACCAAGCAATGCTATTATTTGGCTCTGATTTGATGCACAGTCCTAGATTTCCTTCCATTTTTTTACTGTGTAGAGAGTATTTGTCGCTCCCTTCAGGGCATGAGCAATAAACCTTCCCGATTGTTTGCTTTTTCTGTACTTCAGCCTCTTTAAAGACTCCAGATCCCTGTGAGTGTTCATTATCAGTCGACTAGAAAGAATGAAAACAAGATGTGTTTCACATTAGCAACAAATTCTCCACACAGCTGCAGGAATGAGATTCCAAATATCTTTTTAAAAGCCCACTCTTATAAAGATCACTAATTTGTCCTTCATTAATCTGAAAGCTCTATAATTCACACACAGTTTTTCTTTCCCTTGCAGATCACCTTTAATTGAAAGAACGGGTTTGCTGTGTCTTTCACAAAGAGAGATTTTCTCCAAAATATTAAATAGGTACAAATAAGCAAAAAATCTTAACAAAGCATTAGGCCCCATTCAGCATAGCACTTAAGCATGTGCTTACCTTTAAGCATGTGAATAAGGAAGGGATTGCTCATTTGATTAAAGATGAATAGGGGCCTAAAAATAAAAACTCTTCAAATTTTATGGTTTGTTTACTTGCACTTATTTAATTCAAATTCCTGAATAGGGAGTTTAAATAAATGAAATCCCTTCCCCTCTAAGGCCTCGTCTTCACAGTGATAAAAGGAGTGTGTGTGTGGTGGTGGTGGTGGTGGGGGCTTAAATCAGGAAGACAGGAAAAGTATTTTAACATGTTATCTGCTAGCGGCTGACTGTAGACTAAATCTACACTAAAAAACTAACTAGTAGAGATTAGGATTTACTTTGATCAGCTAACCCATGTTAAAAAGAAAGAGATCTTAGAGTTATTGTGGATAGTTCTCTGAAAACATCCACTCAATGTGCAGCGGCAGTAAAAAAAGCTAATAGAATGTTGGCAATAATTAGGACAGGCATAGATAATAAGATAGAAAATATCATATTGTCTCTATATAAATCCATGGTATCCCACATCTTGAATACTGGGTGCAGATCTAGTTGCCCCATCTCAAAAAAGACACATTGGAATTGGAAAAGGTACAGAAAAGGACAACAAAAACTATTAGGGGTATGGAAAAACTTCCATGAGGAGAGGTTAATAAGGCTAGGACTTTTGAGCTTGGAACAGAGATGAATAAGGGGGATATGATAGAGATCTACAAAATCATGACTGGTTTAGAGAAAGTAAATAAGGAAGTTAATAAATAAGAAAGTAAATAAATAAGTCCTCCTCACCAAATGAAATTAATAGGCAGCAGATTTAAAACAAACAAAAGGAAGTATTTCTTCACACAATGCACAGTCAACCTGTGGAACTCTTTGCAAGAAGATGTTGTGAAGGCCAAGACTATGACAGGGTTCAAAAAAGAACTAGATAAATTCATGGAGGATAGGTCCATCAATGGCTATCAGCCAGAATGGGCAGGGATGCAAAACCATGCTCTGAAGAGTCTCCAGCCTCTGTTTGTCAGAAGCTGGCAATGGGTGACAGGGGATGGATCACTGGATTATTACCTGTTCTCTTCATTCCCTCTGGGGCACCTGGCATTGGCCACTCTCTGAAGACAGGATACTGGGCTCAATGGACCTTTGGTCTGACCCAGTCTGGCCATTCTTATGTTCTTATGTAATTACAATTTGCTGTATGTACACTAGGATTTTGAAAAATGTATCTTTTTTTCCTAGCAAAGACAATGCCATAAACTTTGACCCTTCAAATCCTTGTGTGGTTTGCAGCAGAGTGTGTAGTAAGGCTGTTACACTCCAGCACAAGTGTGAATGGAAGTTTGTGGCATAAGTAATCTTAAGAAAAGTCTTTCACAGTAAGCAGTAGTTTCAACCTGCTGGTACACAAGAGTGATATGGTAGCCCCACAGTAGTTCTGTCATTAGTGCAGGAGTCCCTCTCCTGTGCTCCCTGCTCTACTAATCACTTTTTAACTTTGCCCTTATGCCCACATAACTGTGCACATGCCTTGTGCAGGTTCAACCTCTTACAGGGCATACAAAGACCTGGACATTTGACACTAAAATAAACCAAATCTCTGAAGCTGTCTATATTATAAAGCACAGTAAACCAATCCTCCTATCCTTCAGTCAATAATCAAGAGAATCACATGCTGTGAAAAGTTCTACATGTACCATCCCTGATACTGAAGTATGTTCTTACTTGAGATTAGAGAGCTCAATAATCAGACCACAAACAACATCTGTTGCATCTTCCTCTTTGGTGGGATCACAACCCCCCTCCATCATCTCAACCCTGATGAAAAAAGGAAGGAGAGAAGAACTAAAACAGTCCTAATCACCAACACATCAGTACCCACTCAGCTAAAACATTAGGCCTGATTCTCATTTATACTAAGGCATATACAGTATATGGCTAAATGCAACTTACTCCCACTTTAAGGCTTCTGTACACTACCAAAGGGGTAAAAGGGCCTTAGTGTAAATAAAAACCAGGCTAATTATATATTTTGGCTACCTCTACACTTAAACTGCTGCAGTCGCGCTGTTTTAGCACTTCAGTGTACACACTCACTACAGTGACGGGAGGGGTTCTCCCATCGCTGTAGTTAATCCTTGAGAGGCAGCAGCTAGGTCGATGGAAGGATTCTTCCATCAGCCTAGGGCTGTCTATGCTAGGGGTTAGGTTGGCTTAACTACATCACTCAGGAATGTGGATTTTCACACCCTGAGCAACGTAACTGGGTCAATGTAACTTTTCTACAAACTATATCTAATTTCCATTTTTTAAGCTCTTCAGCTAAGTAAAACAAATATGTTCTTGTTTTAAGAAAAATCAGAATGAGGGTCTAGGAAGAAAACTGTATTACCTATACAATGAGAAGTTCCCTATATTTGGTATTTGACCAGAAACTAGTATCTCACATTGCTACACATCACTTATCTGAAAGGACTGTGAACTATAGAAATGACTTTGTCCATCCACTCCAGAAGAGTATGGAACAAAGCAGTTAGAAGTCCTCAGCAACATTATGCAATAGTTTAGTACAGAATATTAGATCCATTTAAAACTGCAAGGGAAGTTTTAGGTAGACAAAATGTAATTGTCCAATTCCAGATTGTCCACAACTCTAATCCATGTGTAGAGTACACCTGTGCATGTGAATCCACTATGCCATCTCACACCTCCTCCCCCGTATGGAAGGCTAGTACCCACATATTTATACATGGATACTTATCATATAGAGTGGCAATGATAGAGTGTGTCTGTATACAGTAACTCCTCACTTAGTCATCCCGGTTAACGTTGTTTTGTTCTTATGTTGCCGATCAATTAGGGAACATGCTCGTTTACAGTTGTGAAATGCTCCCTTCTAATGTCATTAGCAGGCTATCAATGGCAGTTCAGCTGTCCCTTCCCCCACTGCCATGTGCTGCTCCCCAAAACTCCTACCTGCTTGCTGTGGGGAGGAGAGGAAGAAGAGGGAGGCTAATGTCAGGGTGCCTGCTTGCTGTGGGGAGGAGAGGAAGAAGAGGGAGGCTAATGTCAGGGTGCCTGCTTGCTGTGGGGGGGAGAGGAAGAAGAGGGGGGGCTAATGTCCCCCTTCACCTTGCTTACCCCATCTTCCATAGAGCAGGGGGGACACATGAGGGAGGAAGCTGCTGCCTTAGGCAGAAGCTGCAGCTGCCGGACTTGCTGATCTAATTAACAAGGCAGTGTACTTGTGACCCCACTCTTGATACCTAATTGGAAATGTGCATCTCTATCTCTGAGACACATCTCTCTGTCTGCCCTTCCTCCTTTCCTGCTGGCTTGTAGAGTGTGAGAGTTAACCCTTGAGGGCTCAGTGGAGTCCTGAGATTCTATGATTCTATGATTTAGTAAGGCATTCCCTGGGAAATTCCCACCCTCTGACTCCTCTACCTCAACCAAGCTTTACTATCATCATCGCTGTGTACCAGTATTCAATTGTTTGTTTAAAACTTATAGTGTGTGTGTGTGTGTGTGTGTAGTCTTTTGTCTGGTGAAAAAAATTTCCCTGGAACCTAACCCCCTTATTTACATTCATTCTTATGGGGAAATTGGATTCGTTTAACATCGTTTCGCTTAAAGTTGCATTTTTCAGGAACATAACTACAACGTTAAGTGAGGAGTTACTGTAGCTCTAAAATCAATACTACAGCCAGCTCACACTTTTCCATTTTTTCCATGATAGCTTGAAATACAATTGAATCTTGTTATCCCTTCTTGCCAGAAATGTTCCTAGTACCAAAGAAATCAATTGAAATAACAATTATTCTATTTCCATTAGTCAGGATTAATATGTACAGTCCTGGACTGGTGAAATGCAATATTGCTTACTCCAGAGCATGAAACTATGAATGGAAGGAACATATTGAAAATAAGGTTTCACACTGCTCAGTAGGAAGTCTCCCTACCTGGGTTGCAGCTTGTTTGGGTAAGATATATTAATGATTGGGACTGGTGTCTTTGGACCACGTCGTTCTCTTTCAGGATACAGATCACTTTCAGGGATGGAAGGACTGCAATTACTATCCACAGAAAATGGCTAAGAGGGAGGAAGTTAATACAAAAATAGAGAAATGCTCTGTATAAAGATTTAATTTGACACACCAAGAGAAGATGCTTAATGCACTACTGGAAAGTGCTCAGATATTATGGTGATGACCATGGTATAAAAACCTATATAGAATAGAATAGTATAAAATAGAATTCCAGTGTGTAGTCATCCCTCTCCCATGCTCCATGCCAAATTAAAACCAGGAAGGAGGAAATCTATTATTGTTTTGCACAAAGTTTGTGCATCCTGGTATAATATTAATTAATTATTAAGCAATCAGTGATGAGTACAGTCAGAGAACTCTGATGCAGGTATATCCTCTAATGAGTTGTCCAAACTGTGCAACACTAAAAGCCTCATTGGCAACTTTCAGGGAGCCCAAAGGCTGTATTTAGACCTCAATCCTAAACAGCCTCAAGCTATGCACCCAAAAATGGAGGCACACAAAAGTAATGGTCACTTTTGAAGATTCTGCCTTTCAGTTGATCAGTTTTATTCTCACCCTGCAGCTTTTGGCATTTAGGGGGAGTGTGGACTGTAGGCTGCATTTGGCCAGCAGGATGCATTTTGGATAGTTCTACTCTAAGGTAGCATGTTTAAACAAATGCCATCAAGGCTAAAAAAAAGTGTGTGGGGGTTGATTTTGTCCTTAAAAGAAGTGTTTTAAAGAAATGCCCTTATTAGAAATGCCTTACCCAACGGGTCTATATTTAAGTCCCAATTCAGTAGAACACTTAAGTAAGCACATGAGGAGTCCCATTTAACTTTAAACATGTCACAGCTCTACTTAAGCTCTATCTTCTGCACACTCACCTGGCTGAAGTGTTTGGGTCCCACCATGTTGGACTCGTGCTTTTAAGCTTCCTAAGTCTGAGCAGAGTCCAGGCACTGCCTCTGGCTTTGGGTTTCTAGGCACTTTCTCAGGTGTAGATCCTCTATTCTGAGAGCTGAGACCCAAGGTATATTTGCCCAGGCTCTGACTAGTGCCAGCTCCCCAGACTCCTCAAAAGCTTACACACAACCTTCTCAGAGTTACAGCCTTGTGGACACCCTCATTTTCAGGGACACGCGATAGTTGAAGCATATATTGGACAGACTTTGCAAAGATTTCTAACACAACTTAAACAGCACAAGAGATATACAGATAATAAAACACCTACACATCATTCTTTGCCTCAGTTTTCTCATCACTCTTGAGTGTTCTTTGAGATACGGTCAGAGTTCTCTAGGGTGTCCCCCCCCTCCTGCACATGGTTTGCCTCTAAATCATAGAATCTTTTTTCTGCAGCTAGTTTCCTTCTTCCTGAGCTGGTCCTTCAGTCAAAAAGGACTCCTATGAAAGTATGAGCCTTTGTTCTTCTCTCCTACCCAAGCTTCCTTTCTGGCTCTATGGGTTTTTACCTCCTAGTATTAATACCTGATTTCTTTTCCTCATTCTGGGAAAATTCCACTGTTCAAACCCCTTGTCCCCTTCCCTGCAGATAAACTTAGCCAACCTGATTTCCCTGGGCATTCAATTACACAGCAATTTAATAAAATCAACCAGAATTTGTAAGATGTAAATAGATTCTCCAAATTGTCACAAAACACAGGAACAGTCCCTCTGACTTCCAAGGGGATTATTCACATGGTCAAAGTTAAGCACTTGCTTAAGTGTTTTGCTGAATTGGGGTCTGAGGTAGGCCTAATAAAATCTCATAATGTACACTATAAACTGATCATAAAAGGGGCCAGAAATGTTGCATCTATATATAAAACTCCATGTTTGGCCAGGTGCGTTTTGAATGTGGTTTTCCTTTGTGTGCTAGGTGGGCCCAATTCAGTCCAAAATGGGTATTTATGCTCAACATTATTGTAACTTGACAATCAACTTACCTGCTGTTGTGGAAATTCAACTCTGTTATCTTCAAGGACAGCCTGCAATGGGTTGTCAGGCAATAATTCTAGATCCAGAGAAAGTGCATCTTCCCAAGTTGAGCAGGTTTGGTCCACTGGGGAAGGATCCCTCAGTGCACCACTACTAGGCAAACCTGTATCTGCTGCAGAAAGAGATTTCCAGCCACCTGAATTAGCACCAGTTTCTCTTTTATGATTGATTATCACCTTTTCTCTTTCCAGTTGCTCAAGAACATCTATAGGGGAAAGACAATTTTCCATGGGAAGAGGGTCCATCTTGTTTTTCTCACAAATGACCATTTCTTCATTGTTTTTTACATTCAACGGGAGGCCAAATGAAAGGGGAGAAGACTCTATTCCTGCCTCTGGAATTTGAGTTGCTGCCTGTGGGACAATCTCTGTAGACTGTTTCACTTCTAATGCATTAGGTCTTGAGTCACAGATACTAAATGGTGACTGTTTCTCACTTCCATTTTCCTTCCACCACTCCAAAGTGATGCAATCTTCTTGATTGTTCTCACATATAAAGCTATTATCAATCAAGAGGGTTGAAGCTTTTGGGTCAGATTCTGCTCTGGTGCCTACAGATGTCTCACTCTTCTTTTCTGCCTCTTCTTTGCCTGTATCACTCTCTCCAGTGTAAAGAGCTGGTTGCAGTGAGGTGTTGCTGCACTCTGAGTGATCACACCCTTCAGTTTGTAGGCAGACTAGACTGATTGTTTCAATAGCTTGTATGCTTTTTGATTCAGTAACTTCTACATCCATCTTCAGATCAACAATAATGGATTGAGTACTACTAAGAAAATCCTTTCCAGAAATATCTCTGTCTTTGTCACTGCTGATTTTCTCTGAGACTCTGCCACTGTTGTGAGGGCTGCCTTGCTCTGCAACTTTACCACTGCTTTGCAGGCTCTTTTGGTCCAAGACTCTGCCACTGCTCTGTGGGCTGCTTTGCTCTGTGACTTTGTAATTGCCATTTTGTTCTGCTACAACTTCAGCACTTATGCATGGGCTACTTTGCTGTGTGGCTTTACCACTGCTTTTTGAGCTGCTTCGATCTGCAATTTTACCAGCGCTGCACAGGTCGCTGTGTTCTGCAATTTTGCCACTGCTGTGAAGGCTATTTTGTTCTGCAGCTTTGCCATCTTTGAATGGACTGTTCTGCTCTGCTCCTTTGTCACTGCTGCTTTGCTCTTCTCCTCTGCCCCTTGTGCATGAGTTGTTCTTTTCTTTATCTGTGGTGATGTTTAAATTTACTAAAAATTGAGGTTTCATTAGGTTGCTCTCCATTTTGCTTTTGATGCTTGTATCCATCAGATCTATGTCTTCCTCATCCACGTTTTTAGTCTCTTTTTCTTCTTTAACAAAGTTGCCTAGTTTTATGGCAATTTCATCCCCCTCTGTGGGTTTCTTTTGGTCTACAGTCTCAAGGCAACTATTCAGAAGGTCTTCATTTTGATTGCCTTTACCTCTGTCAGAAATTCTGTGTTCTGTTAGTGTACTACAGCTCACATCCTTTTCAATGGGGCATTCAAGTGACCCTAGAGATAGGTTCCTGTTTTCATGACTGTCTGCATCCTCATGACATAAAGTATCTGGAAATAAGGGAACAAGTTCCACGAAGGTGTTTTTGTCACAGTTGTCTTCTTGTAAATTAGATGCTATCCCTGTCCCTTGGTCAGAATCACCTACCATAGCAGCCTCATTGTTTATGTTTTTAATCTTGTGCTGGTTCTGAGTTTTAACATCCAGCCCTTCACTAGTACATTTCTGACAGTGAGAAATTACCATATCTCCAGCTTCTTGCACTTTGGTCCCCATCAACTGAAAAGACTCTGGTGGGAACTTTGCTTCCTGCATATCTGCTTCTGAGGACTCACATGCCAGATTGCTGTCTGTGCATTGGAGATTAGACTCTAATATTTCCTGACGTTTGTGCATCATTAGTGTCTTGGAGGAAAATAATAGAGCAACTTCAGTATTTTCCAGTCTATAGATCTCTACTCCAGTCTATACAAACAATTACCAGGCAATTTATAGGAGCTGTGCACTGAATTCAGAGGATATTTACAACGGTGAAAATTATATGTAAGTATGTGATAAAGTTAATAATAATCAAAGTTCCCAAAGGTGTCTGAAAGTCCATTAGGCAGACAATGAAAAGTAGTGGGGGTTAATCCTCAGATGGTGTAAACTGGCATAGTTCCATTGAGTTTAATATACACTGGCCCAGGATCTGCCTGAGGCTTTGTCCTCTCTCTCTCAGAACAGTTTTCTGAGGCCTTATGAAACTCCCAAGGCCCTCTGCCAACAGCAGACTGTGCTGCAGTTCACAGAATTCAGAAAGATTTTTAAATACACCCACTGAACAGCTTTCCCTTTTTTATTCTTCCTGGATTTATTACTCCCATTTGCATGGGAATATACAGGGCCAGCTTTAGGCCAATTCCCCCGATTCAGGGGAATTGGGCCCCGCGCGTAAGAGGGCCCCACGCCGGCGCCTAAGAGGGCCCTGCACTGGCGCCTTTTAAATTTTTACTCACTCGGCGGCGCTCTGGTCTTCAGCGGCACTTCAGCAGCGGGTCCTTCACTCGCTCCGGGTCTTTGGCAGCATTTCAGCAGCGGGTCCTTCAGTGCCACGGAAGACCTGGAGTGAGTGAAGGACCTGCCACCGAAGTGCCGCCGCAGACGCGGCGCGCCGCCGAGTGAGTACAAGTGGGTATTTGAATTGGGCCCTGCACTTCCTAGAGCCGGCCCTGGGAATATATAGTAGTTGTTCCACTCTGCTGAGACAACTTACACCGCGGAATAATTTCTCAAGGGATCTAGCAGAAACCCTGTCGTTGAGTCATTTAAAACTGAACAAGACAAAGCACTAGAAAAGAGATTGCAGAAAATCTTACAGACCTAGTTAAGAGGAAATAGACTAGAGTAGATGGACTTAACAGTTTTTTTCCCCATCCTTAATATTTATGGTTCTACAATAAGCAGAGCCAAGATTTATTATATCTTGTTGGCTGGTCAATTATTGTATATTACCAACATCAGGAAACATTTTCAAAAGTGCCTAAGTAACTTGGAAATCTAAGTCTCATTGAAAGGGACTTCAACCTTAAGTGCCTTTTGAAGAAGGGACTTAGGCTCCTAACTCACTTAGATGCTTTTGAAAAATTCATGCATAATGTTTTCATTCTCTTCATATCTGGGCAAAACTTTTGGAAGAACCATAGGGGCTCATTCCTGTGCACTGTTCCATTGAACTGTTTTGCATGGAATATGTTCATCTTTAATTACTAATGTGAAATAAAATGTGCTTTAAATTTTAGAGTCAGAAGGAATATTTTGCTAAATGTTCTCCAACATCTAAAAACAGGAGGTGCCTGTAAATTGTAGGTGCTCTTGTATATAACTGCACATGCATTGGTAGGGCTGTCTAACATGTCAATTGATGATCCAGTGCTGTACCTGTTCTGTTTGAAACCCTGCTGCTTCTCCATCATTTCTCTCAGGTGTTTCAGTCAAATCTTTCTTTGGTTTTGCAAAGACTGGCACAAACTTCCCTGCTGAATTCTACAACCAAGTTCAATAATGATGAGTGTAAAGGGTGGTTATTACCAAATGTACTAATACAGCACTGAGCAACCCTGACCCGAGCTCCCGCAGATCAGACACTTTCAGTATTGATTAGAAAGATATCAATGGAATGAATGTATCTGGTTTTTATAATGCTATCTAGTTAAATAATGCAAACCAACCCATTTCAATCTACCCAATAACATGTCAAGCCTGAATCTAAACTCACATAGACTACTTGGCTGAACATAGGGAAAAAAAGCTGAATAATTTAAAGAATGCATTTCACATAATTTTACACATTTTAACATTTCTTTTATTTTACAATAGAACAGAGGATTATATTAGTTGTACATTATTAATATGTATTTAGGTCTTGTGATGAACTTGTGGTCCATAGGCAGCATTTCTACTAGGTTAACCTTTTTCCAATGCATGTTGCTTTGGTAAAGCTGCTGCCAACAAACCATGAGCATCCAAGTTTGAGGTGTAGGAGATAACAATATGTACACACTGCAAATCCAGCTACATAGTGGAATCAAATCCAGCTGTGCCATGGAGGGAATTCACTAACAGATGAATGTCTAGACAGCACCTAGCAGACCACAGCACAATTTATTGCTAATATTAGTTTTGCACCACACCATTAGAACAGACTTACCTGAGATAAAGGAAGAGAAAGAAACTCCTTTGCCTGACTTAACTGTTTCAGCTCAGAGGTAGTCTTTCTTCCTTCGTCATTTGAGCTGGTCGGAAAAAGAGAGCACAACAGCATGCACATTTAGGAACTGTAAATTAACAAATTAATAAATTCCCTAGGGAGAGGCTAGAGCACAGTTTCTGGGCCCCTGCATTATATTTCCAGCTCTACCAATGCCTTGCCATGTTATCTGGGAGCAAATCATAATAATTCTGTGCCCGTTCTTCCTTCTGTAAAAAGGGGATAACAATATGGATCCATTTCACAAGAATTCTGTGAGACTATCTGTAAAACACTCTGAGATCCTCAACTGAAAGACACTACTGAAGCACAGGGCCGGCGCACTCACTAGGCGACCCTAGGCGGTTGCCTAGGGCGCCAGGAGCCGAGGGGGCGGTTGGCCGCAGCTGCCTGCCGCCTCCTGGCTCCACGGCTGAGCCGAGAGCCGGGGGGGTGGCTGCCTGCCGCCTCCCGGCTCCGCAGCTGACCCGGGAGCCGGGCGGGGGGGGCGGCTGGCCACGGCTGCCTGCCGCCTCCCGGCTCTGCGGCTGAGCTGAAAGCCGGGGGCGGCTGGCCGCGGCTGCCGGGAACCGGGGGGGGGGGGGACGGGACGGCTGGCCACGGCTGCCTACCACCTCCCAGCTTTGCAGCTGAGCCGGGAGCTGGGGGGTGGGGTGGGGTGGCTGGCCGCGGCTGCCTCCCGCCTCCGCGGCTGAGCCGGGAGCTGGGGTGGGGGCGCTACGGGCGGGGGTGAGGAGCCGCGGGGGGTGTGTGCCGTTAGCTGGGGGGGCGCAGGGCTGGTGCAAGGAAGTTTCGCTTCGGGCGCGAAACTCCCTTGCACCGGCCCTCAGAAGCACAAAGTATTATTAATATACACCAGTAAAACTGAAGTAAACATATACAGTATAAATCAGGGGTTCTCAAACTGGGGGTCTGGAGCCCTCATGGGGTCGTGAGGTTATTACATGGGGGGGTCACGAGCTGTCAGCCTCCACCCCAAACCCCGCTTTGCCTCCAGCATTTATAATGGTGTTAAACATATAAAAAAGGTGTTTTTAATGTATAAGGGGGCTCACACTCAGAGGCTTGCTATGAGAAAGGGGTCACCATTACAAAAGTCTGAAAGTCCCTGGTATAAATACAGGACCTGATTTTCAGAGGTGCTGAGCCAGCACAACTCTATAACTTCATTTGGAGTTATACATGCTTAATAACTCTGAAAATTAGGTCCAGAGGGACAAATCTTGCAGTTCTTGACTTATTAGGTTTGCCTGAGTAAAGAACTGCAGAATTTGGCCCTCAGGCTTCAAGTGAACATTCTCCTATAAAGAAATCTTATGTGAAAGGAATTCTGTGCAAGTGATCGAAGACAGTGAAAATTAACCCTGCAGGGAGTCAGAAAAAGGAAGTATTTCTCCGTATTCATCCCACTCACCCCACTCTACAGGGAGAACTCCCCCCCCCCCCCCCCCGTCTTTGTTACTCCAAATCTCTGTCTTCTATCATCCAAGAAACTCAGTGCTTCATGGAGAACAAATTCAATTACCTTGTTTGCACGTTTACTGTCAAAGCTTCAGTGTTTTCCTGGCTTTTCTCTTCCCATTCCTGCTTTGTTTCTGCTGTGGTTGGTTTTGATTTTCTTTTGGAATCATTGGATTGAGGTTGTACTGGTATTTCAAAATTATTCTCTGCTGTCAGCTGGGAGTTCTCCCTAAGGCTTCTTTTTGCTTTGGAAACATTGAGTTCATTGTTTCCTTCTTTTAAGGGAAAAAATCATTAAAAAGTCAAATTGATAATGTTCTATGCAACAGGAATAATTACACTACGTCTCTCATCTAGAACAGAAA
The DNA here is from genome assembly GCA_033296515.1 of Macrochelys suwanniensis. Lineage (NCBI taxonomy): Eukaryota > Metazoa > Chordata > Testudines > Chelydridae > Macrochelys > Macrochelys suwanniensis. Next base: position 18,290,038 of record CM065793.1, read on the forward strand.
AAGAGTGCAATTTTATACAGTTACATTGTAGCTTGAGAGCTGTGGAAATTACTCTGCAGGCCCTATCAATGGAAACTTAATACGCTCAAAGTATCATTATATATTTGCCCAAGTGGTCATTAGTGCAGGTTTTGCATTAATTTTTGTGGCTACATAAAAATGTCTAACACTAAATTCCTAATGCAATCTGTGATACAACATAAAATGCTACAGATGACTTTGGATCTGATAGTCAGTTATGCTAAGGACCTTTTGCAGCACTCTTGCAGTGTTAAGGTGCCTTAAAGTGGGTGTAAAGCAGCATTTTTACACTGCCAGAGGGGTGTAAATTGGCTTTAGTGTAACTAAGAATCAGGCCCTTTAACTGTATCCAGCAATCCTCTTAATGATGTGGCACAGGGATTTCCAGATTTAGCAACATTGAGGTAAGCTACATTAGATATTTGCCAGCTGCCAGAACCTATTTTATATATATATTGTAATAACTCATTGAGCATCTAGAAACTTCACAGAAATTACTATCCTGCACATCATGGTGATCAGGAGCTTAATTACAATAGCAAAGATGAATCTTATATCCTCCTGCTACAGAAACACACATCTCTACCATTTGAGCTAAAGGAGGATCTTCTTTAGTTGTTAGCAATATAGGACCTATGATACACAGTAGAGGACTTATGATCCCAGTTGAGGGCAGTGGTGCCTTAGCCAGTTCAGTTCAGTATTTACATCAGTTTAAATAAAGATGCTGGTACTTTTATTTTTCTCAGTAGATGAATAAAACATATGGGTTGGATAAATTCATGACCAATAAAACCTAAATTTGTCCATGTTTGTCTTATCCTGAGGTTGCAAGCAGATTAGCCATGAGTGATATTTTAAGAGGCTACAGGCTGTATTTGTCCCTCTTGCTGCACTTTGGACACCTCCTGATTTGGCAAACTGGAAAACAAATGCTAAGCAAGGAATCCAGAAACCCCCTCTGCATCTTGGAAGAAAGCCTCACGTAAGTTGCCAGTGTTAAAAGTTAATTATGCAGTGGTCAAATTCCAGGTCTCCTTTCTAGAGTAAACCTGTAAGCACTGCCAGCTGAGAGAGGCTGAACAGGAATTCTCTAGTGATCCTCCACCTACCAGAAAGCTTCATAACACAAACTACATAATAATTATGCCACAACGTATAATTTGACAAAACTCAATCTCTGAGTGGATTAGACAGGTTCTAATCAGGGGAGGGAGCTGAGACTGAACTAGCTCAGTAGTAAGAACTAAAAATTATCTCCCATATGGTTAAGCTTAGTTTGGTTGTGTCATTCCTTGGACCCAATTCTTTTTTTACACAATGGTGTATATCAGGAGCAATTCTATTGAAGTCAATGCAGTTACAACAGTGTAAATAGGTTTGGCAGAATTTGATTTTTATTTTTTCATAATTTTGATAGATAATATCAATGTTTATTTTTATGCATTTTTATTTTTATATATTTAAATTTTCACCATTGTGCAAAGTTACGAGTTTCAAGTATTTTTTTCTATTTTTATCGATTTAAATGTTCACAGTTGCAGGAAATTAAGAGGTGGTCAGACAATTATTTGATGACAGTAGTCATAGCTTTAAAATTAAAACTTTATAACTGTTAAAACACAAATTATCAACATCACCTATCAAAATATACAAAGTAAATATCCATAATTCAAATTCTTATAAATTCTCAAGCAACATTTTTCATACTTCGCCTTTCTGTAAATTTTGATTATTATTGACAGAAATATTTTTTCATCAGTTTGTGTATCCTGGGACCAACTCAGCTACAACACTGCAAACTATGATGAAATAGACATTTACCTTTAGGTCCTTACTGCAATGCATTGGCAGGAAGTTTGCTCTTGCATGCATGCACTGCCATCAGATCTTTGAATAGAAAGTTCAAGTGCTGCTAGCCCTCTAGGAGTACCAGTTTCCCATACTCCCCACCAAAGTTAAAAGAACCTAAGCAGATCTGATTGATTCTAGAATGTTTTTTAAATGAACTGTCATGCTGTGCTGGATTTTTAAAGATGCAGCATTTATTGATTCTTCAAAGTGTGTTTCAGTTAGACAGGGGTAAAAAGATGAGGATTGTTTCCAAAGAATTGCAGACTGTGCTCCCCACTTGAAAATCTCATCAACTCTAGTCCTTTATTACCAACTGTACTAAGAGGCACCAGGCCAGACTCCCTTCTGATATCCTATGGAGTAAGAACAAATGCAATCAAGAAAGACAGCAGGAGCACACAATGCAAATGGTGAATTCTTGTGTACCCAAACAAGAAGAAATGGGCTTGCTACATGATAAACAGCCAGGGTCTCTAAGTGTGGACTACTGAGAAACTTCATGAAACATTAAAACAAAACCACTTGAGAGCAGAGCTTTACCTCTTCTGTCACTGACATACAAAATGTGACCTCGCATGTACAGTGCATGTGAGGTCATGCTGTGCAGAGGATGCCATTGTTATTGTTTGAGCCCGGGCACCTCTTTCTTTACAAATTAAGCACTCCCTGAGAGGAAGTGTTATAAAGGAACTGGAGGAGCCAACTGGGTGCTATTCCCTGCTTTGTCAATGGGTTCTTGTGTGGTTACGGGCAAATTACTGCACATCTCAGAGCTTCTATATCCTCATCTGCAAAACAGGGATAATAATCGATATCTACCACACAAAGGGGTTGTAAATATAATTAAGATCTGTAAAATACTTTGAGATCTTCAGATGAAAGTTCCTATAGAAGTGCAAAGTATTGTACAGCAGGGTGAAAGGAGGGGAAAAGTTGATGGCATAGGCCCCGACTCTATGGGTGCTCCAGGGCTAGAACACCCACGGAAAAAGAATAGTGGGTGCTTAGCAGCCACTGCCCCACCCGTTCGCCTGTGGCCCTGCAGATCAACTACTCCCCCTCCCTCCCAGCACCTTCTGCCTGCCGCGATCAGCTGTTCCACGGTATGCAGTAGGCACTGGAAGGGTGCGGGGGGGAGGAGCTTGCTCTGGGGAAGGGGCAGAACTGGGTGGGAAGAGGCGGGGCAGGGGTGGAGCAGGGGCAGGGCAGGGATGGGGGCTTGGGAGAAGGGGTGGAGCAGGGGCAGAAAGAGGTGGGGGGTCGGGGTTTGGGAGAAGGGGTTGCGTGGGGGTGGGGCAGAGCGGGGGGGGGGGGGGGAGTTAGCACCCCTGGGGCCTGGAGGAAGCTGGCACCTGTGGGTGGTGGTACTCTTCTAAGCTCCATCCACAAAATAAGATCTGCCCATGTGAGGTGCCAAAATGAGACAGCAGTGGCTCACAATAGATTGTGTAGTTGTTTAAAATATGAGTGTGTGTACTCCCTGAAACTCCTTGAAACCAGATCCCTCTCAGTAGTGTAGCAACCTGCATGGAACTTAGATGGAGAAACACATTTTGCAGCATGGAAAGGTTTGGAGGAGGCACCAGGCAGGAACCAGTCTGCCTGCATATGGTTTGAATGCTAGAGTAGACAACATCTCTGTAAAAAATTATCTTAATGAAGAGCCAATTCAGTTTTAGAAACATGAAGCCCTCTTATTATTCTCCAGCACCAGGTACATGAAACTAGTGGGCTTCAATACACCCCTGGACTCTGCTAGATTGGGGGTGAAAAAATAAGTGGTGGCATCTCACACCCACTTGTAGCACCAAACTGGGCCCTAGGAGGGAGGGAGGGATAGCTCAGTGGTTTGAGCATTGGCCTGCTATAAACCCAGGGTTGTGAGTTCAATCCTTGAGGGGGCCATTTGGGGATCTGGGGCAAAAATTGGGGATTGGTCCTGCTTTGAGCAGGGGGTTGGACTAGATGACCTACTAAGGTCCCTTCCAACCCTCACATTCTATGATCATATTATTATTACCTGATAGTTCTTTCTTCCTTTTATTCATCTTGACGGCTTGGTAAATCTAGATGGGGGAAACACATGAGAGTGCTCAAGATACACAAGTCTCAGTGTATGTTATTTCATACAAGGCAAAACACATTAAATATAAATGTTGAAATTTTACTATGGATTTTTTACATTATTAGTACATAATTCCAGGAGATACTTTTTCCATCCATAGCATTTGAGCAGATAGGCCAGACAAAGGTATTTGCAGTGTTGTTGCAGCCGTCTTGTAGAAGAGCTCTGTGTAGCTCAAAAGCTTGTCTCTTTCACCAACAGAAGTTGGTCCAAAAAAAGGTATTACCTCACCCACCTTGTTTTCTCATGCAAGACGAAGTGAAGTTATGCAGATTATTCAGCAACAGGGATACAGATTTTGCCCACCTGTTGTTATACCTATCATCAAAGTATCTAGACACCTTACAAAGTTGACTCTGAAATATTCAAGATCTCAATTAGAGAGGCCAAGCACCATGCACCCCTACTAGCTGCAGTTTTACCAGTGAGCTAGGAAATCAGCATTTAACCAGCCCAGAAGGCTTGGGCAATGAGCTGCTTCTTTTTGCAGCTCTTTCTATTGTAAGAGTGGCCAGCTTCCTGGTAAGACACTTTTTTGCAGGGAGTGAACGCCAGTGGAACGGGCCTGCTATTGAGAAAACTGTGCCCCTCCGATGCAATGTAGTGATGTCGCTGTGAATGGCACATCTCCTCCTCACCAGATGGCATCTTGGTATGACGACATTGTGCCAGCATAGGGTGAACAGATGTCCCGATTTTATAAGGACAGTCCCGATTTTTGGGTCTTTTTCTTACATAGGCTCCTATTAGCCCTCACCCCCTGTCCCGATTTTACACTTGCTGTCTGGTCACCCTATGCCAGCACTAGAGCTGGTTGAAATTTTTTTGGTCAAAACAGTTTTCCATTGGAAAATGCTATTTCAACTAAACCCATTTTTGTATTATTTTGGCTAAATTTTGTTTTGGAAAAAAAAAAGGAAAAAGTTTGTAAAATGTGGAAACATCCTGTTTTGACGTTTTCAGAAGAGAAAGTTTCGATTTTTCATTTCGAAGCAGCTTTTGGTCTTGAAAATTTACAGTAAAAACTATGTCCGATAGTCAAAATCAAAATGAAACGTTTCAAACGTCTCCAAACCCAACGTTTTCAAAGGACGTAAAACAATACTTTTATTTAGACTTGTTTTGACGTGTTTAGCGTTTTGCCTCAGTTCAGGCCACGTTTCCCCAGAATTTCTAAATTCGTCACGGGGCAGAAACCCCGTCTCCCGGCCGGCTCTCGTTATCTCGCTGTGACGAGGGGGCATCTTGGCATGTCGCCGTTGCACCAACACGTGCTGACGGGGTCACCGGAAGTGGCCCGTCTCCTCCGGACGAGCCGGCCGGTTGGCACAACCGCCTCCGGCCAGCGCACTGGCGGGTTGTTTGGCTGCGGCGGGAGGGCGCCGTGTGCTGCTGCGGGCAGCCCAGCGACAGCCCGGAGGCGTCTGTTGAGGCTGGGGGGTGTCCTGGGGGGGGGTGTGTGGGCCTTCCCCCCCCCAGCTCTATAGTCACCTCAGGAGAGCAGCAGGGGGGTATTCGCTCCCCTCAGCGCAACTAGGGTTTTCCCGCCCATCCTGAGCCTCACCCCCTGCCCCGCCCTTCGCCTCAGGGCTCGCGCCGGCATCGCCTCAGGCCGTCGCGGCGGCCGGCTCGCGCTCGTCTCGGCTAACGACACTTTTCCCGCCCTTTCCCCGGCCTGGCTTGGCCCCGCCCCTCTCGCTCCGCCCTCAGCTCCCTGGCCGTGCCTTTAGCTCCGCCCCCTAATCGGGGCCCAGCCCAGGTTTCTTCCACGCCCCCCGGTTAAGGTTTCCAAATTCCCTCCCGACCTTTGGCTGTTAGCCCCGCCCCTCTTTAGGTCACGCCTCCTTCACTCTTACACAGGCGCGCTACTGCTACCTCCCTGCGTTGTCTTCTGGGAAATGTAGTCCCCTCCCCTCAGCGGGTGCGCTCTGCTGCGTAGGGTCGCTCGCTAGCTCGGGTTCCACCTTCCGCCGGGGGAGGCCGTAAAGCAAGTCGACGCGGTGCTGCGTTTGCGACAATGGTGTGCCGGTGGCCGTAAAGCAAGGCGTGTTGTTGACAGCCGCCTGGGCAAAGCAGGAAGTGAGTTGCGGGGATCAGGAGGGAATGGGGCCCCCTCCCCCAGGGGTGTCTTCGAAGGGAGCCCTCTACTGGGGGAGACAGCGAGGCTCTTGAGGGGGGCCAGGAAGTGTGTGGGGGTGGGGGAGCAGGGTGCTGGGGGGAGGGGCAAGGAGCTGGGGGGCTTCCGGGTTGGAGAAGCTGGGTGCTGGTGGTGGCAGAAGCCTTGGGGTTGTGGGGAGTAGGCCTTTGGGGGAGTGGACAATGAGCTGTGTGGGGCTTCAGGGTGTGGTTGCTGGGGGTGGGCGAGCAGGAGGCATGTGGGTAGTTCGAGTAGGGAGAGAGAGAGAGAAACCACTGGGGGCAGGGAGAATAGTTCACTGTGCGTCTCCTGGGTTGAAAGGGAAGCAAGGGTCTGGGAATTGTGTGTGCTGTGTTGGGGATTTGTGGGAGAGCTCTTGGCAGTTGGGGACTCTTGGGAGGAGAGGTGGGATGAGGGGGGAGGGATAGCTCAGTGGTTTGAGCACTGGCCTGCTAAACCCAGGGTTGTGAGTTCAATCCTTGAGGGGGCCATTTGGGGTTATGGGGCAAAAATTGGGGATTGGTCCTGCTTTGAGCAGGGGGTTGGACTAGATGACCTCCTAAGGTCCCTTCCAACCCTGATATTCTATGATTCTATGAGGGGAAAAGTGGGATAGAGGCAGAGGGCTGAGTAGGGAGAGGTGAAGAGGAGGGGACGAAGAAAGCATTAGGAGGAAGAGGAAGGAATGAGGTTGGTTAGCCAAACTGCAGGGGGAGTGTGTGGAAACACAGGGACAGTGCCTGAGTGATCCCATTGTAACCCTCTACCTCCATCTGACCCAATGCACTGATTCTCTTCAGCTCAGTCTGAGGGGGAGAAAAAAGAAATGAGCAAGAACAGGAGGCCGCCTCCACCACCAGGACGCAGTGGTGCTGCCAAAGCCAGACAGGTGAGTCCTGGGTTTTCTTTTTTACTTCTCCCCTGTCTGTATGAGGAAACACCTCTCCCTTCGGATCTGCTTTGAGATTCTTGGTGTAAAAAAATTTAGTTGTCCTGTTGTCAGATTCCGAAATTCCCCCAGTCCCTGTGGCTGCTGCTTCCACCCCCCAACAAGTGATCTCTGAAGTAACCTTTGTGTGTATAAAGGCTCCGACCTTGCTATTCTTGACTTCAGTGGGAGCAGGTTCAGGCCTGTAGTTTGTAAAGTTTGGCTTCTGCAGGATGAAAAGTTCTATAGAGAAGGAAAATTGTTGCTGTTCGTTAATAATATTGGTTATTTTATTGTGGGTACATTTTTGTCCTGCTGGCCTTATGGTAAAAATACTGGTTTTACCAGTGGGAAAATTGGCCAGGTTGTAACCCAAGTGACCTCTGCCTCCATCCCAAGGTGAGAATCAGATTTGCTGTCATTTAGAAATCACACCAGGAGAATTGACAAACCAGAAATAATAGAAGTAAACAAATCATCATCATACCCCTCCACCCTAGACCCTTGGGACAAAAATGGGACCAGATGAAGAGGAGTGATTCATCTGTTCCCAACATCTCTCTGCTAATGCACAAAATGTGAAATTAAAAGCAAACAAGAAAAATACTAATGTGTGGAATTTAAAATAGTGTTGCATACATTTCCTTAAAGCACAGCATCTTTTACCCTAGTTTCGTGATGCAGAATTCCTGATGTTAATGTTCATTTGTGTTTACATAATGAGCTAGAAATCTGAGAGGTTTCTCAATCTCTGCGTACAGGCAGATGGGCAGGGTGATCTTTTGAGTTGTTTCTAACTTTTATTAACCTAGATCAGAATCACACAGCAGGTTTACGTGAGTTGCAGGTCTCCTTTCTGACAGCTACTGGCAATTGCTTTATTTGCCTAGAATGACTGGGGAGGAGAATTTAGGATTTTGCTGAAGACGTTTGAAATGAATGGTGTTAAATATTGTTTTGCAAATGTCAGAGAATCAATTTAACTTTTCAAAGCTCATTTTTCTGTCACACTGTGCCTGCCACTCAACTCGCTAGTCTGGAGTACATCTGCCAGTCTAAGGATGGGAACTTGATTGCTCCTAAGTGACTGTCTCAGAGGAATAAAATTTGATGTCTTGTCATAGATCCCAGGTTTAATTGCCACTGTAGGATAGGTGGTCCAGCATCCTGCAGCATTTCCAGTCTGTGGTGGATAAAGCTGGGCATTATTCCAAGTCTCTTGTATCAGGGGATGTGGGTAATTGAGCTTCTGTAGACCTTTCTTTTGCACCCTTTTTACTGAACTTGCCTATGTGCTAAAAGATGCAATGGCTGGAAAACCTGCTATCACTTTCAGTGGTATTGTATATGGTATTCCAGCCACTACGGTACCTAGACACAGATGACAGTAACTGGTACTGCTGTCTGGCACCTCACCAAATTATTAATGGAGGTACCTGTCTGCAGGAGGAGCATGTTAAGAATGACCAAATTGTCACAACATATGAGTCATGGACCAAATCAGAGATCTAGAGCAAGTCTATGGAGGATAAACTGTCCAGTGACATATGGTAATAGCCCTCCCTGTCTTCATATGCTGGAGGGCTTTGTGTCAGACAGAATCCAATTAGGTGTGGATAATGTATTAAACCTCCCCCTTCCTTGAATCCTGCTTTCAATAAAATTAATGTATGACCAGTTAATTGGTGAGAGCTTTCAATTTCACTGGCTATAAAACTTTGATAGACCGTAACATTTATCTGACTGTGCTGCAGCTTGGAGGATGAGGGGATTGCATGTTGCTTTCCCCATTTTCAGGCCGTCTGTTTACGGTACTTGCATTAGCCTTTCTTTTAATAATCTACCAGGAGGAGGTACTGAGTTGAGTTTTGCCATCTGTCAGGGATTTTTACATAATGGTGCATGCATACAGGATTTGTATTACCCTGCCATGCACTGTCTCAGTTGAAAGTCTGCCCTCCTCCCTTATGCTTTCTTCTTCCGCCCATCAGGGATTGGGTCAACCTCAGTGAGGCACACTCCACTGTACAAACAGCAAGACACACCCTGACCACACGTTAGGGGAAGCTGTCATAAAGAATGTGTTGAGTAATATGATTATACTCCTCCAGCTCCTCTCATATGAGGCTGTCAGAATGCTTTATGAACGTATGTTACACTACTAGGCATTGCGCAGTGTAAGTTGGTGTCCTGTTAGCTTCATTTTATCAGTGGGCAAATTGGCACACAGAGGTGAAATGACTAGGATTGCCAATTTTCTGATTGCAGAAAACCAAACACCTTTGCCCCGTCCCCTTCCCTGCCCCTTCTCTGAGGCCCCTCCCCTTCTCCGAGGCCCCTCAATCGCTTGCTCTCCCCCACCCTCGCTCATTTTCACTGGGCAGGGGGTTAGGGCGCGGGAGGGGGTGAGGGCTTCATCTGGGGGTTCTGGCTCTGGGGTGGGGCTGGGGATGAGGGATTTGGGGGTGCAGGAGGTGGCTCTGGGCTGGGGATGAGGGGTTCGGCGTGTGGGAGGGGGTGCGGGTTGCAGGCTCTGGGAAGGAGTTTGGGTGCAGGAGGGGGCTCAGGGCTGAGGAAGAGCGGTGCAGGCTCCAGGTAGCGCTTACTGCTATCAGAAAGCAGAATGCTGGGCTGGATGGACCATTGGTGTGACCCAGTGTGACCATTCTTATGTTCTTATCCCAAAGCAGGGAGGAAAAAGTACCCCCTCCTTATCTCCTGCTCTAACCATCAGATGACACTTCTCCCTCTTTCAGCTGAGACTAGCATTCAGGAATCCTGACGCCTGGTCCCTTGATCTAAGCACTAGGTACCACTGCCTCTTGTTGCCTATTAGGAAACCATTGACTCGTGGTTTGTCTTTTATCCTCTCTAGATGGGTTTGCTAGTGGATTTCTCTCCAGATGGGATGATGGACAATGATAAGGAGGAGGATGGTGAACTGGAAGCAGAATTAATAGCTATCGTTGGAGGCCGGCCAGATTCAAAAGAGAAGCCGAAAGGGAAAAGTAAGCGGTCCGTAACTCTATGCCCATTATACATTTGCTCAGCTAGGACACATCTGAATCCCAGAAAGACTTGATTAAAAGAGTTACAAACTGTAAGTTTCTAGTGCCTTAATTTCAGAGCTACAGCGAGAGAAGTGGCAGAGCCTCGCAGTCCTGTGCTTAGCAACAAGCACCCTCCCAGCTCATTAGTCTGAACTCTGATATTAAATGGTTATGTGAAATGAGTTGCGTATGTGTCTCCTCTTCTTTTCAGCCCCTTTGCCCATGGAAGCTATCGAGAGAATGGCTGCTCTCTGCATGAAGGACCTGGATGAAGAGGATGGGGAAGAGGAAGAAGATCTGGAAGATGAAGATGATCTGATGGTATGAAGGACTTTGTACTCGGTGAAGGACTGGGGATGTTACACAGAAGGCCTTGTTATCAGGTCGATGCCTCATATGTGGGTAATGTCTAAAGTGACACGTCTGAATGAGAATTCTTGTATAGCAACAGGTGAATAGATCCATTCATCTGCCATCTCCCTGCTCCCTCTAGGTCCTCTTGGAGAAACAGGATTTTTTTCTCCAAAAAACTTTATACTTCAGTGTATCACTGACCAGGGATCCTTCTATTGAATTTTGCTCACAGCTGCATTGTGATTCAAACCCATTACACTCATATTCATACAGGAATCCCACAATGTTACCTATCTGTAGATACTGGAGTTAGTGTCTTGACTCCTAGATTATTCCATTTCCTTAAAGATGGGGTATTATACGTAAGTGCCTGTCACATCCTAATAAGGAGGAGATGATCATTAAGTGCTGGGACTTTTGCTGCTGTGCCTGTCCCTTGTTAGTTGTTACCCTTAATCTGTCACTCTGTAGTTTATAAATTGCTGCTCCACTTCCCATCAGTGTGACTTACATTTTGAGCATCTCTAGACAAAATTAAGAGACTACATTTCTTTGCTTTGTAGGCGGAACTCAATGAAGTCCTGGGTGAAGAGAAAGAAATCAAGAATGCTACAATACCTGCTGCTAAGGTGCAAAACTCCCCTTCCAACTCTGCTTCCTCTTTCATTCTTCTCACTGTTTCCAGTTGCAAGTGTGTTCATAGTACAGAAACGGCTACTCCTTGTGCTACATATCTGTTCCCTGTATGTCCGCAGGTTATATATGCACACCCCATTGACACAAACCAGCATATGTGCCTGTTAGCATTGCAGAGTCTGAAGCGTTAGAGATGTAAATAACCTATGAGGTCACAAGTCCATCTTCCAGTTGGTTCAGGGGACGAGTGAGCTGGAGTCTCTTCTGCTTCACCCATCAATAACAAAACTGACAGCCAGGTTCTGACAGCTGACAATACTGGATTTGGGTTTTTTCAGATACCAGATTGAATTGGTGATATTGGTGGACAGTCAGGAGGCTTGTTTTGCTCCTTGTAAATTGAAGTAACTGGGTGGAAAAGATAAGGCCCTCTCCAGCAATATGCAATGTATGGGCAAAATGCTGTGACCACTGGGAGCCACATTGCCTTAGTGGGGCTCTGTAGGTGCAGCTGCTGTCCCGTGTGTCATAAATTGCAGGATGAGGGCCTAAATGTGCACCCCCAGGAAAGTCAGTCTTCAGGAGCCATGATCCCAAGGAAAAATCGAGTATTTAGTTGTGTCTTGAAATCAGATGAGTTTTAGAATTACAGTTGATAAGGTTGGAAAAAGCCATAAACCTCTGAGTCTAGGTCATTGCTACTAGCAGAAAGGGCCTGTACTATTGCCATTAATTTCTCACTTTCATTAGAGATTGTGTCATAACTACCGCACTTTCCTGTGGCCATACATGGGCATACTGTTCCATTGTCTTTTTAAAGGCTTTTCTGAATATCGAAGATGAATGCATTCTTCCTCGACTTCAGTTCTTAGTAGCCCTTGCTTGAACCCTGGTATACACTGAGAAGAGTTCTTATTTCTTTACCAATTTCCTCACATAATGTATTGTTTTTCCTATGAGTGTTTTTAAAAGACTCTCAACTCGTTGAAGACCAGTTGTTTATTATTTTTTTTTTTTTAAAAAGGAAGTGGGGGGAAGGGAAATCTAATATGAATAGGAAGATTTTTGTTGTATGTGGCTGGATTAGTTAACCCAAACTCAATAGCCTTGTGCTTTCAGACCTTTCTAAGGCACCTATTGCTTCAATGCCCACCTTCAGTCCTGCATGTCTGACCAGAGATACCCTGAGTTGTGATCATGTTGTCCAGGAGAATTGTGCTAGCATGTAAGAACCAGAAAGTGAAACTGATCGGGCTAGTTTGACTCTCCTGAGCTGAACAAATAAGTGTCTCATTGGAAGTGTTGATATGGCTGTCCCCCAGCAGGCCAGTGCTTTGGATTAATTAACAGCACTTTTTCCTCCTCTTCCCTGGGCTCTTACAGGTGAATGAAACTCCAGCTGATTCCAGCAGCATAGAATCTACTCTGGTGGAAAGGCTGGAAATGTACAGAACAGCCATCGCTAATGCAAAGCAAGCTGGAGACAGCGCCAAAGAGCGCAGATATGAAAGAGGCCTCAAGGTGAGCTGTAAATAATGCCCCCAGAACATGATGTGCCCAGGCTAACGTCTTGGTAACCATCTTGTTTTGCAAGATACTTTTTAACAATCAAATCAAAGATTTTTTAGAAACTTAATAGAAATTGTTTGATCTTAAATTTGCAACCGAGCATGGCCAATGTTTTCAGACTTCAAAGTATGACACTTAAATCCATATTTAGGCACCCATGTGAAAAAGGGGGCCTGCTTTTTCGGGCTTGCTCCTAGAGCCTTTGGTAGAAGCTATGGGTCCTGAGCCCTTCTGAAAATCAGGCCATTTTTACTGAGGTGCCTAAATATGGATAATACAATAGCTGATAACCTCCTCAGCAATCAGTATATTGCAGGGGATGCAGCGCTCTGATGTCTTAATATTTAGTGATATTGCTCTGTCCTCTGAGATAATATTGGACCCAAAGGCCCCAGCATGGTCCTAATGGATCCTGTACAACTGCAGATGTGGGCTTTCGAATTAGATGTAAAAGTGAGGACCTGATCACTCCTGGTCATTAAAGTTCCTATAGTCTTAAGTTTTCTTAAGTCAGAGTGCCCGTTCCAGCATCCTGGCCAAATTCTATCTTGGGTACTTTTGTTCTGCCTCCCTAAAATTCTCCCTGCATCTTCATTTGGGTGCGGAATCTTCACTTACGAAACTGTATGTGCTCTGACCATGTGCTGTTGTTAATTGCCCTGCTGCTTCCCACCACTGAGAGCTGCATTTCTGTGATGAGATTTGTCCATAAAGAGCATGTGGTTTGTAGAGCACTTTTGGCTCCCGGAGGATGAATGGCACTAATCTAAGAGGCTGCTACCTCCTAGTTTTGAAAAAATGTGGAAATTAGGAACTTGCTGTTTGGCTGAGGAATGGCTTTTTAGCTGATGACAGGCTGTGGGTTTCTGAGGTCTAATTACGCTGCAGTTTCTGGGCTGGCTAAGGACTAAGGTGCTGGCATCCAGTTTTCCTGCTGTCAAGCTCTTAGCTGAAGTTCTGGCTAATTTTAAAGCACCTGTTTTCTATAGCTGTTGGCAAAACCAATAGTGAGAGAGTTTGGAAGCTTCTTGCTAATTATCCGTTGTTGTTTGTTTCCAAGACACTAGAAAACATGCTGACCTCTGTGAGGAAGGGCAAAAAGATTGATGAGGAAGAAATCCCCCCGGCAGTTGCACTAGGAAAGGGCGGGAATTCCCAGGTGCCGTCCCCTTCTCCACTGACTCTGTCATCCCAGAGCTCCACACCCAACGGAAGGTTCAGTTTATCCAGCCAGCCTCCTCCACAGCCCCCCACTGCAGCATCTCCACAGGGACCCTCTGCAGCATCTCTCAAGCTGCCACCTCCTGTGTCTCCCAAGCCGCCGCCTCCTGTACTTCCAAAGCCAGCCCTGGCCTTGCCCGTCAGATCCCCAGAGACATCAGAGGAAAAACCTGTCCCTTTGGCACTATCGGGTAAGCATGGGGGACCTTTTCATTCTCTCTCATCGCAGAAGGTTGAGCTTATAAATACCTACTGATCTATGACTATGATGTTCCCCTGGTCTTGCATCGGATGATTCTGAAACACAAAGCACAATGACAGGTTTCAGTGTAGTAGCCGTGTTAGTCTGTGTCAGCACAGACTCTTTTCTCTGTCTCTCCACAGGTTCTGAAAACTTCAACACCCAGGCGCTCCTACAGGACAGGCAGCGGGAGTACAAGCTAGCCGCGCTGCACGCTAAACAGCAAGGCAGTGTCGAGATGGCCAGTAAATACTACCGCATCGCTAAGGTAGGTGCTTGCCAGCCAAAGCACTGTTCTGTTAGCCTGGCAGGGGCTTTGGTTTAGCCCTAGAAGTGACACTTTCAGTGGGTGCAATTAAGAAGTTGACCAGTTGGTGCTTAGAAGGCTGCTGGTAAACCACATCCACTCGTTCTGCGACATGTTTGCGACTCTATTTCATCTTGACTAGTCTAGTCTTATTCTGGGACAGGCTTTTCCTTCAGTTCAGCTGTTCAGCTTCGTATGGGGAATTAAAATCAAGCTGTGGCCTCCCCACTACCAAAAAAAAGACCTTGAAAATTGCAGTTAATGCAGATGCAGTTATCGTCTCGATAGGCCAGCTCAGGTGTGGCAAAAGAAAATACATTCCTCTGCTCCTGTCTGTCCTCCACCTTTGGAGCATCCCTCTATAACCAACACTGCACCTGTGCTGGGAGTATGGTTCATTTGCTGTAGCAGAAGGCTGGGAGCCCAGAGACCTGGGTTCTGTTTCTGATTCTGGGGGAGAATGTGGCCTAGTAGTTAGAGCAGAACATTGGAAGCCAAGCTTACAGTGTTCTAATTTCAGCTCACGGTGAAACCTTGGGCAAATTGCTTTGATTTTCTCAGTTGTAAATTGGAGATAAATCCCACTTCCCATGGGATATATAAGGTTGGTTTGAGTGGTTTTGAGTAAAGTGCTTTAAGATCCTTTGAAGAAAGAGGTTAAAAGTACTGTTCTCCCTGGCTTGTGCCTTTCAGAGCTTTGATCCCATTCTAGAAGCCTTGGGGAAAGGTGAAACCGTGGATCTGGGCCACCTGCCCCCACCTCCAGGTGAGAATTGAAACTCGGCTTTGCCAAACAGCTGCGTCTGCTTTCTGGAGGGGTTCCCACTGCCTTCATTGATATGGCAATGGAGTCACTGACTGCGTGGAGGAAAGTGCTAAAAGAGCTGACACGGCCGTCATGCTAAGACAGGCCTACAAAGTTTTGCCAGCATAGCCATATTGGTCAGAGACGTGAAGAAATCCACCACCTTGACTTACATGGCTATGCCTGCAAAACGGCCCGTTGACATGCAGCTGTACTGGTAAGAGTCCTGTCGTTGTTCGGGGAGGTGACTAGCTCTTGGTGTCGTCCAGTGGTTGCAGAGGGCCTGGAAGTTGGGACTTCATGGGTTCTATTCCCAGTTCTGTTACTTACTCACTGTATGGCCTTTAGAATGGGACTCCACCACTCTGTGTCTCAATTTCTGTATTTGTAAAATGGGGCTAGGAGGAAAGGGAAGGTTTAAATTAAGTGCTTTGGGATCCTGGCTTGGAAGGTGCCAGAGAAAGACGAAATATCATTATTGCAGTGTACCATCTGGGTGATGCTCCTTGTGAGGACTGGGTTGGCTGGGCCTGGTGGGAGAGGAGTAACCGATCTACTTTCTGTCAATCTGGGTTGATTTTATTTTCACTTTCTGCTTGTCACTTACAATCTTATTTTCACAGACCAGCTGCCCAAGGAGCTGTTGTCCCCAGGTCTACAACAACAATCTGCTGTGTCGACAACAATGCCTTTAGCAAAATCAGCAGCCCCTGCTGCAGGTATGAGCTCCAGAACGGTGCCTTGGTATCTTAGCTGCCCCAGGGTGACTAGAGGTTGCTCATTTTGCCGTGCAGCTGATCAACCCTGGAATTGCCATTAGACTGAATGGGAGCTGCATGCTGTACTACCTGTTGGGTAGTTGCTGTGTATCTTGCCAACCTTGCTTTGGTTCCTAAGGACAGCAAACCCCCTCTGTAGTGAAAGGAAAAACCTGCCCAGAAAGTAAATGGGACCAGGGAGGAGGAGGCAAGCCTGGGAGTATCACTAGCTTGAGTGGTATTCCTGTGCAAACTCCAGTTCAGCTGTTACCCGCAGAGATCGCGGCAGCTACCAGAAAACATTCTAAGCTTTACAGAGCTTGTGCTGCGTGTTCGGATAACCAGAAGAATTGTCATGACATGGGGATGGGTGGGCATGTGAATGCTGGGGTGGGAACATGTTTGCTCCCTGATTGGCAGGGGATGTCTCTTATTTATTGTCAGCTCTCGGGGAGGAGTCAGTGTTGCCTAGTGGATAAAGCACTGGACTAGGACTCAGAAGAGCTGGGTTCTATTTATGTCTCTCCTGTTGGGTGACCACGGGCAAGTCATGGCCTGCTTTGTGCCTCAGTTTCCCCATCTGGAAAAAGGGGGATAATGCTCTGACTTCATAGGTAAATCACTTTGAGATCTACTGATGAAAACTTATAAGCGCTAGATAGTCTAGGCAGCGGTTAGGAACGGGCTGGAAATGAAATGCTGAGTTGCCTCCTGTCACCACCTCAGCGAGGGCTGGGGCAGAGTTAGATTTTTGTTAAGGAGGGAGAAGTTAGAAAAGTAAACCCAATAAACATGACATCCCTTTCTTCCCGCCCCTGAAATAGATATCCCTCCACCCCCGCGAGACATGTTGGAAGCCCTGCAGCAGAGGATGGAGCGGTACAAAACAGCCTCCGCTCAGGCCAAGAGCAAAGGAGATGACCGGAAGGCAAGAATGCACGAGCGCATTGTGAAGGTGAGGAGAGCGTGACAGTCCTGTGAGCTCTGAGTGGATCCTGGCTCCCCTCACCCCAACGGATACCATTCTGAATTAGAGCTGTACAGCAGGACAGTATTCCTTCTGGGGCAATGTTATCTGCTGCTGGGGATTCAGCTGGTGGTTGCCTTCTCTCTGAGTCAGTGCTGACCCCGCTTGCTGGGGGCACCGTGCCTCTGGAGGTGCCGTCTTTCTGAGTGAGATTCTTTCCCGCTCATAGTCATTAGTGCTTCCCCCAAAAGTGGGGGTGTGTGGGGCGTGTAGTACATTTTGGGTAACTGCATACTGCCTTCCTAAATCCCCCTGCAGTTTCATTTGGATCCATGATACATCACTTCAAGTAGCATAAATGTTTCTGTGTGCTGTTAAACAGCTGCTCTGTTCCACCCCAGAGAGTGCTGCATTTCAGTGATGAGTGGAAGATCCTTGTGCCGATCATCTTTATTCATAAAGTCCATCGGTTTCGCTCACTATCTTCTTGAAGGCTGAGCGTTAGAGCCTGGTGCAAATTGCCGAGATCTTGGCAGAGAAAGGGAGTGCTTAAAAAAACCTGATCTTTTAGACCTAAGCAAAACACTACCATGATTGGAATTTAATCTGCCACTGATGTGCATAATTCCAATGGACATTAGAGTTAGCCAGGTCTCTTCTCTCATTCCACACTCAATACAGTAATGGGAAGAGAAACCCCTAACTGCCTGGAAAAGTCCCTGGAAAAATCATGGAACAGGTCCTCAAGGAATCAATTCTGAACCACTTAAAGGAGGGGAAAGTGATCAGGAACAGTCAGCATGGATTCACCAAGGGCAAGTCATGCCTGACTAACCTAATTGCCTTCTATGATGAGATAACTGGCTCTGTGGATGAGGGGAAAGCAGTGGATGTGCTATTTCTTGACTTTAGCAAAGCTTTTGATACAGTCTCCCACAGTATTCTTGCCAGCAAGTTAAAGAAGTATGGGCTGGATGAATAGACGGTAAGGTGGATAGAAAACTGGCTGGATGGTCGTGCTCAACGGCTCCATGTCTAGTTGGCAGCCGGTATCAAGTGGAGTGCCCCAAGGGTCGGTGCTGGGGCCGGTTTTGTTCAATATCTTCATCAACGATCTGGAGGATGGTGTGGACTGCACCCTTAGCAAGTTTGCAGATGACACTAAACTGGGAGGAGTAGTTGATACGCTGGAGGGTAGGGACAGGATACAGAGGGACCTAGACAAATTAGAGGATTGGGCCAAAAGAAATCTGATGAGGTTCAACAAGGACAAGTGCAGAGTCCTGCACTTAGGACGGAAGAATCCCATGCACTGCTACAGACTAGGGACCGAATGGCTGGGCAGCAGTTCTGCAGAAAAGGACCTAGGGGTTACAGTGGATGAAAAGCTGAATATGAGTCAACAGTGTGCCCTTGTTGCCAAGAAGGCTAACGGCATTTTGGGCTGTACAAGTAGGGGCATTTCCAGCAGATCGAGGGACGTGATTATTCCCCTCTATTCGGCACTGGTGAGGCCTCATTTGGAGTACTGTGTCCAGTTTTGGGCCCCACACTACAAGAAGGATGTGGATAAATTGGAAAGAGTCCAACGGAGGGCAACAAAAATGATTAGGTGGCTGGAGCACATGACTTATGAGGAGAGGCTGAGGGAACTGGGATTGTTTAGCCTGCAGAAGAGAAGAGTGAGGGGGGATTTGATAGCTGCTTTCAACTACCTAAAAGGGGGTTCCAAAGAGGATGGATCTAGACTGTTCTCAGTGGTAGAAGATGACAGAACAAGGAGTAATGGTCTCAAGTTGCAGAGGGGGAGGTTTAGGTTGGATATTAGGAAAAACTTTTTCACTAGTAGGGTGGTGAAGCACTGGAATGGGTTACCTAGGGAGGTGGTGGAATCTCCTTCCTTAGAGGTTTTTAAGGTCAGGCTTGACAAAGCCCTGGCTGGGATGATCTAGTTGGGGTTGGTCCTGCTTTGAGCAGGGGGTTGGACTAGATGACCTCCTGAGGTCCCTTCCAACCCTGAGATTCTATGATTCTATGCTGCCATGGGATCAGATTTGAACTCCTCAGTAAAAAGGTTCTGAGGCACAAGCTGGTTGTCTGACTCTGATTACTTGTTGGGGACCTCCCCCCCCCCCCCACATTGGCAGCTTACATGTGGATTTGTCTCATTGTTTCCTTGTGACCCCACCCCCCCCAATCTATCTGTAGCCACCTGTTGCCTCTTGGTTTATACTTAGGGTATGTCTATATTACCCGCCGGATCATTGGCAGGCAGCGATCAATCCAGCGGGGGTCGATTTATCGCGCCTAGTCTAGATGCGATAAATCGACCCCGAGCGCTCTCCCAACAACTCCTGTACTCCACTGCCACGAGAGGCGCAGGCGGAGTCAACGGGGGAGCGGCAGCAGTCAACTCACAACAGTGAAGACACCGAGTAGATCTAAGTACGTCGACTTCAGCTACGTTATTTACATAGCTGAAGTTGTGCAACTTAGATCGATATTCCCCCCGCCCAGTGTAGACCAGGCCTTAGATTGTAAACTCTCTGGGGCAGGAACCACCTTTTCGTTCTGTTTGTACAGGACCTAGCCCAACGGCGTCCTTTCCCACCACTGGGGCTCATAGGTGCTACCCTAGTGTAAATAATAAGGCATACGTCTTTCTCAGAAGGGCATGCCTGTGAGGCACCCTAGCAGAGGTGCTCAGTGGTGATTTCTCTTTCAGCAATACCAAGAGGCCATCCGAGCTCACAAAGCAGGGAAAGCTGTGGATTTTGCTGAGCTGCCTGTTCCACCAGGTATTTTCTGATTTTATTTTGCTACCAGTGTAGAACAGTAGAGGACGCTCTTCACTCACATTTTGTATAACTTCCATATGTGTGAATTTCACTCTGGAATAGCAGCTCTGGAGACCTCTCTATTCACAACACATACAGCGCTGACAGTAACAGGGCACATTTCCACCACGCCATCCCCACCAATGTCTCTCAGCCCTGCCCTGGAAGGACCTTTCCCCTAGGAGCATTTGGGAATTTCAGTCTCCTTTCTGTGGTCATTGGCATTTCTTCTGAGATGGCCCCCTTGTTCCCTGCGGTTCTGTTATCTAGCACTGTTCACTCAGTGGGTTTGAATGGAATTATCACACAAGTAGCTAGATGTGGAATCCTCCTAACTCTTTGGGGCACTCAGGTACGCAGCAGCTCTCTATAGTAGCTTGATCAGTTTCAATCCCCTCTTTAGGCTTCCCACCCATCCATGGCATGGAGGCTTCATCAGGAGACCAAAGCATCATGGGAGTCCTGGAAACCGCTATGAAACTAGCCAATCAGGAAGACCGAGAGAATGATGAGGAAGCTGACAATGTGGAGGGGATGAAAAAGGTCAGGTTCTGCTAACCTGTTAGGCACAAGATGGCTCAGTTAAAACCGATGCTGAGTTGTATTAACCGATTATCAGGGGTGGGACCAGTTTATACAGAACCCCATTCATTTGTGCTATGAAATTTTTTTCTCTATGGACACTGGATACAGGTCACTTGCAGGTTTAAACTAGCATAAAAGGTGGATTCTCTGTAACTTGAAGTCTTTAAACCATGATTTGAGGACTTCAGCTACTCAGCCACAGGTTAGGGGTCTACTACAGGATTGGGTGGGTGAGGCTCTGTGGTCTGCAATGTGTGGGAGGTCAGACCAGATGATCATGATGGTCCCTTGAAGTCCTGTGAGTCTGAGTTTGGGTTGAATTTCATAGTGCTCGCTAACGTGGGCTTTTTTTCCTCTCCATTTGTTTCAATTCCCATCTTACCTGAGTCCCAGAGTTTAGAAGTGTCGCGTTCTGTTGTAAGCAAAATAGCTTCATGTATTTTTCTGATTCTTAATTACAGCCTGGCTCCCGCCCTGCACTGTCAAAGCCAGCCGCCTCGTCCCAGCCCAAGCTGGCTCCACGTGTGTCTTCGGGAGGTACCCCTGCAGCAGCAAATCCAGCTGGGACTGGGAAATCCACTGCAAAAGCCACCACAAAAGGTACTTGTGCTTTCCGGCTCACAGAAACGTTCTGTCTTTATCAAGGCCGAAGCCGTAGGAAGTGGTCAGACTGCGTTCAGTGCCACGCTGTGCTATGTGCTGATCTGTGATGCTGCTACGGTTCTCTGGCTGGAATGGTTACCTTGTCTGACTCGGTACCTGTGGTGTAATCAGGAGGCCAGGCCAGGATTTAGGGAGAGCATGCACGATGACACTAGGCAGCAGAGACTAGGAACCAGAGAGGACTGTAGAGTCTGTATTCAGCAGCCTCACTAAGGAATTGTTTGTATCTTTGGTACACCCAAGACCTGTCTCCTGTAGCAAGAGGCCCTATGGTGTATGTGCCGTTTCCAGCACAGATGTTGTCAGAGAGTGGGATGTTGTTGCCTCCTGATTGCTGAACTGTAGGCGATCTAACTCAGGGCTGGTCCACACTGGGCGGGGGATCGATCTAAGATACGCAACTTCAGCTACGTGAATAATGTAGCTGAAGTCGAATATCTTAGATCGATTTCAAAAGTACTTACCGCTGGTCCACACCGCAGCAGGCAGGCTCCCCCGTTGACTCCGCTTACTCCTCGCGCGGAGCTGGAGTTCCGGAGTCAACGGGGAGCGGCTCTGGGATCGATTTATCGCGTCTAGACGAGACACGATAAATCGATCCCAGAACATCGATCGCTACCCGCTGAATCGGGTGAGTAGTGCGGATGTAGCCTCAGACTCGTTCCATTGCCCCTTATTTCTCAGCCCATCCTAAGCAATTTCCTTCCATGCTGTTCCTGTGCCTTAGCTAGAATCTCTCCCTCTCCTCCTGTCTATTGCCATCTTAGTTGTCACTTAGCCAAGCATGACCTTTTCCCTGCTAAGTGTGTCCCGCCCCTTCCTCCAATCTCTGTTGCCTTCTAGTTTCACTATATTTCATTGGTAGCGAGGCTGCCAAGCAACAAACACTCTTTCAGGTTCGATTGCACCAGAGCCATCGGACGTCTGTCCTGAGCAAATGGTGTCTCAAGTCAGTGATGTCTCGTTCGTCTCCAAGACGATACTAATGACACACGCCTCATGTACCCAGTTTGAAACGACAGACTGGGCCCCATGAGGTGATGGGCCTGGTATTTTGAATACACCCACATTCCCAGCTTCCCTTTCCAGCTCGGATGACCCATAGCATGAGGTCCTGACAGCCACCCCCGACGTGACTATCCTCTTTCTCCTCCTCCCGGCAGCCCAACAGCAGCTGGCTTTCCTGGAGGGCAGGAAGAAACAACTGATGCAGGCGGCGCTTCGAGCCAAACAGAAGAATGACATTGAGGGAGCGAAGCTGTTCCTGCGTCAGGCCAAGGGCCTTGACCCCATGATCGAGGCGTCCCAGGGTGGGCTTCCTGTCGACATAACCAAAGTAAGGAGATCCCTGCGGTGCATTTAATTTGAGACCAATCCACGGCATGAGAAATACTGGTCTCTGACCACTCAGTCGTTAAAGATTTCTGGGCTTTTGAAAAGCCCAGAAGTCCTGCGTAATTCTATTCTGCCTCTTTCCATTCAAAATGCATTTATTATGGCATCTTTCACTCCCTCTCCTACCATGTTGTGCACCATTGCTGTGTGCTAGTTAGACAGCTGACACTTCCCACCCCAGAAGTGGCTGCATTTTAGTGCTGGGCATTGTGAGCCTCACAGACAGCGTCTGTCACTGTTAAAGTTTGTAAAGGTCGTTGGGCATAACAAAAAGATAAATGGTTATTATTGCTACTTATACTGTAATAATGATCTGTCTCTAATACTAGCCACTATATGAATATTCATAGCTACGTGTTTTGTCTGAATTCAGGAGTATTGAATGCACAAGCTCCTGAACTTGAGCTGTGTTATGTACTGGACACTTGAATACCCCGCCCCTTCCACTTGCTTTCGGAGTGCTGACTTCTCTGCCTGTATCGGAAGATATGTCTAATGGTTAGGTTAGGGGGTGAGCATTCAAGTCCCCTTGATTCTGTTCCAAGCTCTGAGAGGGGAGTTGGGTCTAGTGCTTAGAGCAGGAGAGTGGAAGTCAGTACTCCTGGGTTCTGGTTCTGATACTGACCCATTGTGGGACTTTGGAAATGGAGATGCAAAGAGGAAGTGACTTGTCCAGTTTGCAAAGTGGGGATAATCTCGACCTTCCAGGGGGCTGTGAGGCTTGATGAGATAATGAGGAAGGGTTTTGAGCTCCTCGGATGGAAGATGTGGTCCAGCATGGGCAATTACTCCAGGACTGACTTTTGCAGATGGATCTGTGTAGGTGAAAATCTCTTGAAACTGCAGGTCACTGTCATGCCTCACTTCTGTTTCAGGTGCCCCAAGCCCCAGTGAACAAGGAAGATTTCGTGCTCGTGCAGCGTCGTGGGGTCAACATCTCCCCAGAGGCAGCCAGCCAGTACATGGAGTTCATGAAGCTGATGAGGCAGCAGCACGAGGTAGAAGATCCAACGGGAGATCAGCTAGGAAGAGAGTGTTCTGTTGGGCTTTCAGAGGCTTAGAATCTACTGGGAAGCTCTTCAGAACAGCAGTGACAGGGGAGTGGATTCCTCGGGGACTGGAGCTTTCATGCCTAGGCTTAAGTGAAGTTTCTTGCCCTTCTTCCTCCAGGAGGAGATTCTGCCAGCTGTGATCCCAGGAGTGTTAGGATCACACATGCTGCTGTGTCTTGTTAAGTCAAACTTGCTTTGCCTCTTCTGGAGTCATCCCTCTCTGCAAAGGATTGTGGGATTTCGGTGGGCATAGCAAGAAAACGCAGGTGTCTGTTGGTTCCCAGATTGAGAGCCGCTGATCTAAGGCATTAGGCAGGGGGCTGAGAGAGACTCCAGTTTCGTTAAGCAGACTTGTATTGCTGTAGTGTGTGTTGGCAGGAATGCCATCCTGATGGCACTGTACTGGTTGGATTGTAAAGGCCTGTATGAGGGAGAAAGGATAACTTGGGAGACAGAACTCAGGGGTTCTATTCCTGGATCCACCATTGCCTGATTGTGCGACCTTCCCTTTTCCGTCTCAGTGGCTCCATCTGTAATTGTGAATGAGAATACTTCTTCCACAGGAGGCTGTGTCACTGCGTGTTTGTGAAGTGCTGCAGATCCTTGGATGGAAGGCGCTAGAGGAGGGCAGATTGTAGTAACTTTCTTGTGTGTTTTTGTCCCAGATGTGTTTGAATTACTCCAAGCAGTTCACTCACCTAGGGAATATCGCCGAAACAACCAAGTAAGTATGTCAGCAGGAGTGTTTTCTATCCTCTTTTCCCTCAGGCTCCTTTCCTTGTATTGGTTGTACACACCATGACGCTGCTGCAGAATTACCTAGGGTGTCCTTCCCCGTTGCTTCCATCAAGACAGTCATGCATTTCTGTTCCGAAATATGGTTGTGTTGTGTGGCCGCCAATTTCTGTCATGCTGGAGACACTGCTGGATGTTCTGCCTTTCAGATGAGATGCTAAGCAGAGGTCCTGACTGCTCATGGGTTAACGATCCTATGGCATTTTTCCCAACCCCTGTGTCCTGGCTAAATTCCAGCATAGGTAATTCTATACTGCCTGCCTAAAATTCCTGGCACACAGGACACGTCACTGTGCAGTGTTGTTTAACAGCACACACTAGCTGCTGTTTTCTATTCCAGAGGTGGCTGCATTTCAGTGGTGGGCGAAATACTTAAAAGCATTACAATTTCTAGAGCATTTGGATGAAGGGGGTGCTATATTAAATATAGACAGTGTTTGCAGTGATCATATTAATCTGGTAACCCCATGTCTCCGGTTTCTCTCTCCATCCTAGAAGGTGCTTTTACTAAATTCAACAATATATGTTACAAAATAACAATTGGGGTATATTTTAGTGTCACTCGTGAAGTTTTGAGGCTACAGTTCAGAGTTGAATAAATAGAAGGGGATAGTTCTCTGAAAACATCCACTCAATGTGCAGTGGCAGTCAAAGAAGCGAACAGAATGTTGGGAATCATTAAGAAAGGGATAGATAATAGGACAGAAAATATGTTGCCTCTGTATAAATCCATGGTACACCCACATCTTAAATACTGCGTGCAGATGTGGTTGCCCCATCTCAAAAAAGATATATTGGAAAAGGTTCAGAAAAGGGCAACAAAAATGATTAGGGGTATGGAATGGTTTCCGTATGAGGAGAGATTAATAAGACTTTTCAGCTTGGAAAAGTGACAGCTAAGGGGAGATATGATTGAGATATATAAAATCACGACTGGTATAGAGAAAGTAGATGAGGAAGTGTTGTTTACTACTTCTCATAATACAAGAACTAGGGATCACCAAATGAAATTAATAGGCAGCAGGTTAAAACAAACAAAAGGAAGTATTTCTTCACACAATGCACTGTTAATCTGTGGAACTCCTTGCCAGTGGATGTTGTGAAGGCCAAGACTATAACAGGGTTTAAAAAAAGAACTAGATAAATTAATGGAGGATAGGTCCATCAATGGCTATTAGCCAGGATGGGCAGGGATGGTGTCCCTAGCCTCGGTTTGCCAGAAGCTGGGAATGGGCGACAGGGGAAGGGTCACTTGATGATTCCCTGTTCTGTTCATTCCCTCTGGGGCACCTGGCATTGGCCACTGTCAGAGACAGGATACTGGGCTAGCTGGACCCTTGATCTGACCCAGTAGGGCTGTTCTTATGAGAGATTGAGGGTATGTCCACACTGCAGTCCTGAGGTGTGATTGGAGCTCTAGAGGCATACAGAAGCTACCTTTGAGTACAGCCCCACCCAGGACCCTGGGTGTGTACTCCGACAACTAGCCCATGTAACCACCTGTGCTGCTGTGGCTAAACTGCAGTTGTTGTTCTAGTGAGGCATGCAGGAGCTGCAGTCATGCCTCCGGATTGTAGTGGAGACATACCCAAAGCCACAGACGAGAGGGAACGTGATAGGTCATCTCCTGCCATCTGTAGTGAGATGGAGTGTAGACAATGCAGGAATGCTCTTCTAGACATCAGGAGCTGCAGGCGTGAAGGTTCTTGCGGAGCACAGAATAACTTGGGGAAGCTACAAAAGAATCTCCATAAGAGTAAACTCCTGACTCATTTTAGCCCTTCCCTCTCCAGGTTTGAGAAGATGGCAGAGGATTGCAAGAAGAACATGGAAATCCTAAAGCAAGCCCACGCCAAAGGCTTCCCGTTGCCCAAGTACCACTATGAGCAGAGGACCTTCAGTGCGGTCAAGTAAGGTTAATTTGCTTCCAGTTGCTTCCTGCTCCTTCCATTCCAGCTCTGCTGTCCCTCATTGCAGGGTGGAAGATGGTAACCAAGACCTTGCCAATGCTGATATGTCTGGCCCGCCACTGGGGCAGCTTCCTGTGGCCTCGCTTTCGGGGGAGCGCTTCTATACACTGATGTGTACATGTTGACCTCTGCCTCCCAGTCGGTCTGGAGCCCTCCCTCCCACTCTATTCTCAGGAACTGAATATCTGTTTTGAGTTCTTTCATGATATGGGGTGTGGGTGAGGTAGAGATGGGGGTCCCACAGCAGGTGGAGTGGATAGGGCTGTTGTATGTTTCACCCATGGCTAACCCTATATGCCGTCTTGTTGCCATACTCTATAGTCAATTAAACACAATATTTGTTAAAACTGAGATCTATACAGCCCACTCTGTGCCTGTTTCCTCATCAGCAAAATGGGGATAATACATTGCAATGCTTGGATGGAAGGTGGTGTAAGTGCAGTGTTTGATCATTTCTGTGAAAAGGTTGTGCTGGCAGATATATTTTTACTAGTATAGTTGAGACATACCTGTGTTGGTCTGCTGCATGCAAGAGCAGGAAGTGTCGACCTACAGCACCTGCAGGGGGCACTGCAGAGCAAACCAACCCCCCATCCCCCAGTCACTACTTGGCTGGCTGGAGGAGGTAGGAATTATTTGACGTTTAACCTTCTTTCTGCCTTATTCTTGAAGGATCTTTCCTGAGCTGAACAGCAACGATATGGTTCTTACAATAGTGAAAGGGATCAACCTCCCGGCTCCTCCAGGTAAAACCGCAATTGGCTCTTATTAGCAAAGGAGAGGGGCGAAGGGGATGTGTCTTATTACCGCTATGCGAAATAACCATAAACAGAGGGGCTGAGTGGAGGTTTTGCTCTGCAGTGGGATGGGAATAATCTGTTCTGCTAATGAGGTGACCGAATGGAGCAGTTGAAGGGCCCCAGGCGCTGTGACCGCTGTCGAGTGCGGTATCAGCCAAAGGGGGTGGCCTAGGTGTGGTGGGAGCACGGAGCTTTGTCTGACGATGTTGTGGGTGGGGTGGGATGTTGCTCCAGCTCTTGGACTGCCATGCAAAGTGCCCATTTTCAGCTGCTTTCTAATTACCTTTTGTTAAAAGGCCCCAGAGCACCAGCAATTCTCAGGGGTGCTTTTCCCTGCTGTTCTCGCATGGGAACCCCTTGTGGACTGGTAGATGCATCAGTAATTGTGTGTCTGGAACACTGTTCTGCAGAGCTGTCCCAATAAGGAGAAGAACCCCACTGCGGGTGGGGCTCAGATGATTAGAACATGGGACTAAAAGACAGGAAAAATGAGTTCTGTCCCAGACTCGGCCACTGATTGTGTGACCTTGGGCAAGTTTTTAGACTCTCTGCCTCAATTTCCCCATGTGTTAATAGGGATAATACCACCTAGCTGTTGGGGAGGGGGACTGAGAGACTTAATTTATTTGCCATGTTGTAGGGTGACCAGATGTCCCAATTTTATAGGGACAGTCCCGATTATTTGGAGCTTTTTCTTACATAGGTGCCTGTTACCCCCCCACCCCCTGTACCGATTTCTCAAACTTACTATCTGGTCACCCTACCGTGTTGGTTCCAGGATATTAGACAGACAAGGTGGGTGAGGTAATACCATTCATTGAACTAATTTCTGTTGGTGAGCAATGTTCCCTCTAATTTTTGACAGGCCGTGTGCGCAAAACATTTCTTCTGTGCAAATTTTTGACAGGCTGTATCTATGCACATTGTTGTGCTTCTGTGCAAATTTTTGTGCGCGCAGTGTTTCGCTGTGTGCGTGGGGTTTAGGATCTGTGTGCACGCGCACAGCTTAGAGGGAACAGTGTTGGTGAGAGAAACAAGCTTTTGAGCTTACACAGCATTCTTGTCTGTGTAAGCTCAAAAGCTTGTCACTTTCACCAGCGGAAGTTGGGCCAATAAAAGATATTACCTCACTTACTTTGTCTCTTTAATTTAATGTATTAATGTTTATCGTAGACTTTGAGATCCTGGAATGAAAATTGCTATGGAAATGCAAAGTTATAATTTATGAGAAACTTTAAGTGCCGTAGAAGATTTCCTGTCTCCATAGTCCCCATATTTTCAGCCTCAGTTGGAAATAACCCTCCCCTGCAGTAACTCTCTCTATTCGTCTAGGTACCAGTGTAGGTACTACTCCATCACCCTAATATCTGAGTGTCTCACAGATGTTATTTATTATTACAACACCCCTTGGAGGTAGCTCTGTATTTCTATCCCCGTCTTATAGAGGGGGAGATGAGGCACCCAGAGGTTATGTGACTTGCACGAGGTCGCAAGGGAAGTCTGTGGCAGAGCCACACACTGAAGCCATTTCTCCTGAGGCCCAGTCCTTAACCTGAGCAGATGCTCTTCAACAGGATTAAGTGTTAGTGAAATGTATCCAGTCGTTAGCAGAGGAGGGACATCATGGGATGTGGGACGTTAGGAGGGTATTGGACAAAAATAACACCAAAATATGATCAAATAGCAATAGCTTGGCATGAGGTGGATGGAGGTAACTGAATGTGTGGGAAGAAATGAGCAGAACATGAGTGCACAGATCTAGGATGGATTATAGACCCTCTCAGAGGGAAAGTGTTCGAGCTGGCTGGGAAATGGTTACCCCCACCCCCACCCCCCAAATGCCCCCAGACCAAAAAACCCAAATGCCCCCAGACCAAAGTATTTCTATTAGGAAATGCTGCTGCAGTGCCTTATGGGAGTTGTAGTTTGGGTCCCTCATGCTCCCATTCGCCTGCAGACTGGGCTCCCTGGTTCACGTGCATCTGCCATGATGCACCCGCTCCCCAGTTGGAGAGGGGAGTCCCTGGCTATGGTGCCTTGTGGAAGATGTAGTCCAGCCAGGGAGCTCCGCTAGTAGAGGAGAATGGGGACATGAGACAGTGGATCTACAGCTCCCATGAGGTGGCGTGGCAGATTATCCAAATAGAAATACTTTGGTCTGGGGGCATTTGGGTTTTTTTGCAGAAAAGCCAAAACTTTCATGGGAATTGGACAAGTCTTCTGAAAAATATCATTGAATCGAAAACTCACTTTTCCATCACAGAAGAGTTTTGACAATTTTCAGCCAGTCCTAGAATAAGGATTTGTCTTCCGTGTAGGCCGGAACGTTCTGTCTTAAACAACCATTTCAAGTATCCCCGACGTCTCCAGTACAAATTAATCTGCCCTTTAGTTAAAAAACTCTCTCCCCTAGGTAGGTAGCTTCAGGGGGGATTAAGGGTCCTGTGGCACCTTATAGACTAACAGAGGTATTGAAGCATAAGCTTTCGTGGGTGAATACCCACTTCTTCGGATGCAAGCACTGCTTGCATCCGAAGAAGTGTGTATTCACCCACGAAAGCTTATGCTTCAATACCTCTGTTAGTCTATAAGGTGCCACAGGACCCTTTGTCGCTTCTACAGATCCAGACTAACACGGCTACCCCTCTGATACTCAGGGGGGATTGTTCACTCCCAGCGATCCTAGCAGAGTCCTTGGATTTTTATCTCACGTGTTGCATATTAGGTGGTCTCCTTTAAGCTACAAACTGGGTTGTTTTTTTGTATTTTAAGGCGTGACTCCCAATGACCTGGATGCCTTCGTGCGCTTCGAGTTTCCCTACCCCAACGCGGTGAGTTCTGAATGCTGCTCAGCAACGTTCCCAGGCTTCAGTTGGGAAGGTTCAGTTCTCACTCCCCTCCCCCCCACATTTTTGTGTTGTGTTGTAGGAGGAAGCTCAAAAAGATAAGACCAACGTGATAAAAAACACAGATTCACCCGGTAAGTTCCTATCTGGAGGTGTGTGGGTGTGTGTTTGTGTTGGGAGGGGGGTTCCCTTGTGTTAGCCTTTCATTTCTGAAGACTAGAGCTCTGGCCTTAAGGTGATCTGCATGTGGAATGAGCCCAGGTGACAAAACACCCCATATGTAATCGGGCAGTCTCTGCTCCAGAGAGTTGCAGAGCAGGAATAGAAATGGATGGGACAGGTCAAGACTGATTCCGCAATGAAGCACTTAGATACTGCAGGGATCTTGGATAAACAGCTTTGCAGGTGCACATCAGTCTTCTATCTGGGGACTTGGGACTAGGAGAGCAGAGTGGGGGCAGGTCAGGATTGCGGGGCAGTCGCTAAACTGTGTGTGAGGAGCTCATAGGCTGGAATAGTGGGGAGCCAGCAGGTTGGGATTGAGAGGCATCAGCAGAGCTCTGTGTGTGGGGAGCCCAGGACTGGTGTATTAGGGTGGGGTGGGTGGTTGGTAAAGGGACAAGATTTCACTGTGGTGTGGTGGGCAAGGACCACACAGTGTATGCCCCCTCGGTGCATTGCTGGATCTGTTTTTAGTCCCTCTCCTGTCAGCACCACAATTTCCTCTTGCCTGACTTGAAAACTCGTTCTGTGAAATAAGCTCTGCTTGAGGCTGAAAGACCGAGACGCTGTAATCTCCAGTGACAGGCCGGCTGGTGCCTCCAGGTCTTTCTTCCCGAGATTCTGAGAGGTGATGGGCTGTAGTGGCTAAAGCAGGGGACTGGGAACCAGGACTCCTGGGTTCTGTTCCCACCTCTGCTGCTGATTCTGTGATACCTCGGGGGCAGATCACTTCACCCCACCGTTTCCTTTTCCCCAGCTCTAAAATGGAGCAGGTGGAGGGGGGTGTACTGAGGCCTAACTAACTGCAAAGCGCGCTGAGATCCCAAGGCGAAAATCATTGCAGCTGTGCAAAGGGTTTCCTACTAATCCTGTCCCTGGCTCCTGTCTTGCCCAGGGATGCAGTCGACGGCTCTTCCCTGGGTGTGTAATCCTCATGCTAATACCATGATTTGCTGCTCTTCCCTTGGCAGAATTCAAAGAGCAGTTCAAGCTGTATATTAATCGGGGCCACCGAGGGCTCAAGAGAGTCTTTCAGACCAAAGGCCTCAAGTTTGAGGTTGTCCACAAAGGGTGAGTGAGATGCGAGGCTGGGGGCACTGGAGGGCAGGTTTAAATGTCAGCAGAAGCTAGAGGGAACCTTCCGTGTGACACTCTTGATATGTCCTGGGGCAGAGAACTCATGAATATTGGGGGCAGGCAGAAGGTCCCTGGCAGCATTCAAAGGTGAAATAAACAAAGGCTGTTGGGCGTCACTGCTTATTAACAGCTTCGCTGCTGCCGACAGTTGGTCTTCTGCTGAAATCAACACCTGCATTCCTGTGAGATGGACTAAGTGTGCCCGTCTCCGTGTACTGGAGTGCTGGTCAGCAGGTTATGGGTACGCTGCGTAGCAAAGGAGTAGCGCCTACTCTCTGCCCTGTTGGTAGGTGCTCTGTGCTGCCAGGCAGAGAGCTGGGCTCATTCCCTGCCTGTGTCCTGCCCCGGTGTTCGGAGCACCGCGGAGGTAGCCTGCTTGGGGAGGAGGACAGCTTGTCACACAGGGTATGGCTTCGCTGCACATGCAGGTGTGACTGTAGCACGGGTAGACATACCCAGGCAGTAGCCCCCTGGGTGCGTATTCGAGTGATTAGCCCCGGCTGAAGCCTGTGCCACCATGTTTTCACTGGCCCTGTTATCCGTGCTAGCTAAATGAAAGCTAGCACTTGGGTATGCCTGTGTGTGGGACAGTCGCACCTCCCCTGGCACTGTAGCGTACCCATAACCGCGCCGCTCACTAGGCACTTCAGCAGCAGCAGTGAATGTGTGGCCCTCCTTAGCTGGAAGGATCGTGGGCATGGTGGGGGAGAGGGTTTGCAGGGTTGCCCGGGCTCTGACTAGAGGAGGGGAGATGACTCATGAGTGGAGGGTGGTGAGAGTCTAGGAAACATCTAGTTGCTTGTAGAGAGAGGCTACATGAAGCATTGACACTGGTGCATAGGAAACTGTCCTGGGACTGAGCTGAAAGGAGCCACAGCTGCCAGAGGAGGGATATGTTGTGTCCTCTGTAGTTAGCCCAATGGTACTGCTCCTCCAGAGCACAGCTGGCCGTTAAGGGGCATAGAGACAGAACCTTCCCCCAAAAGCTGAAACCCTCCCTGTGGGAGCACTGCTGGGTTCGGTCGCTGCTGGGATCGGTCATCGTGGGAATGGGGGTTGGCGTGGCAGGGTTTCACCCATTAGTCACTTCTGAGAATTTGATTCCCACTTTGGGGACGTTCCAGGGACAAACAAGTCCTTGTGGGAGCTGGGATTGGATGCCCTGGGCTGAGGGACTGATGAGGACTTCAATTTTATGTTGTCATATTCCTTTCTCCCCACACACACACACACAATCTCCCAGGGGGCTGTTCAAGACAGACCGCGTTGTGGGCACAGCACAACTGAAACTGGAGGCACTGGAGACAACGTGTGAGCTTCGGGAGATTGTCGAGGTAGGAAACAGTGGAGAGTTCCCCGCCTCCCTTTAAGCAGCACTTGTGTGCACCTGCCTATAAATCCTACCCTCTTATCCTTCAGAGTCTCAGTCCCAGAGCTTCTTCCCTGCCCGAGTAGCTGAGGTTAGAAAGGAGCAAACAGCAGAGCAGGGGCAGGGGCTGGATGTTATTACCAGCTGCTCTGAACTCTCTGGTCAGTGTCAGACTGGTTCTGTTACTGGGGCCCCCGACCATTTCCAGCTGCAGTCAACACCTCTCGGAAATACTTCCCTGCTGTACAGTGGTTAGAGAGTGCACTGCTGTAGGAGCAAAACCAGACACTGTGTTTGGATGGGTTTTTTTAATGGGCTGGATAATTGACCAGTAATACAGATAATTCTGCTAAAATTAGGATAATCCAATCTCATGCTTCACGGCAGGTGGCTGCAGGGTCAGGAAGGAATTCCAGTCCCCTTTGGTATGAAGTATTTCACTGTAGGCCCGGGTGCCAATTTTGGGCTTGAGCCTGTCTCTGAAGCCTCTGCTGGAGAGAGGATACTGGGCTAGATGAACCAGTGGTCTGCTCCAGGGAGGCACAATGTTAGACAAGATATGTCCGGAGATGGGATATTGGACTAGAGACACCCTTGTTTCATTTTGCTTTGGCCTCCTCATGGTTTTTCACTGTTTCCCCTGCACCCACTTCTCTGCTCCATTCTTTTCCATGCCTAGCTACTGGATGGCCGCCGGCCCACAGGGGGGAAGCTGGAGGTGATTGTGCGTCTAAGGGAGCCTCTGAGTTCTCAGCAGCTGGAGACAACCACAGAGAAATGGCTGGTTATTGACCCTCTGACCATGCCAGCGGTAAGGGCAGCTGTCTTGATGGGGCTCTGGGTTCTCTGTGACCCAGGCAGGATGATTGTAGGACTGACTGCGAAAGCCTCCGAATGCTAAGTGCCCTGCAAGTGAATCAGATCAGGCTCTGCAGAGACTTTGCCTTAGCCCCAGGCCACTGGAGTTGGGCCACCAGGCAGAGGAGGCCGCGTCCATCAGGGGTGTTGGCGTGCGGAAGGGAATGTAAGTCGTTCCCAAACAGAGCGGTCACATCTCCCCCTCGCCTGCAAAGCCTCATCACACGCCAGGGTCTGAAGAGCTGGGACTCGACCTCAAAGAAAAATTGCCTAAGGAGCAGCATGCAGCCGGTCTGCCTTGGGTCATCCATGGGAGCTGGGGTGATGCCTAAAAAGGCCCTTTTCCCTGTCCTGGGGAGATTCTATTCCCAGCTATGCCACTGACTTGTGTGAGGCTGGACAAGTCATTTCCCAATCGGTTAAGTGGGGTAATGATCCTGTCCCGGCCTCTTGTAAAGCACCTGGAGATCCGTGGATGAAAAGACCTCGCCGTGCTCTGACTTATTTTGAATGCTTCTGCCTCTTCTTTCAGGTTGCTCTCCCCAAACCCAAACCGACAGTCGGTCCAGTGAGGGACGTGGGCAACAGGTACGTCCCACTCGCGTCGGCTTGGCTTAGTTATGCTGCTTGAGGCTTTTTCTGTGCTCTAAGGAAACTGAGGATTTGCCTGCTTAAAGATCCTTCCCCTCCCCCATTCTTTCAGGGAGGAAACGGGGGTGGGGATGCCTGCTGGATGTTTTGCATTCCTGGTGAGCTTCTGCTTCTGTAGCTTTGGATGATGAGACATGTGGGCACTCCACTGGCAGTGCTGATATTGTAGACTGTAAACTCCAGGGTAATAATACAATAATAAATAATCCTTTACCCTTCTCTAGGACCTTCTGTCCACTCACAGAATCTCCCTGCACTTCACAATGTCTTCTCTGGGATGTAGGTCAGAATTATCCCCATTGTACAGGTGGGAAAACTAAGGCCCAAAGAGGGGGGGGGAGTGAATGGTTACGGAACAAACTGGTGCCAGAGTAGGGAACAGAACCCAGATTATTTGCCTCTCACTCCTGTGATTCAGTCACTAATTATCCCTTCCCTGCATGGTGCTCTAACAAGCTCCATAACTGCACAGTATGGTAGCTGTTCATGGTAACGCCCTATGCCAGTTATCAGAGTCTTTTGTAACTGGGGTGGGGGGGGTGCTTTTGTTAGAGCAGGGAACTGAGCTCATTCTCGGATCTGCCACTGACTCACCGCATGACCCTGGGCAAGTCACTTAGCAGCCCAGTGCCTCAGTTTTCCCAGCTGTAAAGTGGGAAGAACGCTTGCCTTCGTCGAGCGCAGAGATCTATGGATAAGCAGTGGTGTAGAAGTGCAAAGCTGTGCTCATCTGTGACTGATTTCCCATTTGCTCCAGTGGAGAAAGCAACTTCCTGCTGGACAGACCCGACTTCCTGGGTGGGGTGAGGACAGATCAGTAAAACAGCAGCACTCACGGAGAGACTTGCCACCGTAGCCAGGACAGCAAAACCGAGAACGTTTGTGTAGCTGTCTAATGCATGGGATTGCGGCCACCCTGCCCTTCCCATATTCACGTGCGGAAAGGGGGATCCCGGCTAGATGCTGGATACATGGGGAGGGGATCCTGGCAGTGCTGGCTGTGAAGCACTCTGAGATGGCAGTGTGCTGTGCTTAGATACCTTAGGCTGTAAGTCCCATGTCCGGCGTGTCCTGTCACGTTCTCTGAATGGGATGAGCGAGTCTGTGCAGGCCCTGCCGAGATCAGGGCGCAGCCTTTGTCTGGCAGTCGCTGTTTATGGTCTCTTGTCTCTGTCTTTAATTTCCTTTCAGAACGTCCATCTGCTCAGTGCTCTAGCAAGGCCGGCTCTGACTGGACCCTCTTCCTCCTCTCGGGCCCTGGAAGTTCTTATGTGGGACACCTTTCGCTCCTGCTGGCCCTGGAAGAGCGATAGCTTAGAGTGACTAGCGCATTTAGGGTCCCTGGTATTCCAGGAGCCTCCTGCTTCAGTGTAATCCAGGGATACTCTCCCCTTTGCTGGCGTCTTACAGACCCTGCTCCCCACTTCATCCTCCTGCCACCTCTCCCCAGTGGCAGAGGTGAGGTACGCGCCTGCTGAGGGGGCAGAGAAGAGGGATGAGGTGATGTGATGTGTGCAGAGAAGCATGGGGCTCTCGAACAACTCCTCTGGGAGCTAGGGGCAGAGATGGAGGGGGGGGGCAATGGGTGTTGTCAGCAGCAGGCTGGAGGCAGGGAGGGAG
The DNA here is from genome assembly GCA_033296515.1 of Macrochelys suwanniensis. Taxonomy (NCBI): domain Eukaryota; kingdom Metazoa; phylum Chordata; order Testudines; family Chelydridae; genus Macrochelys; species Macrochelys suwanniensis. The sequence goes on from CM065793.1 coordinate 18,325,811, forward strand.
AAGGATGAGGCTCGGAGGGGACAGAGAGAAGTGATGAAGAACAGAGGCTCGAGGAGGAGGAAGGCCAAGTAGGAGGAGAGGAGCAAGAAATCAGGCAGGACTCGGAGCTGGCGAGAATAAAATGAAAAGGAGCTGGGGGGGTGGGACAAGCAGGGGCTCGCGAATACAGTGTAGACACAGGAAGGGTCACAGCACTGGGGAGAGGTGGCAGGAGGATGAAGTGGGGAGAAGTTTGCTTCCCAGTGATGCGTCCCAGGCTTAGGATTTGGACTGGGGAGCGCAAGTGGACTGTGTGGGGGGGAAGGGTCAGCAGTTCCCTATCTCCCTTCCCTGCCTGGATCCCTGATTTCCCTATGTTGGAGGTCCCGGTTCTGAAAGTATCTCTCAGCCTGTGCAGCTGGTGGTGATCTGAAAGGAAATGGCAAGGATGTGTGTGTCATGTGTGTGCAGCTGTAAAAAGAATGTTTCCATGAGACAAACTAACCCATCCCCAGCAAAAGGTTTGCCTTCGTTTGTACCAGAGAGGAGACAGTGAGACTGTTAACGACAAGGAGAAACTGAGGCACGGTGGAGGAAAAGTGAATTGCTCAAGGCCATGCAGTGAGTTAGTGACACAGCTGGGAATAGACCCAGGAGTCCCAACTCCCAGTTCCATGCTCTAATCTCCCTCCCACTATCTGGCTTTCGAGAACGCAGCATCTTTATGCAGTGGGATTTGTGTGGCGGCAGGAATCACTTTTCTGCTTTGCCTTCACTCCAGAGACCCTCCACCTCCTCAGGGGTTGTCAGAGTTGAGGGCCCCTCCTTTAATCTGACGAATGTTCCCTCTGTGCATTTGGACTGACCCCCTTGGTCCAGGCGTGCAGGCCATGATAGGGGCGCGGACTCTCTCCAGGGGTCTGCAGCCCATCAGTCACTGTGCTGCGTGGCAGGGCTGGGAAGTGAGAGGTTGCTAGAGCTTGACAAGTGGGGGTCTGATGGGAACGCGACACTGGGCTCCTGTGTTTCCAGGATGTTTGCGAGCGCCGGTAGACCACAGTGCGTTGAAATGCACCGGGTCTGAGTTAACACCCCCACCCGTCTCCTAACCTGTTGGCTCAAAAGGCTTTTATGCTCGCATGCGGCGGGTGGCTTCTCTGAAGGCTGGGCGGGGGGGCTGGGGTTGGGAATCAGGATTCCTGAGTTGCAATCCTGGCTGTGGTGGTGGACAATTCACTTCCCCTCTCTATGCCTCTGTCTGATACAAGGAGACTGTACTAGACCCACCCCTCCCTGCTCCTTTGTGGCCCTCTTTCCTTTCAACACCACATAGAGCACCCAAGTGCCTGTCTGGGAACAGTGCTGTCCCTTCAAAGGACTGATGCCAGCTTTGGAGCAGCTCTGGGCTGAAGTCGGGCATTCTAGCAGGGCCAAGCTTCCCCAGGCCATGAGGATCTCGGCAGGGCAAACCCTGGGATCTCTCCTGCACTGGCATGGTCTCGATTCCTGTGACCGTCTCGCCTCTCTCTGGAGTCAGAGCGTGTCCCCTCTGGGGAAGTCGGAGCGAGGGGAAGTTCTACCCACATTCCGGCCCACACTCATGCTCTGTACATACCTCCAGGGAAGGAATTCCTGCCCCTTTCATGGGTTTAACCAAAGCTCATGTTTCTCTTCCCCCAGCAAACCCATTCACACTCTGCACAGCTTGAACGTTTTAGCCTTCGACAAGGAGAAGCTGGAAAAGAAGGTGGGTGAAACCCGATGCCCTGTGCCTGCCCAGATTCTCGGGCCGCACCGGCTCAGGGGGTGGGGGTCTTCTGCAGCTGCTGGGTTAGGCCACAAGGGACTTGGGTGATCTGGAGGTTAGGGGCAGAACTAGAACCCCGGAGACCTGCCTTGACAAAGCCTGCACTTCCCATTCGGATGGGGAAGCAGCTCACGCTGCGCGTTTTGGATGGTCTCTGGCCTCGGGGGGGGGTTTGAATCCAAGAGTTTGGCTGAGGCTCGTCTCTGTTTAGGATATTACCCTGCTGGTGGCCTGGTCCGAAAGCCGATGGAAAGACTCCCTTTGACTGCAGTGGGCTTTGCATCAAGCCCCAGCGTGTTAATTCTGTGGGGCTGCCTCTGCCTGGGAGGCACTGAGGTGCCCAAGCATTTCCCTCTAGGGCACCCTGGGGTTCACCTTCCCCATGGAGCACCTGTTCAGACCGCTCTCTGGCTCTCCCTCACGTAGGCACGGTCTTCGGGGCAGGTCCCTTCAGGCAGCGTCTAGCTGCTGTCTCCGCTGGGCGGGTCCTCACCAGCCCTGCTCCCGGGGGGGGTTCCCGATGAACCGTAATGTGTTCAGGAACCCACCCTGCCCAGTGACCGCCCAGGGAACCCAGCCGCTTGTGACTTGCGGGTTCCATGCTTGGTGGGCTGCGATGGCTCTTCCCGCGCGATCACAAGGGTGCCAGGTTACGGGAGACGAGGCCGCAGGTCATGTCCTCTCCTAGGGGCAATGTGACAGGGCTAGAGACTACAGGACGGAGTCCTGCCCTGCCGCTGGATGCATCCGCCACTGATCTGCACAGGGGATCTGAGCGTTGGCTGCTTGGAGGGCAGGAGTGCCTCGCTCACCGGGTCCTGGCTGCTTTTCCTGAGCTGCTCCCTCCCCAGCTCGTGCTCCCTGCTACCGGCGCGGATTCCCGCCCGCCGCTCGGCATGACTTGACGTATGTCAGGGCTTTGTGGGCTCCTCCGGGCTTGCCTGGGAAGCCAACGGGCCTTCTGGCTTTGCTGGCAGGTGTTGGCGTACAGACAGGCTCACAGACCGCTTCCCAACGAGCTGGTGGAACAGCACCAGGACATCATGCAGCGGAGCCAGTGGCTGAAATCCCAGCTGCAGCACGGGGGCCCTGCGTTCAGGAAAGGTAAGGGCAGCCCTGCCGTGGGAGCTCGTTTTGGGGGCTGCTGCCCATCGCAGTGCCAGTGAGAGGTGTAAGACCTATAATCCCGGTGTCTGCCCCAGGTCGGGTACAGCCTGACACCGCAGCCTCCGCCCTGAGCGGTGGGCGAGACGGGAGTTCCATCCTGGCCTCTCCCTTTGAAAGGCGCTTAGGGCAAAGGACACGCGTCCCACTAGGACTTGGACCAGCCGTTTGTCATGTCCTAAGCCTCATTCCTTAAGGACCCCCCTTTAGCCCTAATGCCCAGGCCTGACTGGACCTGTTTAATCTCACTTGCTCACACCATAGGCCCAGGGGTGGTGCCAAGTGCAGAGATTCCCAAACCACAGAGCGCTGGCTAGTCACATGCGCTGGGACTGCCTTGTTTTAACTGGGGGATTGCACTAAAAGCAACTGACCATAAGGGCTTTCCTAACGCTGCATGACTGTGAGCAACCTCCCCAGGGAGCGCTCTGAGGTTGGGGAGGGGAGGTGCCCTGGAGGGAATCGATATTCGGCTGCTTTCCCCACCACAGAAAGGTTCGAAGGCCCCCGCCCTGCCCATAGAGGCTCGACTGAATCTAACTTCCCCCCCCTAGAGTACCTGACCCAGCTGGAGAAGTTCCTGCAGTTCTACACTGACTCGGCGCGGCGTCTCGGGAGCGAGGGCAATCGGGTGAGGAAACCGTGCCACCGTTCTCTTCTCCCTGACCGGAAGCTGGGGCAGAAGCCAAGCATTGGTTCTGTGATCATGTGTGGTGGGCCAGGGCGGGCGTCTTTGCAGGAGCCCTTTCCACGTGTGATAAATAACGTGGGGCGGCTGGAATGTGTGATTCTCAGAGGTGGTGGGATTAGTGTCTAACGTCACTACTGCCCGGCGGTTCTGTGGGGGGGTAGGTAGAAGCCTGGCTAGACTTGTGCCAGGCCCATCACTCAGTGCTGCTGAGGGACCCGCTTTAAAGCAGCAGCGCTGTCAAACGTGGCCTGGTCCCTGCAGCAGCTCCCAGGGGAGTCAGACATCCTGATGCTTGTTGTGTTGGCTAACAGGACGCCGCCAAGGAAGCCCTGTACAAGCGGAATCTGGTGGAAAGCGAGGTAAGTGTCCCCTAGCCGCTGAGCAGGGTCGAAGTGCATTCAGCCAGGAGTCCTTGGCTTATCCCAAGAGCAGGGTCAGTTTCCCCCATCTCAGCCCTGGACCCGCTCTGGCAGCTGGAGGGAAGCTCGTTCTCCAGGACCCATTACCCTCTCGGCCTCTCTGCCCAGGCTGTCGTGGAGGGGGCTGACCAGCGATGGAGGTCGATGGTGCTTCAGAGACCGTTGGTTAGATTTATGGGGGCACTGAGGCAGTAGATTTTCCCAATCCTTCAGGCCTGGAAGCTCCAAAGCTGTCCTGCCATCTCAGGGGCCCTGAGTGCAAGCTTTAGCTCCCTCATGCCAACCTGCTGTGGTTCCTGTAGCCCCATCCAGGAGTTAAGGACTGCTTGTCCCTGCCCTGCCCCACATGGCCCCAGGGGCTGCCACTCGAATACCCACACGTGTCTTTCTCTTCCAGCTTCAGAAGTTCCGCAGATGAAGCCCTTGGTGTTTTGAAGGCCTGGGACAGAATGGCCCCCCTGCATACACTGCACTCCTCTTCCCTCCATGACCCACATGGGGGAGAAACTACAGACACTAATGGGAGGGGTGGAGTTCCTTTCTGCCGAGGGGTGGGATATACTTGAGGGGATGGGAAAGGCCCTGAACTTGACCTTGCATCCTCTGCTAGTGTAGGGAGGGTGCTGTCCTTGTGCCCCTTCCCCATCCCACTCTGGTGGTAGGAGGGAGCTCAGGCCCTGACCTCACCCCCCAGAAAAGCCCCACCCCAAGATGCATGATGCCCTGCAGGGAGAAGAGCCATACAATCATGTGACAATCACTTTGCCCCTCTGCTGAGATGCTAGAGTCCACCCCGCTCCTGGTCCCTGGCTCTGCTGAACGGCTTAGCGGGAGAGCACTTTATTCACTAGGCCAAACTGCAGCCGGGTTTGTCTCTACTAGGGCTGGGGCTACGCTAGGGCAGAGACCTGTGGCAAATGGGTGCTGACCACAGGTCCCGCCTCCCTTTAGCCCCCCCCCCCCCCCCTTACACTAGCCCCTGGCCTGTTCTCAGCACCATCTGACAGGGGCCTAGGGTGTATCTCTGGCTGATGCACCCTGTTCTCAGCCACAGGTCCCCATCCTCGTCCAGGCCAGACCTCGCCCCTGTCCCATCTCCTGCCCCGTCTCTCAGAGCCCAGGCTGAAACCATTTTGCAGACCCTGGGCAGGAGCTGTGCTCGAATTCTGTGGGCAGGGAGCGGTCGGGAAAACCCCCTGCCTGTCATGGGGCACCGGTGCTGGCTGGGGCAGGGCTCTTCAAGGCCAGTCTAGAGACCAGCCCTTGTCTCTGTGACTCTCCCCCTACCTTGGTAAAGTGCAATCTGTGCTGATTTATAAGGGGGGTTTGTACTGCACAGCCCCATGGGCCAGGCTAAGGCCCTGTGCTCCCCCCCGCAAAGGTACAGAGGCCCCGGGCGGGTGGGGGCGTTTAGCTGTCGCTCAGCTAATCCAACCCCCGGTGCTGTTCCTGTGGCCTGCCTCTGCCTTCAGCAGCATCTCCCGGGGACGGCTCCAGAGCCTGTGCGCGGCACACAGACATAGCTGTGCCTAACGCATGTCCCCGGCCGCCCCCCCACGCCCTTCCCCAGAGCGCCTGCTTTGGCACCAGCTGCTCTTCCAGCCTCGGCCTGCGGTGTGGGAGGCGGGCTGTGTGAGCAGAGATGGGCAGAAACCCCTTCCCCTCGCCCAGAGACACGGTCTGAGCCCCCCTACCCCAGCAGGGTGAGAGCCGGGGCGCTACGTGGGGCAGGAAGGAGTCAGAGCCGGGACGCAGCGAGTGAATGTGGCGCTGCCTTTGGATCCAGTGGGCTACAGGCGAAGGGAGGACGTGTTCCTGCCGTCTCCTCCTGCCAAGGCCAGGACAATCACAGGGCGGGAAAGGCGCCTGATGGTGGATCAGAGCAGCTGCCCCAACGTCCCGGACTGGCTCCCGTGTAAATACCAACTAAGACGTCCGCACCTTGTCCGAACTAGATGACACTAAAGATGCCCCCTTTCCCCCCCCCAGCCTGGCTCACGGGGACCCTCTCCCCACCCCCGATTTGCACTCTGGTCGCAGCTCATCTTGCACAGAGGTGTCCCTGCACCAATGCACTTTGCACGTACCCCGCCCCCAGGGACCATGGGCCCCAGCTGCTCACGCTGCTTTGTTCAGGATTCGCGGGGCTCCAGGCCGAGGATGCCTGGGTTGGGGTGGTCCCCGTCGGAACGACCAGCCCCATCATGGGCCTGCTGCTTTAAGGAGGCTGTGAAAGAGGGAAGCGGAGAATAGAGCTGTTTCTCGCTACTTACCTGATCCACCCAGAGGGGCTAACGGGTGCTGTCCAAGCTCCCCCTCCCCCTGCATTTCCCACTAGAACCCAGTCACTTACTGGTAGTGGCCATAGAGGAACCGGCAGCTAAAGCCCCTCTCTGGCCGCTTGTCCCACTCCGATGCCCATTCCTTGCCCTCTGGACAGAGAGAGCCATGCGTGCGCGCACACGGGGCTGGCTTTCTCTCTCTATGGCAGTAGGGGGGGAATAGATCTGCATTTCACCCTACGGTCCTTCTCCCCTGGTGCCTGGGTCCAGTGAACCATCTGCAGCTTCTCCCCGCAGAGAACGTGTTCGGCAGCTTGGCAGGCCCCGGTAGGGGCGTGGGACAGGGCTCGGGATACCCTGGCTGGGAATGGTTGATTTCAAAACCCCCATGCTCATTAGGAGGCCTCTAGCTAGGCCCCTCTAGCTCTGAGCTGCCTCAAGAGGAGACTGCAACCCCTCGTGAGCAAGAGGGGAGAGGCAGAGCTCTTGTACCAGCAGGCAGCTGCAGGGGGGAGGTGGGGACCTGTCCCGTTCCTCAGCGCTCTCGGGGGTGGAGGCCAAAACACTAGAGGGGTTGAAATCCTGGCCTTCAGTGGAGCTGGGATTTCCCCCCAGATCTCTCTCCCTCCTGCATTCCCCAGCTCTCGCTGGCATCTCAGTCCCAGCTTGGCTGTGGGGCCAGAGGCTCTTGCGTGCCTGAAACGGACAACGGCCTCCGCACACCAGCGGGGCTGCACCTGGACTGGCAGGAGGGGAAAGGACCGTGTCAGGCTGATCCGGATTCTCCCCACCCCTTGCAAGTGACAGCCTGGTTTAAACAGAAACATTCCTCTAATCTCTGTAAGTCACCAAATCACAGAGCTGCTGCTGGGTGATGGATGAGTTGATTAGCTGTCGAAATGGTCCAATCTCAAACCCGCCCCCCCGCCCTCCTTTTAAACCAAATTTTAAACCTTTCTGTCTCTGGCCCAAGAGAAATCTTGTTTGAGGGTAAATAATGGGTAATTGTCTAAGTGTCTATTGATCCTCCTCGTCTGATTCCACAGTCCAGTAAAGCCGTGTGTGTTGCTGGGTCTGTTTTTACATGCTGTAAGTGCCTGACTCTGGGGGCGTCTGTCTGTCCGGAGAATCCGAGAGCGAATGTAAAAGCAGAGCTGTTGGAACTGACCGCGTTCTGGTTTTATTTTGTGCTTCGATAGACCACAAATCTATATAAAGTTTTTAAGACATCTTTTTTTCTACCAAACCAAACCCAGCTCTACCCTGAACTGAAATCCTGTAACAAATAACCATTAAACCTCGCTGGAACCTTTTCGGTCCTTGTGTTCTCTGCCGGATTCGCTGTGCAGTCCTTCCCTGAATGCCAGCGTCCCACCCCAGGGGAAAGAGCAGCTGAAATCGATTGCACCTCCACCCTGTCTCTGTGCCCATCCTTCATTGAACTCACCCAACTCCTCTGCTCTTCCCCCCCCCCCCCCCCCCCGGTGCTAGTGTATTCTCTCCAGCAAGGGCTCTGGTTCGGTTAGCGGTGTGACTGAGTCGGCTCAAGCACTGGTCCTAGTAAATTAATCTAATGTACACGTTCCAGTGTGGGTGAATCGCCCTGGAGATGGGTGTCCCACCCCCCGAACAGCCTGGCAGTGGGCAGCGCTCAGCTCCCATGGGTCTAGTCCAGTCACAGTTCCTTTCCCAACAAAGGGGCTGATTATGAATGGGGCTGCCCGCTCCACCCTCCACGAAATGAACAGAGATCTACCGCGCTCATTGCACACGCGGCCACCGAACCGTTCTCTGACAGTGCCGTATGGGCAATACCAACCTGAGCTTTCTTCAGACGGGTCACCTAGACGCCTCAGGCACGCCTGGTCTGAAAGGGGGAGACCTGAGCACAGCCTGGAGATGGTCCCAGGCTCTGCCTAGGAAGAAGCAACACCAGCAAGTAACTTTTACCTGCTCAAAGTGCTGGGTTAACATCGTCTCAGGATGTTAGCCCCATTTTACAGATACTAAAACACAGACACAGAGACCGGTCTATAGGCGTAGAGTGAATTAATGACCGAGCAGGAGCTAGAACCCAGGCGTCCTGGCTGCCCACGCAGACTCTAGGCTACGCTGCTTCTCAAACCAGCTGCAGTCCCTGAGTGCTTCAGCCAAGCTGCTGATGGGGGCGTGCTCTCAGGGGTCACTGCGCCACGCATGTGGGTCGCTCATTCCATGGCCTGCTCCTGCTGCCAGCTCCTCATACAGGGCTTAAAACAGCCCAGGGAGTTGTAGATTTGGTTAGATTCATGGAACTGTCGGGAACCTCAAGAGGTCACCTAGTCCAGACCCCTGCACTGAGGCAGGACCAAGAAAACCTAGGCCATCCCTGACAGGTGTGTCTAACCTGTCCTTAAAAACCTCCAATCATAGGGATGCCACAACGCCCCCCCCCCCCCAACCTAGTCCCGTATTTCACTAGCCTGAAAGGTTTTCCTAATATCTAACCTAAATCTCTCTTACTGCAGATTCCTTCTTGGCCTTCCATTGCCATGGAGAACCGCTGATTGCTGGTCTCGTTATAACAGCCCTTAATGTATCTGAAGACCTACCAGCTTCCCCTCCGTCTTCGTGTCTCACAACTAACCAGAGCCAGTGTTTTTAAATCTTTCTTCACAGGTCAGGTTTTCTAAACCTTTTAATCATTTTTGTAGCTCTGCTCTGTCCTTCCCGCCAATTGTCCACGTCCCTCTAAAAGGCTGGTGCCCAGATCTGGCCGCAGCACTCCGGCTGAGGCCTCCCCAGTGCTGAGTAGAGCAGGACAATTGCCTCCCGTGTTTTACATACCACACTCCTGTTAATACATCCCAGAATATTAGCCTTCTTCACAGCATTGGCTCATATCCAATCTGTGATCCCCGTAAGCCCCTGATCATAGAAATGATCTATGATCATAGAATATCAGGGTTGGAAGGGACCTTAGGAGGTCATCTAGTCCAACCCCCTGCTCAAAGCAGGACAAATCCCCAATTTTTGCCCCAGATCCCTAAATGGCCCCCTCAAGGATTGAACTCACAACCCTGGGTTTAGCAGGCCAATGCTCAAACCACTGAGCTATCCCTCCCCCCTTTTCTACTGTCCTGCCATCTACCCAGGTATTCCCCGGGGTGTATCTATGCGTTTCATTTCCTTCCTAAGTGTAGGACTTGCGCTTAATTGAAGTTCATCTTGTTGAATTCAGGCCCAGTGTCCAATTAGTCAGGCTTGGTTTGAATTCTAATCCTGTCCTCCAGGGTGCCTCTAGCCCCTCCCATGGTGTCCTCTGCCAAAGCCACAAGTGCTAATCCACTCCATTAGCCAAGACACGAATGAAAATAGTGACTAGGACCAGCCCCAGGACCACACTCGCTCTGCCCGTCCGGTTTGGCAGGAAACCCGTGATAGCTACTAGCGGGTGGTTTTTCAACCAATGGTGCACCCGCCTTTCCTCTAGCCTGCATTGGGGCCCGATGACGTCTATTTCGTAGGGATTCATTCGTGGGGGATGGGAGCTAACGGGGGGCTGCAAAAGGAAAGAGGCCCTGGTTATTCCATTCACCCTGGGGTCCTTTGCTACCGGACACAAAACATGCCACCCCGCCCGTGGCTCAGAGACGTGGAGACACCCAACAGCTCTGCTGGCCCCATTCCCCTAGCCCAGTATCTTAAATACCTTCCCTTGGTTGCAGCAGCGCTGTTGCTGGGTGGCAGCATGGACAGGCCTGTTACCTGCAGGCGCAGGTTCTAGACCCCTACCCCGGCCCTTACAGTGCCTGTGCTGCACATCACAGCCCAGTCACCACTCCACGGGGAGGGACCCTTTCAGCTGGGTTGGCGTTCAGGCCCTGGTTCTGCTGATGGCATGCCTCCATCTGGCCAACTCGGGCACAGCGGCGAGCAGCCCTCCCGTCCCCTGTGAGGCTGGTTAAAATGCTTGGCTAAAGTTGAGCTAGGCCTTAAGTGCACAACAGGACAGGCTGGTTCTCAGGAGGCCGGGGCAGGGCCTAGGGTGGCTGAACGAGCCCAGAAGAGCGAACAGCCGGCAGTGTGAGCCCTCTGGAACGCTGCCTTGGTGCAGGGAGGATATTGAAACCATGTTATCGCTGCGATCTGGGATGTGGCCCAGCTGAGCCTGTGAGAAGGGAAGGCGGCTGCAGGAAATGACAGCAGGAGAGAGGGATTTCAGCAGGGGATGCTGTCAGAGCTCCGCGCAGCCCGAGAGATCCCAAAGCACATGCCAAGTTCAGAGCTGGTTGGAGGTCTCAGAGGAATCGCACCTGCTTAGACCAGCTCAGAATTAAGCCCTACACAGATGTGCACACAGAGGGAAATAACTTCCCCGGCACTGAAATGCAGCCACCTCTGGGGTGGAACATGGCCGTTCTACATGATGGTTAGGACGAGAGGCTGGAGAAGAGCAGCTGATCCCGTGGAGAGTGCAAGGGGGAGTTAGGGAGGCAGCTGGAATTAGCCTGGCTGACCAAGGGGCAGGACCTCAATTCTGCGGTTGGCTGAAATAGCAGGAGCGAGCCCCCTGCTCCCGGTAGCACAGCGCCCCCAGTACTGTGCTGACTCTCAGGGAAGAGCGCCCCCTACTGAGACACCCACCCTGCTCCCCACCATAGCTGCATTTCCCCTGTCCAAGTACCGAGCCTGCTTAGCTGCCGCTCCCTGACAGGACCATCCGAGCCCCGTGGCGATAACACAGTCTAGGACCTGAACGGCGCAGCCGGAGAAGGAGAAAGCTGCCCCGGTTCCTCATTTCCTCGCCGCTGTTCCAGCTTCCCCGGCCCTGGGCAGGCACTGACCAGCTCAGGCTGAGGTGTCCGCTTGCTAGGGGCCCGGGTGAGATCTGAGCCAGCGCCCGGCTCGTGGCAGCTTGACACTGATGGGTTCTGGGTTCCCCGTGGTGTCCACAACCTCCAGCTGCTTCAGGGCCACGAAGGCCTGGTCAGACACGCTGGCTGCCAGCAGGCGGTTGGATCTGAAAGAGCAGGAGGACAGGTGAGAAACTCCGTTCTCTGCTGCAAAGAGGCCTCCTGAGACGGGGAGATGGCACCTAGGACCCTGCCCTCAGCCCTGGGCCCCTCGGCGCCAGAGGCCTCAGGTCACAGAGCAAGGACAGGACAGTCCCATTCTCTATGGCTCCGGGGAGCCCCAACTCGGGCTCCAGTCTGGCCCTCCCTACCCCACAAGTGTCGCTGAGGTGCTGTAGGGGGTGCGGAGGGAAGCGACTTGGCTGAGGTCACCCAAGGTACCTCTTGCGTGCGAGGGCGCTAACACTAGCCGAGTGGATGTGGCGACTCTGGCAGGACTCAGGCTGGCCACCCGAGTCCTAGCCCACCCAACCCCGTGGGTTGCAGCTTGGCTCTCAGCCGCCTGCTCTGACCCCTTCACCCCACACCCCTCCCAGAACCAGCGACAGAGACCCAGGAATCCTGACTCCCAGCTCTCTGCTCTGACCCCTTCACCCCACACCCCTCCCAGAACCAGCAACAGAGACCCAGGAATCCTGACTCCCAGCTCCCTGCTCTGACCCCTTCACCCCACACCCCTCCCAGAACCAGCGACAGAGATCCAGGAATCCTGACTCCCAGCTCCCTGCTCTGACCCCTTCACCCCACACCCCTCCCAGAACCAGCGACAGAGACCCGGGAATCCTGACTCCCAGCTCCCTGCTCTAACCCCTTCACTCCACACCCCTCCCAGAACCAGCGACAGAGACCCAGGAATCCTGACTCCCAGCCCCCTGCTCTGACCCCACCTTCTGGAAAGGTCGGCGGGAAAGCCGGTCAGCAGGACGGCAGGGCAGAAGCCTGCCTGTACTCCCAGCACTAACATCCCTGCTCCGGCTGTTACCTGAGGACGATGGCTCGGATGTCGGGGATGGTGTGGAAGGCTTCGGCCCCGATGACGGCAATGCGGTTGTGCTGGAGATACAGGTACTCGAGGGACTCCGGCAAGTCGGGGGGGATGTAGGACAACTCATTGTTGCTGAGATCCAGGAGCTGGGGGAGCAGGAGGGACAGGGTTACCCAGGCCAACAGAGTTCTCACCAGCGTCTTGGATTCACTCTATGCCACTAATCGCTGGTCACACCGGGCCAGGCCTGACTGTTCTAGACAAGGCTATTGTAGGACAGGCTGGCTGGGGACTTGATCACAGCCTTCGAGTCCATACACTGGCAGAGGGGAGCAAACGCAAACCACTTTTCCATTCAGCATGTTGTTAGCCTGTGGAACTCCCTGCCACATGAAGTCAACGAGGCTGCGAACACAGTCCGACTCGACGAGGGGGCTAGATGTTTGTATGGATGACAAGGACAGCTGGAGTTAGAACAGTTCAGGAAGGGAGATTAAACCTCATAGTTTTAGGCCAAATCTCTGACTATTAGAGGCTCGGAGGAGACCTTCATGGGGGGCTGAGTATCCCACATCTCCCTGCTGTGGGGGTTCCTGCACCTTCAGCTGAGGCATCTAATGGTGGGCCTCTCAGAGACAGGATAAAGGGCTACTTGGCCCTGATCCAGTCTCACATTGCCATGCTGCCAGAGGGCTCTTTAACCTAGCAATGAAGGTACAAGCTCAAGAGTTCTGGCGCCTCATCTCTAATCACTGAGCCACATTCCCTCCCAGAGCCAGGGAGAGAACCCAGGAGTCCTGGCTCCCAGCCCCGCCTCTAATCACTAGACCCCAGGAGTCCTGATCCCCAGGCCCCCCTGCTCTAACCACTAGACCCCACTCCCCTCCCAGAGCCAGGATAGAACCCAGGAGTCCTGGCCCCTCCCCCAACCACCAGACCCCACTCCCCTCCCAGAGCCAGGATAGAACCCAGGAGTCCTGATCCCCAGCCCCCCTGCTCTAACCACTAGCCCTCACTCCCCTCCCAGAGCCAGGATAGAACCCAGGAGTCCTGGCCCCTCCCCCAACCACCAGACCCCACTCCCCTCCCAGAGCCAGGATAGAACCCAGGAGTCCTGATCCCCAGCCCCCCTGCTCTAACCACTAGACCCCACTCCCCTCCCAGAGCCGGGATAGAACCCAGGAGTCCTGATCCCCAGCCCCCCGGCTCTAACCACTAGACCCCACTCCCCTCCCAGAGCCGGGATAGAACCCAGGAGTCCTGGCTCCCAGGCCCCCCTGCTCTAACCACTAGACCCCACTCCCCTCCCAGAGCCGGGATCGAACCCAGGAGTCCTGGCTCCCAGCCTCCCCTCAACCCGTCGACCTCACTGCCCTCTCCAATTACATCACTAGGGCAATCGTCCCCCTCCCTCACCTTGAGCCCCTGCAGCTCCTGCCACGTGCCGGGGCTGATGGCACCGATGCGCAGCCTGTTGTGGGCCAGGTGCAGCTCCTTGAGGCCGCTCAGGTTGGCCAGCAGCTCGGGCGAGAGGGAGTTGATCTGGTTCTTGTGCAGCGTGAGCACCTCGAGGCTGGGCGGGAGGCCGGCGGGCAGCAGGGTCAGCTGGTTGCCCGACAGGTCCAGGCTCTGGAGCCGGCGCAGCTTGCGGAAGGCCAGCCGGTGGATCTTGGCGCTGTAGAGGCGGTTGTAGCTCAGGTTGAGCTCGGCCAGCAGGTAGGTGTTGGCGAAGTCATGCAGGCCGATGTGAGCGATCTGGTTGTGCAGGATCATGAGGGAGCGAACCCGGCGGGGCAGCCCCGGGGGCACCCGCTCCAGCCGGTTGTTGTAGAGGTGCAGGGTGTGCAGGCTGCGCAGCTTGAGGAAGGCGTCGGGGTGGACGCCGGCGGCCGTCAGGCGGTTGTTCTGCAGCAGCAGGTACTGCAGGCCACGCACCCGGCTCAGGCTGTCCCGCGGCAGCGAGCCGATGCGGTTCTTGCCCAGGTGCAGGATCATGATGTTCGGGGGGAAGCCAGCCGGGATCTCGGTCAGGTTGTTGTTGGACAGATCCAGGTACTCCAGGCTCTTCAGCTTGCTGCCAAAGGGAAGGGGAACAGGGCGCTGGCTCTGGGGGAGCAGCTAGTGCCGTAGCCTCCTGCTGTACTGGAGTCCTGACGCCCTGTTCCCCCCTGCTCTAACCACTAGACCCCACTCCTCCCAGAGCTCGGCATAGAGCCCAAGCGTCCTGGCTCCCAGTCCCCCTGCTATAACACATAACCCCCATTCCCCTCCCAAAGCCAGGAATAGAACCCAGGAGTCCTGACTCCCAGTCCCCCTGCTATAACACATAACCCCCATTCCCCTCCCAAAGCCAGGAATAGAACCCCGGCGTCCTGACTCCCAGTCCCCCTGCTATAACACATAACCCCTATTCCCCTCCCAAAGCCAGGAATAGAACCCAGGCGTCCTGACTCCCAGTCCCCCTGCTATAACACATAACCCCTATTCCCCTCCCAAAGCCAGGAATAGAACCCAGGAGTCCTGACTCCCAGCCCCACCTGCTATAACCGCTAGACCCCGCCCCCCTGCCCAGAGCTGGGGTAGAACCCAGAAGCCCCATCTCCTCTGCTCTAACCCCGCTGCCGCTCCCTCCCCCAGCCGCACCTGAAGGTGGATGGGTCCATGCCCTGGTTGGACAGGTTGTTGTTCTGCAGGTAGAGCTCTCGGAGCTTCCAGTGGCTGCTCAGCGCCCCCCTGGGGATCCGGGTGATGCGGTTGTTCTGCAGGGGCGGGAGGTCACGGCCACTAGAGACGGGAGAAGCTCGGGACCCCGTCAGCAGGCCTGGGGGGAGACTGCCCTCGGTACGGTACCAAGATAACCACTAGGCCACCCAGCCCAGCTGCCATCTGAATGGCAGAGCTGGGGCACAGAGTGGGGATAGGTCCCAGAGTGAGTCAAAGGCCACGCTGCTGAGAATAGAACCCAGGAGTCCTGGCTCCAGCCCCCTGCTCTAACCACTGGCCCACATCTCCTCCCCCCATATCAAAGGCAAATGGCTGTGGGGCTTTGGGATGTGTCATGCCTCAGGGATCTGGGCTAACCGCACGTTAATGCAAAGTACCTGTGGAGGCAGACACCCCTCCCCCCCGGTCATGAGTCCAAGCCCTGCCCCACCTGTAAGTGGAGCCGGACGAGCGCGGGGGGCAGGTTCTGGGGCAGGTAGCTGAGCTGGTTGCTGGAGAGGATCATGGTGCTGACGGCGTCGGAGCCGTTGAAGGCGTCATAGGGGAACCCGGTGTTGGTCAGCTGGTTGTTGTGAAGATACACGGACCTACATGGAGGAGAGGGAAGCAAAACAGAATCTCTGGGGTAGGGTAATGCCCCTGTCCTGCCCCTAAGGGCAGAGCGCCCCCTAGTGAGCCCCCATCCCGCCCCCTGCAGCACAGCGCCCCCTAGTACCATGGTGGGGTGAGCACTGAGTGCAAGGGCAGAGCGCCCCCTAGTGAGCTCTCCATCCCGCTCCTTGTAGCACAGCGCCCCCTAGCCCTGTGCTGGGGTGAGCACTGAGTGCAAGGGCAGAGCGCCCCCTAGTGAGCTCTCCATCCCGCTCCTTGTAGCACAGCGCCCCCTAGCCCTGTGCTGGGGTGAGCACTGAGTGCAAGGGCAGAGCGCCCCCTAGTGAGCCCTCCATCCCGCTCCTTGCAGCACAGCGCCCCCTAGCGCTGTGCTGGGGTGAGCACTGAGTGCAAGGGCAGAGCGCCCCCTAGTGAGCCCTCCATCCCGCTCCTTGTAGCACAGCGCCCCCTAGCCCTGTGCTGGGGTGAGCACTGAGTGCAAGGGCAGAGCGCCCCCTAGTGAGCCCTCCATCCCGCTCCTTGCAGCACAGCGCCCCCTAGCCCTGTGCTGGGGTGAGCACTGAGTGCAAGGGCAGAGCGCCCCCTAGTGAGCCCTCCATCCCGCTCCTTGTAGCACAGCGCCCCCTAGCCCTGTGCTGGGGTGAGCACTGAGTGCAAGGGCAGAGCGCCCCCTAGTGAGCCCTCCATCCCGCTCCTTGCAGCACAGCGCCCCCTAGCCCTGTGCTGGGGTGAGCACTGAGTGCAAGGGCAGAGCGCCCCCTAGTGAGCCCTCCATCCCGCTCCTTGCAGCACAGCGCCCCCTAGCACTGTGCTGGGGTGAGCACTGAGTGCAAGGGCAGAGCGCCCCCTAGTGAGCCCTCCATCCCGCTCCTTGCAGCACAGCGCCCCCTAGCACTGTGCTGGGATATTGAAGTCAACACAGAGGGGAGAGCGCCCCCTACTGAGCTCCCCACCCAGCTTGAAGAAGAGGCCCACACTTAGCCAGTCCAACCCACTGAGATCAGAGCCCCTCAGCAAACCACCCACAGCTGCAGGCCCTGTCCATCACAGTGCTCCCCTCTCCCGCGTGCCCGAGGCAGCAGGCCTGGATGGCGGCTCTACCTGAGGTTGGCTTTCTGTCCAAAGGTGAGCGGGTAGACTTCAGTGAGCAGGTTCGCAGCCAGGTCCACTATGCGCACTGTGCTGGGGAGGATCTGCGGTGCTACCGTGAGCTGGGAAAGAAACCAAAGGGGAACGGGCCGATTCTAGCAAGAGCTCAGGGTGGCCCTGGCTCTGCCCATTGCCGCCAGAGGGCCTGGCCAGGCTTTATACAGGGATTGCTTCACTGGTCACTGACATGCAGCCACCTCTGGGGTCAGAGGCAGCAGCTGTTTATACTGGGATTGCTCAACATCTGCTCTGGGGTAGAACGCAGCAGCCGTTTAACAGTGCCCAGTGCCGCCACACAAAGGTTTAGGACAGGGAGTGGAGAGGAATCCTGTCTCCAATCAGCACAGCAGCAGGAGGTTAGGAAGACAGGATGGAATCACCCTAGTTGGAATCTCCCGGGACACCAGGGTTAGCACAGACACTTGAGGGAAATGTGACAGCGTCTCTAATGACCACGTGGGACCCGTCTCCTCTGAGAGGCAGCACAGTGCCCCCGAGCGCCACGCTGGGCTCTGGGGTCAGCACGGACTCAGAGGGGAGCCACCTGCCCTGCTCCCTGCAGCGCAGCGCCCGCCAGTGCCACATGACGGAGTCACCCATACCACCCCCTGCAGCACCCTGGGCTTTCCCTGGAGGTCCCATCCCACTGGTGACCACGCTCAGCATGCTTTCGCTTGTGAAATCCCTCCCCCCCCACACACACACACACACACGCACACAGAGCCCCTTCCAGCTAGCCAGGCACCATCCCGGCTCCTTCAAGCAGCTGTGAATGCTGAGCCCCGGGCCCCGCCCTGCTGCCCCCGCGTCAGAGGACAGACGTGCACACACCTTGTTGTTGGCCAGGTAGATGTACTGCAGCGACTCCAAGGACTCAAAGGCTTCGTCCGGGAGGCCTAGAAAGCAGCAGAGAGAAGAGCGGAGATTGCCTCGTCCAGGCACACCCTGCACAGAAGGGAGGCCGGTACGTGTACCTGCTCCATCCAGCTAGTGAACTCACACCCTGCCCCCCTCCCTGCAAGGCCCCATGGCTGCTTCCACCCACTCACAGAGCTACGCATCCTGGAACTGGCATCCAGCTACCCAGAATTCTTTGCATCCAGCTTCCCCACCATGCTTTTTTATAACGGCCTCCAAAAATTCCCCACACTGCTGAAATGCAGCTGCCTCTGGGGTGGAGCGTGGCAGCTGTTCGCACCACACTGCATAGGGATCGTTCACCCAGCGCTGAAATGCAGCTGCCTCTGGGGAAGGAACCAGCAGCTGTTTAACAGCATGGGGCAAGGCTGCACAAGAATTTAGAAGTGGAAGTGGAGGAAATTCCTGTATCCAGCTGAAACTGCAGGACAGGGGGACAGCCTGCAAGCCTTCTGGGATTCAAGGAGAGAAGGATAAAGGGATGAGGGGCTCTGATACCGGACCATGGGGATTTCTGTTCCATAGGAGGCTGGGAAGAGCTCTCCCTTGACACGCACACACACGCCCAGGTCACGTAGGCACCGCTCCCTTCGATGGCATCCCAGCCCCGTGCCCGCGACGGCTCCCTCACCGTCGGAGATGATGTGGTTGTTGTGCAGGTTGAGGGTTTTCAGGCTGGTCAGCTGGGCCAGCTCATCGTAGGGCAGCTCCCGTAGCTGGTTATTCTGCAGAAGGAGACCCCGCTCACCTCAGGCCCTGGGGAAGTGGGAGGCGTTTGCCCAGGGCCAGGGGGCAGCAGTGAGAGAGAGACGGGAGGTGGAGAGTCAGGGAAGGGCTGCTCTGGGCTCTGGCAGGGGTCCCACTGCCTCCCAGGAGAGACACCGCACCCCTGGGGCACCACGTCCGATAGGCCCCCGGCTGCCCTCTGACCCCTGGGACACCATGTCCAACGGACCCTGGCAGCCCTCTGACCCCTGGGGCACTGTGTCCGATAGGCCCCTGGCTGCCCTCTGACCCCTGGGGCATCACGTCCGATAGGCCCCCGGCTGCCCTCTGACCCCTGGGATGCCACATCCAAGGGCCCCCAGCTGCCCTATGGCCCCTGGATCACCGCATCCAATGGGCCCTGGCTGCCCTATGATCCCTGGGCACCGCGTCCAACTGCCCCCGTCTGCCCCTGATCCCTGAGCACCACGTCCAACGGCCCCCAGCTGCCCCGACCCCCTGGGCACCGCGTCCAACGGCCCCCAGCTGCCCCTGACCCCTGGGTCGCTCTATAGACCCTCCTTGGTAACTGGGCTCTGGCCCTGGCTGGGCTCCCGGGTTCGCTGGGGGGCGGGGCGGGGGGCGGGGCGGGAGACAGTTACCTGCAGAGAAAGATGCTGGACGGCTCTGGAGACGTTGCCGGGGAAGACGTGCAGGTCGAGCCCACCGCACTCCACCGTCTCCTCTGATGGGCAGGTGCAGTTGGCCGGGCAGCCCGGGGTGTTCTTCTTGGGCAGGGTCCCCCCGCCCAGCCGGGGGAATGGCGGGGCGTCCTCGTCATCCTGGCTCCCGACCAGGCAGAAGGAGGGGATCTTCACAAAGAGGACCAGGAGACAGCCGCAGCTCAGCCGCTGGGGAGAGGGGCAGAGGGTCCGATGAATTCCGGAGCGAACTGAACCGTCTGCATGCCTCAGCCCTGTGGAGCAGGGATCCCGAGGGCTCCTACCAGCCCTGGCCTGGCGTGGCTCGGCCCCATCAATGCAGGCTCTGTCTCCAGAGCACCAGCCGCTGCTGCGGGGGGATGAAGGGCCCCACTGAGCCAGGCCCGCTGGGGATCCAGGCAGGTCGGTTTACAGGGCACTTGGCAGTTCTGAAATGCCTCAGTTGTTGTTTTAGCCGGCCTGGCAGCTGCTCAGCTCCCCACAGCCGCACAGGCCGCCGTTTTGCCTCCTCAGCACGGCAGCCGGATTGCGTGTGCACGTGTGTGTGTGGCTGTAAATTAACACATCAGCGCCTGGCACCACGGGGCCCTGATCTCGGCCAGGGGCTGCAGTCTGCAGGCTCTGGGGTGGAGCCAGGGGTGAGGGGTTTGGGGTGCAGGAGGGGGCTCCGGGTTTGGGGGGGCTCAGGGCAGGGGCTTACCTCGGGTGGCTCCCGAGCAGCGGTGCTGCAGAGCCAAGGCAGGCCGCCTGCCTGTTCTGAGGCACCGCGCTGCGCCCCGGAAGCGGCCAGCAGGTCCGGCTCCTAGGCGGGGGGCAGGAGGCTCCGCAGCGGAGTGTGGAGCTGGTGCATGGGACGGAGGCAGCACATGGAGCCCCGTGTCCCTCCCTCCCCCCCACCGCCGCCTAGGAGCCGGACCTGCTGGCCGCTTCTGGGGCGCAGCTCGGTGCCCCAGAACAGGGAGCGTCTAGCCTGCCTTGGCTCCGCAGCACCACCGATAGGACTTTTAATGGCCGGTTGGCAGTGCCGACCGGAGCCGCCGGGATCCCTTTTTGACCGGGTGTTCCAGTTGAAAACCAGACACCTGGTCACCCTAACTATGATACAAAAAACCCCACTCTCCCACTGCCTGTTTCGGTCCCTGGCCACATGCTTTATCAGAAGCGACGTGTACTTTGTGGAACGACAGATACACACTACAGGGCTCCCACGAGCTCTGTTCGGTATCCCAGGGAGCAATTTAACACCAGATGGGACGGAGCCCTGGAAAACGCCCTGGAGGGAATGACCCTGCAGGGCTAGATGGGCTCCGATAGATTCACTGGCCCCAATCTCCCACAGAACAACAGGTGCGGCCTGGACACACTCCTGTCCTGTCCCTCCAGAGCAGAATCTGTTCAGTCTTCAAAATGGACCCACCTGTGACGTGGTTTGAAATTGGCTGGGACCGGGGGAGTTGCGCCCTTCCCCTTTGGGAGCCGAGTGTGAAATGAGTGGGCAGGATCCCAGCCTGGTTCCCAGCTGGGAGACAGGTCAAAGCCTGCCAGCCCCACAAGCGGTAAACGGCCCCTTGTTGGCAGCTCCAACAAACTGGCCATAAAGAACGAGCTCTGCCCTGGGGCTGTACCTGCAGGGCAGGGCTAAGGCGCATTGAATGCAGGGTGTGGGGACCTTCACCGTAATGCCAGGCCCCTGCTCTACCCACTAGACCCTACTCCTCTCCAAGAGCGGAGAATCGGCCCTAGGGTCAAAAACTGGATCTCCCCTGGGCCTTGTCTGGAGAATCCCCTTCGACACAGCCCCACCAGCAAGAGCACTAGCAGCTGAACCCCTGTGTCATCTAACCCAGCTCAGAGCAGGTGGGGCGCAGGGCCAGCGAGAGACTGTCCCCCACAGGCTGGGATGAATCCCCCATAAGATTTCCCCCTTTTGGGCCGTGCCAATGCATCTAAGTGGGCCTGGGAGACCTCCTCCCTCCTCCAGCACAGAGTGGGATGGCCCCCAGCTGCCCTCGTGAGTCACCCGCCCCTCCCCAGCCCAAGCAGGCGTCACCGGAGCCTCTTCGCCAACAAGCCTTAGCCGCGCTGGGTCCCCGAAAACGCCGGAGCCGAAGCTCTCCCTCACCATAGCCAGGTCCCGGCTGCGAGTCTCCCAGGCTCCACTCTGCAGAGTCTTCCCCGGATCTTTAATTGAAGCCAGACCAGCGCGGGGCTCCTGATTCCCTCCGCTCTGTCTTCGCCTCCGAAATAAAGATCGTCCTCACATGGTCCCCACAGGAACAGTCGCGTTCCACACACACCCCCACGCTCGCCTC
This sequence comes from Macrochelys suwanniensis, assembly GCA_033296515.1. Lineage (NCBI taxonomy): Eukaryota > Metazoa > Chordata > Testudines > Chelydridae > Macrochelys > Macrochelys suwanniensis. Next base: position 18,347,175 of record CM065793.1, read on the forward strand.
CCGGAGCTCTGGAAAAGGAAACGGAGAAAGCAACCTGCCAGGAGCTGCCTGGGCGTGAGCTGCAGCCGGGACGCTGTGTCTTCACTTGCTGTTGTCTTCTGGTCTGATCAAAGCCACGGGCAGGAGGTGGGATGGGGGGAGATTCGGGCTACGGGCAAGTAGGGGGGCTTTGTGTCTGCCGCGATTGGGGTTGCATAATGGGGCTGGCAGAGGTCCTGACGGAATGTTTGGAAGGGATCACGTTCACGGAGTCTGGTATTCCAACCATGTACAGAGGCAGATAGGACTCTGGGGAAACTTAACTGTTGCTGTTTGTTTTTCCTGCGTGCGGTCGGAACCGCCATGTTCTGCCCCCACCCCGATCCTGTGCTACTCCGCACTCAGTCACTAAGCTGCCCTCCACGCAGGCTGGCTTGGTGTTAGTGCTGGCACATAACCCGGGGGGAAACTGAGGGATAATGAGCTGACGTGACTTGCCCAAGGTCACCAAGGGCATTGCAAAGAAGTCAGTTCTTTCTCAAAATTCCCTCACTAGACCCCACTCCCATCCCAGAGCTGGGATAGAACCCAGGAGTCCTGACTCCCAGGCTCTCCTCCTCTAACCACTAGACCCCACTCCCATCCCAGAGCTGGGAATAGAACCCAGGAGTCCTGACTCTCAGCCTCCCTGCTGTAAGCACTGGACTAACACTCCCTCCCACCAACCTGAGACTAGCCCCCACCCCAGGAAACACAAGCCCCCAGATCATGCCCATTAGACCACAAGTCTCTGATCTCTGGGCTCTGCTCCCACTAGAGACCCCAGATTTTTCCCATTAACCAGTGGAGGTGGGAATTCCCAGATTCCCCCCTCCCCTCCGCCAAGCACTGGGATTCGGCTTCCCGGCTGCCCACTCCTTGTTGCTGAGTTATCCAGGGGCAGAGCCCGGGTGGCCAGCAATGGGACGTTGCCTGATTCCCATATGGGGTAACATTTCTGGCTCCCGATGGGCCGTGAAGAATGCAATTTGTCCGGCCTCAAGGACCTCCCTGGGAATGGCAGTGTTTGTGCTTCGGAGTCAGTGGTAATGGCCAATTACCGTAACTGAAATACTTGTCACCCGGCCAGCTGTAAGCCACTACAGTTCCTTCCAGCACGCTGGGTGCAAATTGAAGAGACCACAGGGGCTTTCTCCGAGCCTGTCTGGACAAGCCCCAGGAGCTCTGCAGGGAGCAGGGGCTGATTCCCTGGATTGGCTCCAAAACCGTCCTCCACCCCAGGATCACCCCCCTATTGTATGAGCATCGTTAGATTCAAGGCAGCTATTTCTTTGGGCCCATCCATCCCAGAGAAGGATGAACTCCTCTCTGGTTCCCATTCTCAGTGCTGCTGCTGGCCCCTCTGCTCCACACCCTTCATAACTCATGCCCCTCACACAGATCTCGCGGGAGGCAGTGCCAAGTCTCTGGGCTTCTGTCTCTTTTAGCGCCGGAAGGACAGCTCATCCCAACCCAGCCCTACATGCTGCTCTAGGCAAAGACAGAGACTGGCACCCCTTGACCCAGCTGGCTTGCTGCTTCCATCTCCCACCCGATCCCCCCGGTCTGTGTCATTCCCCCCGCCTCTAGGGGCCACCCGGTTTCTGCTCAGATGTCTGTGGCTGGTGCTTTGAGATTTCAAAACGTGCCCCCAGAATTCTTTGCACCTCCTGCAGAGTCAGCAATTCAGAAGTACTGAGACAGCTGCCACAAAGGATTCTGGGACACTGAAGTACCACTACTGCAAAGGATTCTGGGATACTGCAGCAAAAGTCTTACACCGAACGGACGCCGTCATGTTTCTGAACACCCTGTAGTGGTTGTTCTCATTACAGTACTTAGTACAGGAAATGTCTGTTGGGCTACACTACCTGGAGCCCCCTCCCATCCGGGGTAACATGCACAGCTCCACAACACACATGCAGTATCGCCAACCCCAACTGTTCAAACTCCAGGAGATGTTTGAGTTCTTCTCCTTTGCCTTTTTGAGCCATACAAGGGTCATGTTTCCAGGCTTTCCTCTGCTGCGCCGGGCTAGAATAGGATGGGGACTCTGGCTGCTGGGTTCTATTCTTGGCTCTGTCCTGTTGGGGGCACCGGACATGCCTCTGTACCTTTGTTTCCCCATCTGTGATGTGGGGAGGACGATACCTCATTTAAAGCTGCTTCGAGAAAGGGCAGATGAAATGCGCTACCTGAGAGCGAAGTATCAGACTCGTCCCATTTGGACCCAACCCCTCACACGTTTCAGCCTCAATTCTTTCATTCCTTGCAAACTGAAATCCAAGGAGGATGCTAGAATGTGCTCCAGCCACTGCCAAAACCAACTCATTAAGAAGCCTTAGCTGTGTTTTAAGAAGCCCCAAGCTCTCCTTTCAATGCCACACACTTCCTATAATTACAGACACTCCAGACCCAGCCAGGTCACTGGAAAGCACTGAGGCTGTTAAAGCCATGGGGCCAGATTTCCAATACCACCATGAAGTACAACAGAGAACCCCACCGTCCTTAAAGCAAAACTGAGGAGTACCCAAACTCCTTACAAGGTCAGAGTCATCCTTGGCTCCTAACTGGCAACGCCCAATTTCTTTCAATCTAATTTACTTTTGTGTACTTTGCAATTTGCTCCTCAAAGGGTTGATCAGTGAAACTGATGCGTACGTCGTTTTTCCGTAGAGGACAGGAAGGAACTATGGATTTGCTATATCCAGTCTGACCATCCGTCCAGCTAGGTCTCTGTCCAGCTTCTGAGAGTACCCGTTCAGAGCACTGCCCCATGTCATTTAGTACACCTGCTTCCCTAGTGCATTGGATCAGCATCCACCTACTCTACTATCTCTGCTCCTGCTGCACAGGTTTTGTTAAAAGGTTAAGTGACTTTACTGGCAAAAGTTCTGCCGCCGACAAAATTATGTTGGCAGAGCCCAATCCCACATGGGTGCTGGCACCTTGAGGCCACACACGGCATCAGGGTGTATGGGCAAAAAGGCGTTGCATTATGGGTAGGCTTCCCAGCATCCTATGTGTCCCACCTGCAAGCGTGCTGCCTTGTGGGGCATTTTTAAGATGCATGGTGGGATATCCGTACTTCTCTCAGGGAATTGTGGGAATTTGGGGTCAAAGGCCCACAGCTCCCTCTGTCCCGTCCCATAATCTACCGCCCCTGCGCATCATCTCCGAACGCACTGTTGCAAACCCAGATGGACTTTTGAAAATGGAATTTACCTTCCTTAGTCACTTAGGCAAATTTGACCCCTAAACCAAAACGCCATTTAGTCCCATATCTCTGACACCTGCTGCATTGGATCAGACCAGTAGCGCTGGTCCACTAGCCTGCTTTCACCACTGGGACTTTACAGGCGTCGCTGAACGTATGAGGAGAGACCTCAGATTCTCTGCTCCAAAATCACCATCGTCAACTTGAACCATAGGAGACTTTCCATTAGCCAGGAACAATATAGAACCTATGACCCACAACTGAGCAGTTTTACATTGATATCCCATGGCTACTTCTTTGTAGGAATACAGGCGGTGTTGGGTTTTTTTGTTGGTTTTTTAAATCTTCCTGAGCCCTGCAGCAATGATGCTTTGCAGCATGACAGTGGATTAACACTTATCTTGCCTTACATCACTAACAATGCTATAATGGTAGCAAGATTCCCAAGCCCCTGTTTTAAAAGTATTCCTGGTATCTGACTGGCCGACCTTTGGAAGCTAGTTTTAAAGGCCTATTTATAGGCCCAGGCTCCAGCCTGGCTTGGCTGGCTCAAAGCCGGGATAGAACAGTAAACAGATTTTTCTGGCTTTTCTTTTCCAATTCCCACATTCTGACCATTTGCTAGTGTATTAAGAGTCCTGCCAGCTTCTGAGTCAGACAGGGAATGGAGCCATGACTCTGCCTCTGTCCTGCAGAGCGCCTGTGATCAGGCCCCAGCTGTTTCAACATGAGAAGCTTTTGGGCTAGCCGGGGATCTGGGGAACGCAGTATTTCCCCCCTCGCTGATCCTGTGCTCTCCTGGCAGGTGAATTTCAATGCCAAGGCTGAGCCGAGATCTGGCATACGCAGGTGAAATGCCTCCTTATACCAAGTGAGATGAATTTGGTGCTAAGGATCTATAGTGATAAAGATCTCTCCTGGCAAAAGGCCAGAACTTGGGAGTCAGGACTCCTGGGTTCCATTCCTGGCTCTGGGAGGAGAGTGGTTAGATCAGGGGTCTGGAAGCCAAGACATCTGGGTAGAAGGCAGGATTGAGCATCAGGACTCTTGGGTGCTACTTCTGGCTATAGAATCATAGAATCATAGAATCTCAGGGTTGGAAGGGACCTCAGGAGGTCATCTAGTCCAACCTCCTGCTCGAAGCAGGACCAAACCCAATTAGATCATCCCAGCCAGGGCTTTGTCAAGCCTGACCTTAAAAACCTCTAAGGAAGGAGATTCCACCACCTCCCTAGGTAACCCATTCCAGTGCTTCACCACCCTACTAGTGAAAAAGTTTTTCCTAATATCCAACCTAAATCTCCCCCTCTGCAACTTGAGACCATTACTCCTTGTTCTGTCATCTTCTACCACTGAGAACAGTCTAGATCCATCCTCTTTGGAACCCCCTTTTAGGTAGTTGAAAGCAGCTATCAAATCCCCCCTCATTCTTCTCTTCTGCAGGCTAAACAATCCCAGTTCCCTCAGCCTCTCCTCATAAGTCATGTGCTCCAGCCCCCTAATCATTTTTGTTGCCCTCCGTTGGACTCTTTCCAACTTATTCACATCCTTCTTGTAGCGTGGGGCCCAAAACTGGACACAGTACTCCAAATGAGGCCTCACCAGTGCCGAATAGAGGGGAATAATCACGTCCCTCGATCTGCTGGAAATGCCCCTACTTGTACAGCCCAAAATGCCGTTAGCCTTCTTGGCAACAAGGGCACACTGTTGACTCATATTCAGCTTTTCGTCCACCGTAACCCCTAGGTCCTTTTCTGCAGAACTGCTGCCCAGCCATTCGGTCCCTAGTCTGTAGCAGTGCATGGGATTCTTCCGTCCTAAGTGCAGGACTCTGCACTTGTCCTTGTTGAACCTCATCAGATTTCTTTTGGCCCAATCCTCTAATTTGTCTAGGTCCCTCTGTATCCTGTCCCTACCCTCCAGCGTATCAACCACTCCTCCCAGTTTAGTGTCATCTGCAAACTTGCTAAGGGTGCAGTCCACACCATCCTCCAGATCGTTGATGAAGATATTGAACAAAACCGGCCCCAGCACCGACCCTTGGGGCACTCCACTTGATACCGGCTGCCAACTAGACATGGAGCCATTGATCACTACCCGTTGAGCACGACCATCCAGCCAGTTTTCTATCCACCTTACCGTCCATTCATCCAGCCCATACTTCCTTAACTTGCTGGCAAGAACACTGTGGGAGACTGTATCAAAAGCTTTGCTAAAGTCAAGAAATAGCACATCCACTGCTTTCCCCTCATCCACAGAGCCAGTTATCTCATCATAGAAGGCAATTAGGTTAGTCAGGCATGACTTGCCCTTGGTGAATCCATGCTGACTTCTTCCTGATCACTTTCCCCTCCTTTAAGTGGTTCAGAATTGATTCCTATAGGAGAAGCCTAATGGTGAGAGCACAGGGAGCTTGTCTCTATCGCAGGCACTGGAAGGCAGTGTGGCCTAGTGGTTAGTCCGAAGCGCTGCGCTACATCCCAGGCTCTGTGACTTTGGCCAATTCACTTTCCTTCTCAGTTTCCCCTCCATGAGATAAAAGGGATTAATCATACTGACCTACCTCCCAGGAGTGTTGTGAAGCTCAATCCATTAATGTTGGCAAAGTGCTTGAACGCGTTGGATGGAAGACGCAGGAGATGGTCAGAATATTATGAAAACCCCAACATTGATTAGAAGGGGGAAGCTCTCAGCTCGTTTTCTGACTGATTCCTTCAATGTGCTTCATAAATAAGTCACTGATCATTTACTTAAGTCATGCATAAAAGATGATGGTGGATGCTGCATATCACAAGCCTTCTAGGATTCGACAAGGGATGGGTGACCCATCGTTTATGTTCATGGCTTCAGACCTCATTTTCATGCCACATGCAGATGATTTCACATGATGTTCAGTTGTGACAAGTTGACACTGGGCTGAAGCAATGACATTTTTAGGCAGTTAGATGATGTTTCCTCATGGTCTTTTTCCTCGTCACAGAGATGAAGGAATTTATCTTCAGAACTCCCCTGGGACATAAATCAAGTCTGGATGTCTTTCTAAAGGAGATGCTCAAACTCAGACAGAAGTTTTAGGCTTGATTCAGGAATCACTGGGTAGGTTTCTCCCAGTGGCCTCCCCAGGAATTGAAATTAGGGGCGGTGTTAGAATTTACTGGGGGGGGGGGGTCACTAAATTGGCATGTAACTAGTTCACAAAACTGGGGGGGTGTTGGGGAAATTCAGGGGGGGTGCAGGGAAATCACTGGCGTTCTCCGGTCTGTTTTCTGCCAGAAGACAGATCAGCGGATCAAAAGGGTCTCTTTTGGCCTCAACGTCCACAAACCTCCCTCTTTACAGATGGGGGGATGTTTTAGCACAACCTGATGACGTTTCAGTGCAGGGTGATGACACAATTTGGTTGGGATGTGATGACAGTTTAAAGCATCACCCCATTGGGCACAGTGTCGTTTGGTTGGCTTGGCATTCAGCTGCTACACCATCGCTGGGCATAATGCCATTTAGCTGTTGCTACCATTGGGCTGCATCACCATCGATCACGACATGCTTTGGTTGTCAGCCCAATTGAGCAAGGGGGTACCATTTGGCTGCCCACAATTGAGGGGCCAGGCCATTGGGTTGCTGCCCCATTGGGTACTAGGCCGTTTGGCTGTCATTGTCTTTGGGCTACACCGTCATTGGGCACAATGCCATTGAGCTGTCATCCTGCTGGGTGCCATGCCTTTTCCCCATGCCACACCTGGGCTTTTGTCGTTGGGACACACCACGTTTGGTTGCCATGCCATTTCTTGTGCCGTGTCTGGGCTGTCATTCTCATTGGGCTGCACCACGCTGTTTGGATGACACCCATTGGGTGCCATCCCATTTGGCTGTCATTGTCATTGGGCCACACTGTCATCTGATGCCATGCCTCTTCCTGTGTCATGTCTGGGCTGTCATTTTCATTGGCTGTCACCGGACCCTGGGCACTGTACTGTTTGGCTGTCATTGTCATTGGGCACCATGCTATTCAGTTGCTGCCCCGTTGGGCATCCTGTTGTTGGCTGTGACACATTGGGCGCTATGCTGTTGGCTGCTGCCCCGTTGGGCGCCATGTTGTTGGCTGCTGCCCCGTTGGGCGCTATGCTGTTGGCTGCTGCCCCATTGGGCGCCATGCTGTTGGCTGCTGCCCGTTGGGCGCTATGCTGTTGGCTGCTGCCCCATTGGGCGCCATGCTGTTGGCTGCTGCCCCATTGGGCGCCATGCTGTTGGCTGCTGCCCGTTGGGCGCCATGCTGTTGGCTGCTGCCCCATTAGGCGCCATGCTGTTGGCTGCTGCCCCGTTGGGCGCTATGCTGTTGGCTGCTGCCCGTTGGGCGCCATGCTGTTGGCTGCTGCCCCGTTGGGCGCTATGCTGTTGGCTGCTGCCCGTTGGGCGCCATGCTGTTGGCTGCTGCCCCGTTGGGCGCCATGTTGTTGGCTGCTGCCCCGTTGGGCGCTATGCTGTTGGCTGCTGCCCCGTTGGGCGCCATGCTGTTGGCTGCTGCCCGTTGGGCGCCATGCTGTTGGCTGCTGCCCACTGGGTGCCATGCTGTTGGCTGCTGCCCGTTGGGCGCCATGCTGTTGGCTGCTGCCCCGTTGGGCGCCATGCTGTTGGCTGCTGCCCCGTTGGGCGCCATGCTGTTGGCTGCTGCCCCGTTGGGCGCCATGCTGTTGGCTGCTGCCCCATTGGGCGCTATGCTGTTGGCTGCTGCCCGTTGGGCGCTATGCTGTTGGCTGCTGCCCCATTGGGCGCTATGCTGTTGGCTGCTGCCCAGTGGGTGCCATGCTGTTGGCTGCTGCCCCATTGGGCGCTACCCCCTCTCTCATGCCCGGGATGGGCTGTCACCACCGTGGGATGCCTGGGCCTCATGCCCCCTGGGGACACATGGACCCTGTCGCCATGACGACGGCCCAGCACCCTGTATTTCTCAGGCACCTCTTAGACACCCCGAAGCCCCGCTCTGGAGACCCCCTGCGTCCAAGGGCCCTTGGTCTCGCCGCCTGCCAGCCCGGGAGGCGGGGCCTAGCTGAGAGCTCTTCTCCATAGCAACCAAACGAGATAGAGACTGACGTGAGTTAACCACCAATCGGACAACGCGGACTGACGGGGCGGGGCGAGGAGTCTCATTCCGATTGGTGCGCGTGCCCCATAGGGGCGGGACGCTTGGGATTGACAGTCCAGCTGACGAATGGAAATCGCGTAGAGATCTTAAATCCCGGCGGGCGCCGGGGCTGGCCAATGGAAAAGCAGCGTGGGCGGGCCCGGGCGCAGGAGGCGGTGGCGGGCCCGGCCGCTCCGGAAGCTGAGGGGGCCGGGGGGAAAATGGCGCCCAGCTCGAAATCGGAGCGGGGCGGCCCGGGGGGGAAGCGGGGCCCGGCTGGGGCGGGGGGCGGATCCTCCTCCGGGGGGGTCCGGGGCCGCCGGGAGCACGTGGTGCGGCAGCTCGACCGGGTCAAGGTGAGGCGGGGGCATTGGGGGCGGCTCATTGGCCGGGGGCTCTGTGGGGGGCGGGGGACTAATTGGGGCCTGGGGCGCGGTCCTGTGAGGAAAGGTTGGGGGGAGGGGCTCTCTGACGGGGGAGCCCTGAAAGGGACACTGGGGGAGGGGGGGCGCTTTGCGGGGGGGGGGGGGGCTCACTGAGGGGGGCTGCTTTGCGGGGGGGGGGGGGCTTCCCACGGGGCGCTCATTGCAGGGAGGGGGGGCTCGGGGAGGGGGGAAGCTCACTGAGGGGGGCTGCTTTGCGGGGGGGGGGCTTCCCACGGGGCGCTCATTGCAGGGAGGGGGGGCTCGGGGAGGGGGGAAGCTCACTGAGGGGGGCTGCTTTGCGGGGGGGGGGCTTCCCACGGGGCGCTCATTGCAGGGAGGGGGGGCTCGGGGAGGGGGGAAGCTCACTGAGGGGGGCTGCTTTGCGGGGGGGGGGCTTCCCATGGGGCGCTCATTATAGGGCGGGGGGGCTCTGTGAGGGGTATTTGCATGGGGAAGGGGGGGTCTGGCTGATGGGGGACTGTGGTGTGAATTTGGGAGAGGGGAGGGTCTCGCGGGGTGGGGGGGGCAGTAAGAGGCTCTGTGAAGGAAGAGGGGGCATTTCTACAGAAGTGGGTGAAATGACTTGAGCAGAGAGCTGGGGATAGAACCCCGGAGTCCTGACCCCCGACATCTCCCCTCTTCACCCCCATTAGACCCCACTGACCCAGGGGTCTTGGCACCTAGTTTTCTGTCAGCCTCTGTGACCCGGCAGCGAGGTTGCTCCCTGAAGCCATTGCCCCAAAAGTCCCGGCCCTGGGGGCTGCGATGGTGACTTGTCAGGAGAGCCCAAGGGCAGCAGCTAATGTGGTCACCGTTACCAGAAATAAACACCCATGACGCCGATATCTGCTCAGATAGCCCTTGTCTAGCTCAGCTCCTGCCTCACACTGGGGTTACAAGCATCCACAGGCAGCAATTCAGGACACGTTTTGGGTACCCCCACATTAGTGGATGTCTTGAGCCTGCCTCTTGTTGGAGGTACCCCCGAGCCTCTGACACTTCCCTTCTTTCCAGATAAGCGGGCAGCTTTCTCCACGCCTCTTCCGCAAGCTGCCCCCAAGGGTGTGCGTTTCCCTGAAGAACATTGTTGACGAAGATTTCTTGTGTGCAGGGTAAGATGTGGCATTTCTCCCTTCAGCAGGTTGGCAGGGCTATCCATCATTCTCAGCTTGACTTCCATTGGGGGTGGTGAGGTGTCAGACAAACTCATGGGGAGCTTCCATGCCCAGCAGGTTTGGCGAGATGGGGATGTGAATGCATGTGAGTGCTCTGGGCTGAGCTACAATCCTGTGCTCATCTTCCAGACACATCTTCCTCGGCTTCTCCAAGTGCGGGAGGTACGTCTTGTCATATACCAGCAACAGCGGCGACGACGACTTCTCCTTCTACATCTACCACCTCTATTGGTGGGAATTCAACGTTCACAGCAAGCTGAAGCTGGTACGTATGATGCCCCCTGTCTGGCACTGAGGGAGGGAAGGCTCCTGAAGCAACTGAGCATGGTGAATGGGTTCACAAGGAATGAAGACCCACTTCCTGCAGATATTCCCCCTTTGGGGCATTGGGGATTCAATAGGGGACAGTCTTTCCTTTGGATCATTGCCCCTGTATGAGACTAGAGGGTGCCGTGCTGACTACTGTTGCCCAGTCCGGTTGTAGGAGGTACTACAGTGCAAGAGGCAACACCTTTTAAACAAGGCATAAAACTTAACACCTCGATTGAGTGCATTTTGCTAGAGCTGAGGAGCTGCTGTCCTCCGATCCCTGATCAGCTCATCACATTTTGCCTCCCTAAATTTCCCCCACGGTTTCCGTTCTTCCTGTGCTAAATGCTAGTGCTGTGTTGCTGTGCACTGTCAAACTACTGTTGCGCTCCACCCCAGAGGCAGCTGTATGCAGTGATTCTTGTATGTAATCAGTTTGTAACTATCAAGCATTTTGAGACCCCCCCCCCCCTGAGTGAAAGGGGCATCTGAAATGTAAAATCCCCTATCTTCTCTGTGCTAAACCAAACATCTTTCAGAGAATGCCTGATCTCAGCTGAGCCTCTGAAAAGACATTCCCAAGTAATTTAGGCCTACAGTTGTCTGGTGGGGGTTCTAATTCCAGATCCCACTCCTTGGTCATCTGTTTTCTCACATCAGGTTTCAATCTGATTTGCTCTGTTGTTCCCATAGGTACGACAGGTTCGCTTGTTTCAAGATGAAGAAATCTACAGTGACCTTTACCTGACTGTGTGTGAGTGGCCCAGTGACTCCTCCAAAGTCATCGTCTTTGGCTTCAAGTGAGTTCCATTGAATGAGTCTGGTCTTGGGGGGTGAGGGAGTGATTTGGACAGAATTTGAGTTCCCTCCTGCACTCCCAACTTCACATCCCGCTTAAAGGAGGCTGAGAGATCCACAGCAAATTCTTCACCGCTGCCGCCAACCTCCTCCCTGAGGGTTTCTGGGTGATACGGTCCTACCTCTTTGAAATAGTTACCAATACTTCACTTAACACACAAGTGCAGGACTCAAGTATCAGGGGGTAGCCATGTTAGTCTGTATCCACAAAAACAACAAGGAGTCCGGTGGCACCTTAAAGACTAACAGATTTATTTGGGCATAATCTTTCATGGGTAAAAACCCACCTCTCCAGATGCATGGAGTGAAAATTACAGCTACAAGCATTGTATACTGACACATGAAGAGAAGGGAGCTACCTCACAAGTGGAGAAGATCCAGTGTTGACAGGGCCAATTTGATCAGGGTGGATGTGGGCCACTCCCAATAATTGATGAGGAGGTGTCAATTCCAGGAGAGGGAAATCAGCTTTTGTAGTGAGCCAAAAAACTTGCAAAGATACACACAGACATCATCTTCCTCTCCAAGTGCAAACAGATGGACATCATACCAAATGGACTGAAGGAGGAGAACGCGTCAATCTTCCTGGACGTTCTATAACAGATTTAAAAGTAGCTATAGTTGAACAAAAACACTTCAGAAACAGAGAAACTGCAGAACTGAAATTCATTTGCAAATATAACACCATTAATTTGGGCTTAAATAGGGACTGGGAGTGGCTGGCTCATTACAAAAGCAGCTTTCCCTCTCCTGGAATTGACACGTCCTCATCAGTTATTGGGAGTGGCCGACATCCCCCCCTGATCAAATTGGCCCTATCAACACTGGTTCTCCACTTGTGAGGTAGCTCCCTTCTCTTCATGTGTTGGTATATAATGCCTGGATCTGTAATTTTCACTCCATGCATCTGAAGAAGTGGGTTTTTACCCACGAAAGCTTATGCCCAAATAAATCTGTTAGTCTTTAAGGTGCCACCGGGCTCCTTGTTGTTTAAGTTCAGGACTGGCAGCCTTGGAAACGGACATCTTCGTCCTAGCCACAGATTGGGTACAGCCTGGTCAACGCAGGCCAAGCCTGCGTGCGTGCACACACTGTCATCTCACCCAGCCCTAGAAGATGGAGTGTCTAAGGCTGTCGGGAGTGGGGAAGCGGTGCTTTGGGATATTAAGGGGAGAACCATGGCTCGGTTACTCTCCCACCTCCTCCTGAGCTGAATCTAAGGTTGGAAGAGCCAGATGCCCTGACCTGGCAAATGAGAGCGAGAGATGGGGTGCATCTGCTGTGGTTGGTTAGCAGAATACAATCTCCTGTCGAATGAGGCTGCAGTAGGGTTCCAGCTTAGGGAAAGGACCCTTCTCAGTTGAAACGGTTTGACTTCCCTTGTTTCTTTGTTCGCTTTTTGAAAAAAATCTGCTTTGTTCTCCATCTGTTTTTAATGACTGTAAATACTTAGTTTTGTGTGGTGTTAGACTGGCAAAGACGTGTGTGTGTTTGCTTTTTCCTCCGCATTGTATCTCTTTGCAATACGATAGCGCCTCGAACCCCTAGTCGTGGGCCAGGACCCCATTGTGCTGGGCGCTGCACAAACTGCCCCAGAAAGCTTGCAATCAAAGTAAATGGTGAAGTTTTAATCACCCAAGCAGTAACTGGGAGTGGGGGTGGCAGCTCCGTGTAACTTCACTACATGGGAAACATGTTCCTAAAGATCTGAGAGCAATTCAGTCCTGCCCCTTAGCCCCGGGGCTCTTGTAAAAGAGAAATAACAGTTGAATGTAGTGGCAACTCCAGTTTTGATTAAACCCTTTGAAGAGAGAACCCCATTGCGCCCCCTCTCCCATGTAATGACTGGCCAATAGGTCTGATTTGGAAGCTAGGACAGAGATCAGGGATGGAAGATGTGGGTTTAAAAGAGGGAGATGAGGGTTTGAATCCCTGAACTCGGAAAGTGACCAAAGGTGTCTCCTTGGCAGCACACGCTCCGCAAACGGCCTGCTGATGAACATGATGATGATGAGTGATGAAAACCATCGGGATATTTACATCAGCATGGTGGCCATGCCCCCTCTCATGTACTGTCCCGGCTGCAGGGATATGGCCCTCGCACATCCAGGTGAGCCGGGAGGACGGTTCCCTCGCTGCAGAGAATATGCTCACCGGGAAAGCTGATGCGCATCTTCCTAAGGGGGTCAGATGAGGCAGGCCGTGATGCTTGGAGGTTTGGTGAAGGTGGGGCGACGGGACAGAGTGAGGTCCTCTGATTGGCTTAGGGGACAGTTGGGACTCCTGGGTCCTCTTGCCAGCTCTTCCACTGACTTGCTGCATGATCTTTGGGCAAGCGGTCATCCTCTGTGCCTCAGTTTCCCCATAGAGTCACCTAATGAGGATAATGTAATCTGACTCCCAGTGGGGTTCATTTAGTGCTAGCAAAGGAAATGTTCTTACCCTGCCAGACGCTAGGCACGTTCGATGTGGGACAGATTGCTTGTCTCCCACATACTGTCTGACCCCCAGCTGCTCCCCTCTTGTGGGCAGGGATGGTCTCACTTGTCCCTCTCCTTGTGTGTTCTCAGGGGACCCAAACGCCCACTGTCTGCAGCACGGCTTCATGCTGCACACCAAGTACCAGGTGGTGTATCCTTTCCCCACATTCCAGCCAGCCTTCCAGCTCAAGAAGGACCAGGTGGTGCTGCTCAACACCAGCTACTCCCTTGTGGCATGTGCTGTTTCCGTACACACCGCAGGTAAGAGCCTGGCCTCTCTGGGGGCAGCGGGGATTGGAGAGCGTTAATGTGCGTGGATTTCTTCCTGGGTTCGGAATTCCAGGCCTCGCCGGGGGTTTCAGCAAGGTCAGCTGCGAGGCCGTGGATGTGTTGGAACAGCGGCTTAGTTTAGTCCATCTAGCCAGGGTATCTTCTCTCCCTCATCTTAGATTTGAAGGGACCAGAGAACGTCACTGCCATCCTTCTCTTCCAACCAGCTCGAGCATTGCAACTGCTAAGTGTGGCGCTTTCAGCAACCCACAGGCCTGTGGATTGGCCAAGGGTTGGAAACACCATGGATTCAGAAAGAGTGCAGTCTACTTTCAGGGCTGTGAAAGCACTGCTCAGAGAGAGGAACCCAGGGCTCAGTGGAAGGTCTGGTATCTTGCAAGTCACGGGGCCTAGAGATGAGTAAGTGATGCATGGGAGAGCTGGCGGTCCCAGCTTCCCAGGGTAATGTAGGGCATTCTCTGTAGCCTCAGGTGATTGCAAGATGCATCAGACCCTCAGGTTCTCATTCCCCACTTAACAGCTGCTGAACCACCTAAGAACAAAGCACAACCGCCTCGGCCTTGTGAGGGTTTGGATTTCCGGCTTCAAACGGTCTCAAGCACTAGCCTCAAGGGAGGGAAGGATGGTCTTATGGCTGCTTTCTATGGCGGTAGGGCCCAGTGGCCTGTTGCGCCAGGTGCTGCACAATCAGATGTCCCTGCCCCAAAGAGCTTGCAATGTAAGAAAACCAGCAGAGGAAGTGTGGTGGGGCGGGGGAGTGAGCCTCTCAGTTTATATATGGTAGACAGTGTGGTCTAGTGGATAAAGTATTGGACTGGGACCCAGGAGACCTGGGTTCTACTCCTGGCTCTCCCACTGACCTGCTGGTTGACCTTGGGCAAGTCACTTTCTCTTCCCATGCCTCAATTTCCCCATCTGTAAAATGGGAAGAATACCAACCTCCTTTGTAAGGAACGTACATCTGAGAAATATGTACCTAATAGCATTCACCCCATTGTAAAGACTGAAAATAATACATACCCCTAGTGCAGAACAAGAAATTGACATATTTAAAAAGCTTCAGTTGACCTCAAAAGAGAGTTGGTTTTCCCCTGATTCTGTATATCAGTGGTTTTCAGCCTGTGATCCACGGACCCCTGAGGGTCCACAGACTAAGATTTCCAAAGGGGTCTGCACCTCCATTTGAAATTTTTTAGCGGTCCACAAATGAAAAAGGTTGAAAACCACTGCTGTATGTAATCCAACTCATTAAAATTTGAGGAGAGCTCATTGACACAGCATATTTTAATTTATTTAAATGATTTGAGTAGATTATAGTGAGATTATAGTCTTAACATGGGTTGTCATCATTTCAGATTTAATCTTGAGTGTGTTTTTTTTAAAGATAATGTATTTAATTTAAATAAGCTGTTTTCAATAAATGCAATTTTAAAAAAGAATCACTTTTTATCACCGATTAAAAGGATTGAGAAATGCTTTGAGATCTAGAGCTAGTGATTATCCGCTCTGTCTACCCCCTGGAGGTTGCGAGGGTTAATATGTGATTGTAAAGTGAAATCCTTGATTGCAAGTTGCTGTAGCAACGCACAGGTACGTTGTCCAGATGTCGCGGCTTGGCACAATGGGAGCGTATGCCATTCCTGGGTGCCATAAGGCTGCTCCGGTTCCTGAGGCCCTAATGGCTTGGTCCAGGGTGGGTGTCCCAAACCTAAGGGCAGCATGGAAGGACGTGCTGAGATATGGAATCTCCATCAGTGGAGGTTTTTAAGAGCAGGTTAGACGAACCTGTCAAGGATGGTCTAGATCGGGTGGGCAACATCTGGGAATGGAAATTGTATGGTGGGCCATGAATGCTCACGAAGTTGGGGGTTGGGATGCAGGAGGGAGTGAGGGCTCTGGTTGGTGGTACGGGCTCTGAGGTGGGGCCAGAAATGAGGAGTTCATGGTGCGGAAGGGGGCTCTGGGCTTGGGGTTGTGGTGTGGGTGCGGGGGTGAGGGCTCTGGCTGGGAGTGCGGGCTCTGGGGTGCAGGAGGGTGAGACCGAGGGGTTTGGAGGGTGGGAGGGGGATCAGGGTAGGGGGTTGGGGCGTGGGTGGGGGTCAGGGGTGCAGGCTCTGGGCGACGCTTACCTCAAGCAGCTCCTGGAAGCAGTGATCTCTCTCTCCTCTGGCTCCTATGCAGAGGCTTGGCCAGGCAGTTCTGCGCACTGCCCTGTCCGCAGGTGCTGCCCCTGCAGCTCCCATTGGCCCCATTTGCTGGCCAATGGGAGCTGCGGGGGGCGGTGCTTGGGGTGGGGGCAGCGTGTGGAGCCCCCTGGCTGTCCCTACATGTAGGTGCTGGAGGGGGGACATTCCGCTGCTTCCGGGAGCTGTGTGGAGCAAGCCCCCTACCCCGCTCCTCAGCAGGAGCTTGAGGGCTGAATTAAAACATCTGAAGGGCCGGATGTGCCCCCCCGGGCTGTAGTTTGCCCACCCCTGGTCTAGATAATACTTAGTCCTGCCATGAGTGCAGGGTACTGGACTCTTGAGGTCCGTTCCAGTCCTACGATTCTAGGATTCTTTGTTTGGGTGAGAGAAGTTGACAATGGAGCAGAGATTTGGTGGGTGAGGTGGGAGGCATGTATGGGACACATGGTGGAAGGGCCTCAAGGGTGAAAATGTGATGCAGTGACATTGTCTCTTTCTAACTCACCTGTGGGCGGTTGGAAGCACGTGACATGCTGGTTTCCCAGCATTTTAGACATTGGGAGAGGTAAACCTGGCCCATGTTAGCGAGCACTGTAAAGCCGTCCTGGCTTCCTCCAGGAGACCAGCCCAATGTGTGTAATCTCTCGTTTTAGAGAGAAACTTGCTCCTAAAATGACGACACCAGGAAATGCACAAGGGGTGAAACCCACACCCCACGGGCACAACGGGGAGTTTTGCGTGGGGTATATTGGAGATTCGGTTATGTTTTATTCCAGGGAAATCCTGGTGTATCTACCAGCAGGTTCGAGAGTCCAGGCTGGGAGTTGAGACCCCTGGGTTCTGTTCCCAGCTGTGCTCTGGCCTCTGCGACTGGCTCAGCGGGTGAGCTGGGGCAAGTCACTCCCGCTTTCTGCGGCCGGGACCTGCCTCCTTTGTGTGGGAGCTTTGGAGGCTCAATTCTATGATGTCTGCAAAGCACCTTCAGATCCCAGAGAGCCAGCCTCAGGGAGGGGCAGCTGTTTTGTGCATTAAGGGTTTGCATGTTAATTTCTCCTTAAAACCAATGGGAAGTGGGCGTCCGATCCCCTTCGATGGCTCTGCGAATCTCAGCCTAACTCTGAAATGTTGTGCCCAGAAATTACATTCAGTGGTGGAGCCCTGATGAGAGGAAGGATGGTCCAGTGGTTAGTGCACCAGCCTAGGGCTTAGGAGACCTGAGTCCAGACTCCGTGTGTGACCCCTTTGCCTTGGTTCCCCCCTGCCCTGCCTCCCAGGGAGGTTATTAGGGGAAATACACTAAAGCTTGTGAAGCGCTGATGGAAAAGCATGGCACGGGAGCCGGGTGGTACTGCTGACCCGGAGTCCTGACTGTCTAAATGAAGGCAGAGTTCTAATACTCCTCATCCGCGTCTCGCCCAGCGGCTGAGAGAAGAGGGCGCGTGTCATGTGCCCCCATGTTACAGGTGAGGATCTGGGACCTGAGGGGCAGAGAGGCTGAATCACAGAGTCCGGGGAATGGTTTGTAGGCCGTGCCCGTCACTCTGGTATCGGGGCACTCGGTGCTCTGTCCGCTAGACCTCGCTGCTCCCACTCGTCCAGTGGAAAATGCTGAGGGATGTCTCCATGGAAACTGTTCTCTGTGTAGCCATGGCCTCTTTAACCCCTTCCTCCCCTCTCTCTGGTTTAGAGGACAGCAACTTCTGCCAAATCCTCTACGACAGAAGGAACCAGCCCCCATCGCCCCACGCGGGAGCTTGTGATGCTGCAGGTGCCGTGCAGTGCCCAGCGGGCGCGGAGGAACGGATGGAAAGAGACGGCTGCCCTTGCCGAATGGCTGCCGCGCCATCGTCCGCCGGCAGAGCTTCCCAGGGCCCGGAAAGCCCCGTCAAACCCATGGAGCTGTCGCCAGCCGTGGCCAAGGCGAAAGAGTTTGTGGCCGATATCTTCCGACGGGCCAAAGAGGCCAAAGGCCCGGCCCCAGCGGAAGAGGAGGAGGTGGGTGGCGGCCGGTTTGAGTGCCGTCCTGCCCAGGAAGCCGGCCCGCACAGATCCCTGTCCCAGGGCACCCCTGCTGATGCACCATGGGAGGCAAGGCCGTGCTGGGGGCCCTCCGGGAGCTACTGCCGCCTGCATCACGGCCTCTCGTCTCCCAGGGGAGACCGAACTCCAGAAGGGGATCAACCCCCGAAAGATTCTCCCCTTGCCGGCCCGGAGATGGAGAGCCAGCCGGCGGAGCCCGGCTACGTGAACTACACCAAGCTGCGCTACGTCCTGGAGCCCAGCGACCTGTCGGAGCCGGAGGACGGTAAGCAGAGCTTAGGGGGGCCCGTCCGCTTCTCGGTGCAGGGACTGACTCGCCCAGGGGCTGGGATTATGCTTGGGGCTGAGCTGACTGGTAACTCACGGCGTTCTCGGCTGGAGCCCGGGTCCTTCCATCCCTCAGTCTGCTTCTAATGGGACTTACGTGCGTTGTAACCGAGAGCTGTTTACGGTCTAGTGTCCGGCGCGTGCGGTGAGTTTGGGTCTCTCTCTGGTTCCCGGCAGTCAGGCCTCCATGCTGCTACCCCCCGACCTCGAGTGCTATGAGGCTCCCCCGCTAGTTACTGGTTCTGCAATTCTCAGAAGGGGCCTCTGGCCAGTGGGGCCCAGTCCCCTCCCTTGGGGAGATCTCTCCATAGCAGCCCTGCCCCCCAAGCAAGTCTCAGGCTCTGAAGCCTGGGCCAGAGCTCCAGCTCGAGCCGCGACGTCTGCACAGCTGTTTTTGGAACGCTAGTACAAGCCCCGCTACCCCAAATCTGGGGGCCTGGGCTGGGCGGCTCCCTGCCAGCTGCGGCGTAGGTGTGCCCTGAGCAGCCAGTCTCTGCACAGGTGCCGAAAGGTACCCCCCCCACCCCACCCCCCACTTCCTTGGTACAGCACACGCCTGGCCCCAGGCTGCCAGAGCAGTTCTGGTCTGTCACGTTCACCACTGCAGTCCCTCCCTCACCAGATGGCACCAATGTGCTCTGGCGCTTTGTCTCTTCCCTGCCGCAGTGAGCAGGAGGCTGGTTAATAAGGCTCTGAGACACACCAGAGCACTTGCCTGCCCCAGACAAGTCCTCAGCACGTCGACCAGCTGATCTTCCCTGACTTGCCTAAATGTTCCTGTCCCAACTGATATCGACGCCTTAGTTAATTGTCCTTATCCCTCTTGGGACGGTGCCAGTTCACTTCAGCAGGTCCAGCTTTTTGTAATTAGATTCTTTCACTGCCCCGTCTCTGTCCCCACCAACCACTGGCCCAGCCTGGTGCCTTCGGTTGCATTGCCCAGGTGTAACCGAAGGCACGTTTTTATTTGCACTATGGTAGCTCTAGGAGCCCCAGGCATGGACCAGAACCCCACAACGAAAAGCCAGTCCCTGCCCCACAGAGGCTGCAGTCTAAGTATTGGAGCTTGGGGGACGATCCTACTTGCAGTACAGGAGTCCTAGCGTCTGGCTCGTTCTCCCAGAGCTGTGTTGACTCTGGAGGGCTGATGGGAGTAAGAGCTCTGGTCACCAAAGCTGGCTCGGAAATGCACATGGAGCAGGAAGAGCCATTCGTAGCTAGCCACTCTTTGGAGCATAGCGCACTAAACCAGGGGGGCTGAAACCAGTGTTTTATTCCCGCTCCCCAAGCCTCTTCCCCGGGGGGCGACTTTGCAGACCCCTTTCCGGTTCCTTGGGATTGCAGGCCCAGCCCCTTCACCAGCCACCTGGCCTCTGCCTCACGCTGCCTTCCCTTTCAGAGTACGAGGATGACAAGATCTCGCTGCCGTTTGTCGTAACTGACCTGAGAGGGCGAAACCTCAAGCCACTGAAGGAGAGAGCCATATTCCAGGTCAGGCGTGGCCTCGGCCTCTGGCCCTGTCGTGGGGGGCGGGGGTGGACTTAAAGGGACACGGTCAGCTTGAAATCTAGTCAGTTTCCAATAATGAGCTAACACTCCCCCAGCTGCCCCTGGATCCCTGCCGATCTCTGGGGTTTGACAGCCATGTTCTCTTACCGCTGAATGCATCTGATCTCACCACATTACTGGAAATGGAGGCGGTGACCCTATGCAAAGGCCCATGTGATGCAGGAGGCAAAGAGAGAAGTGTCTGACCCAGTACTGTCAGCTTAGATGTCAGGCGTGTGTGAGACTTGCAGACAGAAGTGGGTGTCCTTTGGAACGCTTTCATCAGCTGCTGCTGTTCCATAGAGACTACAAGTCCCAACATGCAGTGCTTTGTCTGGAGGCCTCCGTTCTGAACCTGGCAGCTGTGAGTAACACCCTGGGGCGAAAACTGACCATGCTGCCCCCTCTCCAGTCAGCCTTCTCCAGAGAGCCAGCCAAACCTCGCTGATTTCACAAACTCTTTCTACATTCACAAACATTCTGATTTTTCATCTAATAAATGAGGCAGATCCCTCCCTAACAGAGGGGAGGTTACCCAGTGATCCACAGGAAGCATGAGGGCTGGGGGAGGGAAGTGTGAATGAGAGGCAGTGTCCTCTAGTGCAGGGGTTCGCAACCGTTGTCTTTTGGAGGCCCCTCCAGCATGCTCGAAAACCTCCACGGCCAGCCTGCCTCACAACAGCTGCTTTTCTGCATATAAACGCCAGGGCCAGCGTTAGGGGGTAGCAAACAGGGCAGTTGCTTTGGGCCCCAGGCCACAGGGGGACCCATGAAGCTACGCTGCTCAGGCTTCAGCCCCAGGTAGTGGGGCTCAGGGCCTCGGGCTTCGGCTCTCTGCCCTGGGCCCCAGTGAGTCCGATGCTGGCCCTGCTTGACAGGCCCCCTAATGCTGCTTGTGGCCCCGGCCCCCTGGTTGAGAACCGCTGCTCTAGTGGGCAGAGCACTGGCCGGGGACTCGGGAGATCTAGCTTCCATTCTTGACTCTGCTGCTGGGTGACCGGGCGAGTCCTGTCGTCTCCTCCCACCCCCCCCCGTGCCTGAGTTCCCCATCTGTAGCATGGGAGTAATGACACTGATCACCGCTGTAAAATGCTGAACAGCACTCGGTGGTGGGATTACTAATGAGCAGGTCTGTTCTGACCTGAGGAGGGCTGCTTCGTCTCCGAGCCATGCTGTGTTTTTTGTCCACCGTTGGTCATAAAACAGTCTGCCAGCCAGAGAGGGGCCCCTGTCCTCTGTCTCGGTGCTGATGGAATTGGTACGGGGTCTACAGGCTCCAGCTGGGATGGGGCCCTGGAGCACCAAGCACCGTACAAGCACCCAGTGAGAGCTCCTCTCTGCCGAGCTTACAGACGAGATGAAGGGCAGAAGAGGTGAAGCCTCTTACAGCTGGACAAGGCGTGGTGGCTCAGTGCCCAAGGTCACACGGAGTCTGGCAGGGCTGGGAATGGAGTCCCAGCGAGCGCCCCAAGCTGCTCCTCCCTCTAACCTGGCCGCCAGCCCCGTAGGAGGTAATGGGCTTGTGCATGAGGGCAGAGCTGGTGGTGGGTGAGCTGAGTCGAATCTAGCTTGTGCCCTCGGAGCTAGAGACTTGGAGCAGCCTGTGTCTCTCTCAGCGCAGAGGTGTGGGGTGAGAAAAGGGGAGTCCCATGGCAGGGTGGAACTCTACTTTGAGGAGGAAGTTCCCTGGGTCAGACAGCTTGTGCCTCAAACCCAAAGCTTTCTAACTGGCCGGACCTGCTTAGCACGGCTGGGCTGAGGGCGGGAGCTGAAGTGACAGGCCCCTAGGACTACGGAGAAACAGCAGCTGAGGCGTCTGGGTTCTCTCCCCCCGTTGCAGGGCCAGTACCTGACTGTGGAGCAGCTGACTCTGGATTTTGAGTACGTCATTAATGAGGTGATCCGGAACGACGCCTCCTGGTCCAGGCAGTTCTGCTCCTTCAGCGACTACGACATCGTCATCCTAGAGGTGAGTGTGCGTGAGCGTCCCCTCCCCCGCGGAGCCAGGCAAGCCTCGGGCGGCGTCGGCACGGGACCGCCTCCGGCTGCGTGACGTGAGAGCCGCAGCGCCCTGCCTGGGCTGGGAGCCAGCACCCCAGCGGCTCCGCCGGCCACTCCTCCAGCGGGATCAACCACCTTTCTGTTGGCTGCTCCATACGGGAGCAAGGAACTGGCCGGAAGCTTTAGTGCTGCCTCTGAAATGAACCCGATTGCAGGAGCCTTCCTCTGTAACAGGGCGTGGCCAGTGGGCTCCAGGTCCCGGCGCTCAGCACTGCAGGCCTAGGAGCCGTATCCTCTTGGGTCCTGTCTGTGGTGGCAGAGTTGATGGGGCTCCTTGGGGAACCTGGTGGGGAGGGAGAGACGGTCTGGCCAGGAACCCGGAGAAGGGGCAGGTGTCAGCCTCTGCATTTCCCCTGGCTGCTTGCTGGGATCAGAGGGGAGTTGATTGGCACCTGCTGCCTCTTTGGGGGGTGGGGATCTCACTTCCTGCTGCAGCACCTGGCTGCTGACTGCTCTGAGGAGCGGCTGTTGGAGCTCCTGACTAACCTAATCTGAGGGGGGAGGAGGGGTCAGGCCCCTCCCTTTGGTGCTGCTGCTTCAGATCTTGCTCCCGTTTCTACTGTCTTGACTCTGCAGTGGCCGGTGCGTGGTGGGGATTCCAGTGGACAGGTGTCTCTTGGGCAGATCAGCTGCCCCGGGCTGAGCCTGCCCAGGGAAGGGGGAAGGTGGGCCGAAGGGGTGGCTTTACAGAGAACCCTGGTCTCTGGAGGTACCATCCAAGGCTAAATACAAGCAGGGCCCCCTTCCTTCTGCCTGGTACCCTGATCTGCTCTGCCCAGTGTGATCCATGCCCAGCAAGGCTCTGTTACCCCCTTGCTGGCGCTGAGTAACCCCTCCCACGTCAACTGTCCAATCCCCTCTCTCTAGGTGTGTCCAGAAACCAACCAAGTCATCATCAATATCGGATTATTGCTCTTGGCCTTTCCGTCTCCTGATGAAGAGGGCCAGCTTAGGTGAGTCCAGCCGCTGCCAAACTCCCCCAGTGACGTGTCCCCATCCCCTCGGCATGTGCTTTTAGGGGACCCAGTCCCCACAGAAGGGACAGGAACTGGGGTGAGGGGAGGTCACGGGGAGCACAGGACCTGGGAGGAATTCCAGTAGCAGCAGGGTGACCCCCTTGCCAGAATCCCTCCACCCAACCTCAGTCCCTAGTGGACTCCAGGGGTCCTTCCAGTGACTGCCCAGATTGTACGTGGGGCTTGTGTGCTATGGAGTTTGGGGAGGAACTGGTTAATTTCTAGCCGACTCCCCTATTCTAACCTGACCAGGCCGGTGTGTGTCCTGTGCCTCCCCTCCAGACCAAAGACCTACCACACCAGCTTGAAAGTGGCCTGGAACCTGAACACGGGCACCTTCATCACCGTCAGCGTGGGAGACCTCACGGAAGTCAAGGGGCAGACCAGGTGCGTGGCTGGTGCCTGCTGGGGTGTCCCTCCCCAGGTGGCTGTGCGGAGCTGGGAAAAGACACGCGTTCCGGAGAGCTGGGCGTGGGGGTGGAGTCCCAGGTCCTGGCTCCGTCAGACCTTGGCTGTTCACTGAGCCTGTTGCCACCCCAGTTCAAACCTCCCTTTTCCTAACCAAAATGGCCCCGCTGGGAACACAGCTCCCTCCCTCCTCACCTGAGCTGTCACTGGGGCGTCTGCGTCCGGAGGGCCCTGCCGCCGCTTGCCTCCGAGCCTGGGGCTGTAGGGAGTCCCGGGGATCGGCTCAGCCCCAGAACTGCCTGGCGCTTGTGTGTGGCAGCGCTAATACACACCGCTCCGGGCGTTGCCTGTGGAACACCACGGGCTGGGGGCCTCGCCCCAGGGCTGGCCGGGCAGCTCACTCACGGTGCTGTCCCCTATCCGCAGCGGCAGCGTTTGGAGCTCCTACCGGAAGAGCTGCGTGGACATGGTGATGAAGTGGCTGGTGCCGGAGAGCAGCGGGCGATACGTCAACAGAATGACGAACGAGGCACTTCATAAAGGTAAACGCCTCTCCCCTAGCCGGGTGCTGAGCCCTGGAGGAACGGGCTGCCCGGCTTCCCCTCTGGCGTGGCTGACTGCCTGCTTCAGCTGGAAGATCACCGTCCGCCTGCGGCTTCCCCGCTGTGTTCTGCCCAGTCCGCTACGCTCCCAGCCTTGTGAGCCTGCCTGGGGGGGCCATAGAGCCCTGGGACCATTCGCTTGGCCCCAGACCTGTGCTCTGCGCCCCCGCCAGCAGGAACGTGGCGCTGCGGCCAGCTGGGGCCTGTGCTGCTGGAGGCTGGATCTCGGGGAAGCTACTCTCAGTTCCAGCTTAGAGGCGGCGAAGCGTGTCTGCTGCCAAGGGCGCGGTTCCCTCCAGAGGCCAGCACGGGGGCGCCTCTAAGCTCCCTGGCGTGTTGCAGGACAGTTACTTTCTGCTCTGTTGGTTGCTCCTGCCCCAGACTCCATGTGTGGGGGTGTCCCTCTCTGCCCTCCAATCTCGAGCTAGCCTCCCCTGTTCGTACCTCCAGGGTATCTGCCCGGTCGTGGCTCATCGCTGTGTGGCCTCCGGTTAAACCCCCCACCTGGCTCTTTTCTGCACCGGAAATTGCGTGTTCCTAGATCCCTGGGTATCAGTGAAGGCCAGAAGAGGCCGCTGGGATCATGCAGCCGAGACCCTCGCCCCAGGGATTCCTGCAGCTGGCCCATGGTTAAGCTTGGGCGGATGGGTTAGACACAGAAGCCAAACCCCCCACCCCCCCAGCAGTTCTGGTGCAGATGGTGTCCAACCAAATCCCTCCCAGCCTGGACCCAGCTGATCCCTTAGCTGGAGCGCTGGGTCACGCCTGGAACCCCTAACGGGCACGGGGGGAGACAGGTGGAGCTTCCCGGGCTGTTCCGGGGGCAGTTGGTCCCTGCTCTCGGGGTGCAGGACTCGCTCCCATCTCTTCCCCACGGCTGCCGTCTCTCCAGGGCCTGCTGCTCCCTCCCCGTGCCCCGGAATTCCACGCTTGGCTGGCAGCCGAGCCGGACAGAGCTGTGCCCGTGTCACTAGGCAGGGGAGGGCAGAGCCGTGCCGGGGGATGGGGGGCAGGGATGTAGACATGCGGCGCTGGCCTTTAATCGCTATCCCTCAGCGGGATCCCCTCCTACACTGCTGTGACGGAGACCCACGCGCTGCCCTGAGCGCGCCCCTGGCTTATAGCCACGCTGACGCCTGGCCTAGGCCTTCCTAAGCGCATCCTGCCACCTTACTTTGCCATCGGTGTAGTGGAGAGACTTGGCTCTGTCCCCAGCGCAGCTAGCCGTGGAGCTGAAGGAGCGACCCCCCCCGCCCTCATCCGCCCAGCCCAGAGGAGCAGGGATCTTGGTCCACGTCCCACCCCTTAAACCCCTCTGCTCTTTGATCTCGCTAGGCTGCTCCTTGAAGGTCCTGGCAGACAACGAGCGCTACACCTGGATCGTCTTGTGACGCGGAGGCGAGACTGGTTGGGTTCCTGCCGCACTGTACGTCGGATTTAACTACCTCCTCCTGGTTGAGTTTCGTTGGGTTTTAATTTCTCTTCATCCTTTTTTTTTAATTAGAGTAACTCGTGCTTTTGCTGAAAGTGGATGTAAGTAGGAGTATCCCTAGGGGAGGGGGAATGCCTGTCATCCCAGGGCCCAGCCCAGCGTCTCCTCTGGGGCTGGACCTTGAGTCTCTCGCCTCCGCCAACGGCTACCCGGCGGCGTTGCACGTGCTCAGTTGGGGCGAGAGCCGGCGCGGGGGAGGGGACCTGACCCCCGTCACTGTGAGCTGCGGTGACTTAGTAACATGCCCGCGCTCAGCATGAGCAGCAGGGCTCGTCCGTGACACTTGCAGCTAGGGCAGGGGTCCACCCTCTCTGGCGACGGGGCAGCCTCTTCCTCCGGCTCAGGACACCACTTGAACCATCTCCCTGCTTTTTGGAGACGGTGAATTCTTCTTTTAATACTGCTCCAGCCACCGGGAGAGGGATCCGCGCACCCCTCTCGGCACCGCTCCGTTGTCACTGAGTCGTTAGCTGCTGCTGGGGCGAGGCCGGCGTCTGGGCAACGTTCCAGCTTCCCCCGGGCGTAGCGTGATCCGGTGGCAGAACCAATCTCCCGCCCTGCAGGGGGCCAGACGTCCCGGTTCTGTTCGATGTGTATTTAAGTGTCATTCTCTGTTCAGTGTTTAAGGCACTTTTTCCAGTGGAGGAGGTTTTTCCTTTGAGTCCAGATAACACCTCTCCCCCGCCCGCACACTTTGTGGTTCATTCCACAGTCCCCGGCCCCACTGTTAATCATTTAGTTTCTCCTCAAATGGGCTTTTGTTTCTCTGTAATAAACGTTTTAATTTCCAAGACACCGGCTCGCGTCGCTTTCTGCTGCGGGCGCAGGGGAGGGGCCCTGGCTTGGAGTGCACATACCGCGCAGCTCTGGGGTCGCTTCCCGGCTCCACCGCAGACCTGAGTGGAGTCGTGTCAGCTGAGATTTTCAGAGCAGTCCAGGGATTTAAACCCCCTGCTGTTAATTCCAGTGATCAGGTGGTTCAGGTGCTAGCCTGGGACTTAATTCCTTGTGTGGCCTTGGGCCAGTCACTTGGTGTCTGTGCCTCAGTTTCCCTCTGTACAATGGAGAGAATAGCCCTGCCCTGCGTGCAGAGGTGTTGGGAGGATAAATACCTTAGAGATACTGCGGTGATGGGGGCTATACAAGTACCACAGATGTGTCTAAATCCCCTTGGCTGTTTTGAAAAGCTCCTCTAGCAGGTGTCTCTGGACATGGAGGACGGTGCGGAGTTACCTTCCGGGGGTGCTGAGCACCAAGTGACTAGGCCGGGCTCTGAGGGATTAGCTAGACGCGTTCACCCGCAGCTGGAAGCTTCACGAGTGCCGTCTGGGCGAACGGCTCCCGCTGCCAATAACCAAGTGGCACTGGAGGCAAAGAACACGGCTGAATTTATTTCTCTTAAGAAAGAACTACAAAAGGTAGAAAACAGCGTTTGCACTCTAGACTACACACGTCTACATCATCCGATCACAGGCACTGCCCATCTCCTGGGCCGGGACACCTACAAAAGCTCTTCACACTCCACGTGAAGGCTGCAGCCCAGCCCACGGCTGCTGCTGCTGCACAGAAGATTGACACAAAATATATATTTTATACAATATGTAGATTTTTGCAATAAACATCTATCTCACAGGTTTAAACCACTGGAAAAAGTGAACAAATAAGGCCATGATGGTTGAAAAAACCCAAAAATATCAAGTAATTTATAGCTTCACCAATCTCACAATATTGAAGTGGTTTATAGAGTAAGGATTAGTCATTACATACAAAAGCACAGATTTCTTTTCCTCTTTAAAACTAGAATATCTAATATTCAGTTACAAACCGGTAGAGTAGAGCTTGGTTTCTGGAGAGCAGAGAGTAGCCGAGACTGACTGACTGGGCTCTTGGTTACTAGCGAAGAGGAGGGACGCCAAGGAGAATTTTGATCTGTTCTCTCAGAGCAAAGCCAGGGGATAAGCAAGATCACAGTCCCACCCACTGACTGACCTGGTGCTCAACAGTCTCCCAGCCAGCCCGGAAGCTACCCGAGGGGAGAGCATCTCCCATGGATTGGGCAGAGGGTATGTTTATAAGGCAGCGACTCAAAAGAGAGGCAAGGTCGTGTCTCTGGCCATCCTGCTCTGTGGAGGGCGCAGCGCAGGTAGCTTTTAGCGGAGGGGTCATGCCACAAGTCCGAATTGCAACGTGACTAGACAGGACTTGCACGTGCCTAAAGCCAAAGCCAGGTGGGAGCTAAACTGGAGGAGGTTCGTGGGGGGTGGGCGCAGCTGCCCTCGTATTGTCCTAACGCCTAAGCAAACCCAGTGACCCTACCTAGTTCTTGACGTTTTTGGTGGCTGCTGCCTCCTTCCAGCTGATGGCCCACAGCCGCCAGAGCTGCTGGACATTCCTCTAGCGGTGGCTATGCCACTCTAGCCCCTGATGGGGTATGAACTACGTCTTCGCTTGCCCCTGGGCTGCTCCAAAGCTCACGGTGGCTCTGAGCTCTGGCGTGTGGCAGTCAGCGTCCCAGGTGGGCATGAGAACTCTGTGTTAACGGTAGCCGTTTTCACAGCGGGAGGGTCGAGTCGACGCTTGCGGGGTTTGCAAGGGGAAACATGGGGCTGCTTTGCTAGCTGAGGGGGAAGCTGTAGAAGACACAGACAAGTGGCAACAAGGTGTTTGCAAAGCAAGGCCCCTTTGCCGTGAGATGCGGCGGGGGCAGCCTGGGCCCATGTGAAAAGGGGGACGGGCTAGGATCTAAATGAGGCTGGGCTGGTGGCCAGAAGGGGTGTTGAGCTCAGTTATCCTGATTCTCCACTAGGGGGAGTGAATGGGCCTGGCTGGATCCCCTGCCCTAGCCCTGCAGGACTGGGAGCTACAGCCGGGGCCAATTCTCAGCAAATCACCCGCTGGGGTTTCAACACTATTCTGTTCAGTGGGGTGGGGGGGATTTGGCACCTGGGATGGGCCCCGCCTTGGCGACACTGGGCAGGCTCAGCAGCTCCGGCAGGCGGGGAAGGTGCTGGGCGCTGTGTCTGCTTGGGCCCCTGGTGCAGGTGCTTCGGAGGCGGAGACTCCTATGAAAGAGCCCTTGTCTCAAGCAGTGCAGCACCCGGCTGGAATTGCACATGAACAATGAGTGGGTTCCTGTTACCCGCCTCGCCGTGCCAGTTAAAACAGCGACGCAGGGGACACAGCCCAGTACCTGGAGCGGGGAAACGGGCAGAGAACCGGCTGCGATCGGAGTCCAGTGAAATTCAAAGCCAGCTGCATTCAGGTAGCTAACTAGGCACACTCTGTGCGCCGTGTTGTGCAGACGGGACAGCAGGGGGCGCTCTGCTCTGTGCGATCACAGGAGATGGTGTGGAGGGTTGGACTCCTGATGAGCCGTGAGAGGAGCGCAGGTCGGGGAGTGGGGGTACAGGGAAACGTCCCTTGTTCTATTCCCCAGAGCCCCATAACTGGCTGGTGGAAAGCAGCCGAAGCCCCCCCGCCAACTGCCCAGGGGAAATTGCTGCTTCCTCACCATCCCAGGCCCAGCTGACTGCTGGGGTGCTGGACTCTGCCATATCCTCACTCCACCGTAACCGGCTGAGACCTTGCTGATGCACTGTCTGGATTCACTCACCGGCTTTGCCCTGTCTGCCCCGGCATTGCTGGGGTGGTGGCTGGCAGGGGCTGTAGTCACTGAGGGAGGCCCTAGCCTGACCGAGTAGAAATGCCCTGTCCCTGAGGGAGATTAGTGGAGACAATTTCTTACCCCAGGTGGGGATGAATAAGGGGAGCAGCAGGGGCTCGTTGGTGTGCCGGCACTTGGGACGCTCCCTCTCCCTGCAGCTCTCGTGAACCTGACACGCTGCTGCGATGAGCCCTTCCCATGGGGCTGGATCTGGGGGAATCCATGGCCAGGGCTTCCCTGGGCCGATTCAGAACCGTGAGCCCCAGCAGAAAGGGCCGGTGCACAGGGGTGCTGTGGAGGAGAGGCTAAGAGGCCTCCAGTATGTCTCCCTGGGAGCCAGTTGCTGCCAGCCGAGCAGTGCCAAGCAGGGGTGCAGCTGGTAGGGCAGCACTAGCAGCAGGGGCAAGCGCGGCCCATAATACAGACTGGCCTACGGGGCAGAGCCGGGGGCTGCGTGCCATATGGCCGAGCAGCCCCTCCCTGGAGCCGCCATCACTCTGCCCTGCCTGTCCCCTGCAGGCCAGGAGGGAGAGCTGGACTTGCCAGGGGCTCCCAGGGCCGGGGGGAGAAGGGCTCGGGGTCTCGTGGCCGCTGGCGCGTGAAGCAGAGACCCAGCTCCCAGGACGGGGGGCAGAGTGCAGAACTGCCCGTGAAACAGCTCTGCTCTCTGGAGACTCCTATTCCCCCAGGTCCTGCCGGCCGGCTGGGAAGAGACCGAGCAGGCGCCTCAGACGGGGCCGCTGGTTGCAGAGACTGAATCTCAGACGGTCATTGGCACAAGCAGCCAGAGCTCACGGGGTCGGCCAGGGAGGATTTAAGCTGCTGGGAGAACAGCTTCTGTGTAAGGATGGGAAAGTTGGGGGCTGAGATCCCAAGCCCATGAGGGGAGAAAATACACAAGAGAGAGAGAGGAGATCCAAGACCAGGAATGAAATAGGCCCGGGGGGGGAAGGAAGTCATCATCCCCCCCCACACACCACTTCCTGGAACCAGCAGGGCCAAGCGGCAGAGTGATGCGGGAGGGGGAAGGAGATGCCGAGTGACTGTACCAAACTGTTCAGCAGGGAGGAGAACGAAGCCGCGAGGGATTGTGCAGGCGGGGAGGAGGGGTATGTAACCCCCCAGAGCCAACTCCCCGGGGGGCTGCGACAGACTCAGTGATCCCAGACATGATCACTTGCCACGGCTCATGCTCTCGCCCACCTCAGCCCGGCCGGGGCCCACTAGGAGACGCCGCTGGTCTTCTGGCCCCGGCGTTGCCAGTTCCACTGGTCCTGTGCCGTAATTCCCCACTGCGGCCGAGAGGCGAAATATCTGCTCCTCTCCCCCGCCCCAGCCTGTTCTCTAAGGAGCCTCCTGGCTGAGGATGCTCCGGCAGCTGAAGCGTATGGCACAAATGCATGTTCCCTAAGGCACGTGGGTTCTGCTGCGTGTCCCCTGAGGCTGCCCAGGGCAGGCTGGGGCCTGACCCCAACTCCTGATTTCAGCCCCGTGCAGGGGGCTGAGGGCAGCGCGGGTAGCGAAGGGGCTGGGCCCCGGAGCCTTCCCCTCTGATGACACAGAGCTGGCCCCTGGGCCTTTGCCAATGGGAGTCATTCAGCAATGATCTCCGACGTCAGCCAGGGCTAGCATGGCCGGCCCCCACAAGCCCCGCTGGGGGCTCCCCTGCACAAGTCCCTTTGTCACTAAAAAACGAGGGGCCACGTCCCATTGAATGTGCAGCTCTCGTCCTTGCTGGGCCAAGGAAAAGCCTTTAAAGGACGCTACACCTGCCCTCGCTGGGCCGTGCCTAGCGCAGGCCTCGCCGCCCCCCGCCCATTGACACTGACTTGCCCCACTTTCCCTGGCGGGGGAGCTGTGACCAGGCCGGCTGGGAGCGAGACTGGCCGTGCAAGGGGTTTGCTGGCGGGAGGACTCTGTGCTTGGCGGGGTGCCTTCCCATGGGGGTGGTTCAAAAGGGACTGGCCCCTGTGGACAGCCTGGGCCCGTGTGGACAGGGGGGCAGGTTCAACCACTGCCCGGGTGAACCGTCCCGCTGGAACGCGGCTCTGACAGCTAAGGGGCTGGCAGGTGAGGGGAGCCTGCGGCCAGCGGGGGGTGGAGACGGGTATTTGCCTCTTGCTAAGAAGTCCCATGATGCTCTCTGCCAGATCTAGGAAAGGGCAGAAGCTGCATCTTGGGAAAGTAAAAAGCAGCGAAGCCGAGCCCAGCAGCCGTGTGCCCGGCTGGGGAGGGAGCTGCTCCCCCCCATGGCAGCAGAACAGGTGCCACCCGCCCCACGGGGTCAGAGCGGGGATGAGGGGCACAGTGGTGTTAATGGCATCTTGCTTCGCTCCCCCCTTCACGGGGCGCGCTCTCTGCACAAGCCTTCCGCAGCCCACAAAGCACCCGCGCTGGGGAGGGGGGCAGGGTCGGAAATGAAAGCGCTTTGCATACCACTCGGAGACAAGGAATAGCTCATCTTTATCGCTCGGGAGGAGCTGGGACACGGGACTCGGCTCTGGCTCCAGGCCCATGCAGGCGTCTCTCTGGCCTCTAGCTGGAAGGCAGGGCTTGCACAAAGATCCCCCTGGAGTCCGTCCGTGAGAGCTTGGAGGGGGGCTCCAGGGGCTCGGCTGTCAGGCTGGTGGAGTCGTTGGAGTTGAGGGAAATCTCCTGCTGCATCTCGTCGTCGCTCTCCTCCTCCTCCTCCTCCTCCTCATCTGAGTCAAAGGGATCAGGAGCGAGAGAGGGAGGGGGGCTGAGTAGCCGGGCACTGCACTGTCTGTGCTCTAAACCCTGGATTTCTGTGGTCCCCGCCCTGCCCCTCATGGCCACACCCCCTCTCCCGGTCCTGGCCAATCAGGACAGTCCCTCCTAACTATTCCCGCGTCCCCTGGCTGCGGCAGATTTCCGCATGGACATGGACGATGCATTAGCGTGATGGGGGAGCTGGGGCCCCTGGCTCCAGGAAGGAGCCCGCGTCTCCGCCGAAGCCCCTTTGCAGCAGGGCTGGAGGGGACTTGATATGAGGGGGGGCGGGGCCCTGGTGGTGTCTGCTACTGGACCGAGCGAGCTGGACCCCCGGGAACTGCGGCTCTTGGCAGCTTACAGGCAATGGCCCCATTGGGCGAGAGACGCGGCAGGCAGCCAGTTACCTTTGTCTGGGTCCAGAGAATTCAAGGAGCTCGTCAGGTTAGCAAACTGGAGAAGACAAACGAGGATGAGTGCTCAGAGCCCCCAGCCCCGCAGGTGCTAACCCCCCACCCCTCCCAGTCTCCCCAGCACAGACGCAGGACGATAGCACATGGGTTGGGGAGACCAGCATCCGCTCCCCCTCCCGCCCATTGCAATGGGCACCTCCACCTTCCCCTCTGACAAGGGGGCACCAGGACTTCAGAGAAACATTTCCTGAATGGGATCATCCAATCCAGGGCTCCCCGCTGCGCTGGCTCGGCCCGTCCGGGCCGGTGACCCCGCCTCCCCGCTGCGCGGGCTCGGCCCGTCCGGGCCGGTGACCCCCCCTCCCCGCTGCGCTGGCTCGGCCCGTCCGGGCCGGTGACCCCGCCTCCCCGCTGCGCTGGCTCGGCCCGTCCGGGCCGGTGACCCCCCCTCCCCGCTGCGCTGGCTCGGCCCGTCCGGGCCGGTGACCCCGCCTCCCCGCTGCGCTGGCTCGGCCCGTCCGGGCCGGTGACCCCCCCTCCCCGCTGCGCTGGCTCGGCCCGTCCGGGCCGGTGACCCCGCCACCCCGCTGCGCTGGCTCGGCCCGTCCGGGCCGGTGACCCCCCCTCCCCGCTGCGCTGGCTCGGCCCGTCCGGGCCGGTGACCCCCCCTCCCCGCTGCGCTGGCTCGGCCCGGCTCGGCCGGTGACCCCGCCTCCCCGCTGCACTTGATTTGGCCCGTCTAGCCCTTCGTGCGGAAAGGCAGGGTGATACTGGTGCCTCGGAGGAAGGCCCCCGCCACCCCACAGTGCAGCTGACCTAATGCTCTACGGGGGAGGAGGGAGAAATTCCTTCCTGAGCCCAGATGTTTGCAGGCGCCTTAGCCCCTCTCTGCAGCGGCACTGCCAGCAGCATTCCCAGCCAGGATGAAATTATCCAGCCTTCCATGTCGAGTTTGACCTGATCCAGCCCCATAAATCCTGGAGCCGGAACCCAGCACTGAGTCACGGCAGTTTCCCTTTCTGAAGCTGGTGCTGCCCAGCACCCCTGGGGTTTGGGGGGATGGGATGAATAGATCTGACGGCCAGAAGGGACCGTGCCGACCTCCGGTACCAGTCTTGCCCCGGGATCCTGCTAAGCTACAGCGACCTTTCCAAAAGACGGCCCGTGTCGACTGAAAGAGGGCAAATGATGGACAATCCACCGGGTGCCAGGGCAGCCGGTCCAACGGTTAATTCCCCTCCCGGTTAAAAATTTGCCCCTTCGTTCCAGTCCGAATTTGTCCAGCTTTGGCTCCCAGCCATGGGGTCTGGTTCTGCCATGTCTGCTGGATTACAGAGCCCTCTGCTCTGAGATCTCCCCGTGAAGCGTTGACGGAGCAGCACCCACCTCTCCCATGACAGCGATGGGGGTCTCTCCCTTGGCCTGGGCCACTCGGTGCTCTATCAGGTAGTACATGTACTCGTCGTAGAGGAGCCGGATGAGATGGAAGGAGCCGAAGCTGGCGGCGCTCCTCAGGGTCAGATCCCGGATTACCATGGAGCTGCGGAAAGAGAGCCCAGCTCTGGGGTTACCCTTCCCTCTCGGTCACTCATCCAGCCCCAGCCTGGGAGCAGGGGAGGGCAGGAACGTACCTGTAGAAGGACCACTTGAGGAGGAAAAGCTTGGCGGCCTTGGGGAAGCTGGAGCTGCCCTGGTGGGGCTTGAGAACCTGGGTGACCACCCCGTCCAGCCACACCGCCCACTGCTCCAGGGAGTTCTGCTGCTGCAGGGTCAGCTTGAAATCCTGCTCCAGGCGCTGCACCACGCGGTCCTCACAGCGGCACACCCACGAGGCCTGCTCCTGTGGGCGGGGGAACGACAGGGACATCGGCACCTTCAGAGAGGGGAGCAACGCGGCCGAGGGCCAGGGCTGGGCACTGGAGAAGTCACATCCCAGATGTGGCACCAGCCCCGTGAGCTCAGCCCTGTCCACACTGTGACCTCCGGGAAGTTATCGCTGCTTGCGAGACCCTGAGGGGCCAGCTCGGTTTGCCAGGAACGCGGGGAGTTCGGAGTCCCCGGGAATGTTCCACTCCCAATGGGCGGGACCCGCGGGAGCTGAGAGGAACTGGAAGAGGGACACAGGGAGTCCCTGGCCTCAACTTAGCAGACCCAATGGGAGGGTGGCACACAGGGAGGGACGGAAGGAGCCAGCCTCTGTCGGGGGTGCCCCGGGCACCTGAAGCCCCCCAACGTCAATGGGAATGGCTGGCACGTGGCACCTCTAACCAGCAGCCGGGAGGTGTCTCAAATTAGGCATCCAGCAGCAGAGGCAGCTTCAGAGGATTTGGGTCTAGATCATTAGGATTCACAACCAGCTGCTTAGGCAGCGTAGTGTCCTTATCCACATTGTCCAGAGGGCGCAAAGAGGTGACAGGCCCGGGATGGAGCTGGGCCTAGAATTCAGGACCTAAACCCCAGTCCCCTGCTCTAACCACTAGACCGTGCTGCCCCCTGTTACCATGGCATTGGGATAAGAGGCTGGTGCCAAAGGGTTCTGGAGACAGTGCGTTCTGGGTCGGCTGTTGTGTTACTGTTCAGTCCCCCAGAGCACTCAGCATGACTCCTGGCTTCATGGGCAGAGAGAGTCTGGGCCAGTCTCCTGGGGATCACCCACCAGCCATACCCACTGCAGAGGATGAGAGAAGCCGATGGCCCAGCTCACTTCACTCAGCTCCCTCTGAGCTCCGCTGGCAGGTGGGTCGGCAGTTCTGACCCAGCCCAGGGGGTTCCTGCCTGCACAGCGCTGGGGGCAGAGAGCCAAGCGCCAAAAATTGGCTCATAGTGCAATTGGCCAGGGGAGGAGGGATTCTGTTACCTGGACGTTTGCAAAGTCCACCCGATTGAGGTCGCTCAGCATCTGGTTGATCTGGGCCGTATTCTGTAATACAGCCCGGGCGGCCTGGGCGAGGTGGTTCAGGGAGGTGTATCGCCGCAGAGTCTGGGCAAAGGCACTTGCTGCTGCAACCTGCAGGACAGAGGGGGTCAAACTACCAGAGAGTGGGCAGGTTCCACACACAGAACAGGCTCCGTGCCGCACGGCTGGGCACTGAGAGCTGGATCTGACGCCGACCAAGAGCCAGACATCGCTGCCCCCGGGGCACAGAGCCACAGACCACGCTACAAAGCCGTCCAAGGACCATAGAGCCTGGCCCTGCTCAGGAGTCACACTGTCGAGGGCTGGGTCCCAGCCAACTCCCCCATCTCACCTTCACTCGGACCATCTCTTCAGGAATATTCATCATTGCGTTGGTTAACCAGCTTTCCAAACTCTTTGCGAAATTTCGGATCGCTTGCGTCAAGGCACCTGGGATAGAGAGGGGCAGTGAGACCCTCGCACAGCCATGGACTGGCCAGCTGCTCAGAACTAGGAGGAGGAGCCCTTTCCCTGGCGTGGCACTGGGCAGATCCCAGCATCCCCCAGCCGACTGTGGCTTTGAAATCTAACCTAGGGGACAGCAGCTGGGCCTGGA
Organism: Macrochelys suwanniensis; assembly: GCA_033296515.1. Classification (NCBI taxonomy): domain Eukaryota; kingdom Metazoa; phylum Chordata; order Testudines; family Chelydridae; genus Macrochelys; species Macrochelys suwanniensis. The sequence goes on from CM065793.1 coordinate 18,383,069, forward strand.
GCACAAAACCTGACCAGGTGAGGCAGCGTGGCTTAGGATAGCACACAGGCCTAGGCCTCAGGAGACCTGGGTTCAATTCCTGGCTCTGCTACTGGCCTATGGGTGACCTTGGGCAAGTTGCCCCCCTGCTCTGTGCCTCCGTTTCCCCATCTGTTAAATGGAGATCATGATACTGATGAACTTTGTGCTGTGCTTTAGATCTACAGATGGGAAGATGTCCTACGTAGGAGGGGGGCAGGATCAGCTGTGTTGTGGAGCTGCCATCACAACTCTAGTGTGGTGACCCTGGGCCCAGTGTCCAAGCCCACAGCGCTGTGAAGTCGGCACAAGGAGCCCGGCCAGGCTGCTCTAACACAGGCCTGTGGTGCTGCTGCACTTACTGGGAATGGGCCGGAGGACGTCGGGGATGAGGATCTCCACCAGTCCCTGGTACAGCATGTTGTCACAGTCCTTTGTCCATTTCAGGACAGGTTCGTATTTGGACAGTACCACCAGGCAGTTCTTTGGGAGACGCTTCTCTGCTTCGTCGTGACTAGACAGACACATTTGCCCCGTTAGTGCATACAAGAGCCGCGTATCAGTTCACCCCAGAAACACGACAGCCGAGGCCCTGTGTGCTTCATACCATGCTAGAACTAGGTCCTGTAGACAGGCCTTCTTGGTTGTGCAGCAGTCTAGAAACTCTATGGAGCAGCTCTGTTAGCCTAGTGGTTAAAGGACTGGGATTCAGGCACCCCAGGTTCTAATCCTGGCTCTGTCATTGGCCTGCTAAATGCCCTTGGGCAAGTCACTACCCCCTGTGCCTCAGTTTCCCCATCTGTAACATGGGGCGAATGATACTGACTTCCCTTGAAAAGAGTGTTAAGATCTCCTGATGAAAGGCGCTATGCACGAGCTAGGAATTATTCCGGACAATGCTTGGCTGCAGTTGGGAGTAGAGTGCTTGGGGAGGTGGTTTGGGGTGATGGAAAGGGTCTGACTTGCCTCTCTTTCTTCTTTCCCACCCCAGCATCTCTTGACTGCAATGAGCTGCCACTGAATTCCACAGCACTGGCTCAGCCGCGTTAGCTGGCTGGTTTTGCCGAAATGCTCAGCAGGGAGGAGTTAACACGATGATGATAAACAGTCGTCCTGGGGTTCAGCTGTCTCCGGGGTGCTGAATGGGGTGGTTCACACCTCTCCCAGGTGCTAGCTGCAGACTCAGGCAGTCTCCCCGCCCACCCTGCCACGTACACCATTAAAGGGCTAGAAAGCAACTTTTTCCTGAATTGAAGCTTTAATTCTGCGAAGACCGAGGGCCACCCACTGCAGAGGGGCTGGGGCAGCGCCCCAACGAGAGCCAGCTCGCTCCAGCCCCCGCTGCCATGGCAGGGAAGAGAGGCACGGTTCGCTGGCACTCACACTGCTATGGGGGTGGCTTCACTGGGCTGATTCAAGTTGTACCTCCAGAAGGTCTTCCATAAGGTCTCCACCAGAGTGAACTGCAGGTTTATCATCACGTCCACGATGGCCTGAGGAGAAGGAGCGGAGGGTCAGCGTTGGTGTAGGCCATGGGTCAGCAGCTATGAGGTGAGTGATCCCTTGTCCCCAGTCTTCTGCCCTGGTCCTCCTAAGATGTTCCCTTCAGGGCGCACCCCAGGAGGAGCAGCTGCATGGGGGGGCCTGAGATGAAGAAGGCCGGCGGGAACCTCACACAATGGGGCCATTCAATGATCCATCTGTATTAACGCAGCCCTGACCCTTTAAAATCCCCCCTGTGCTGCTGGACAGGAGCAGCTAGATTTGTACAGGAGCTCAGCGGAAGTCACCACGCAGGGCTGGAGGAATTTTAAAGGGGCAGAACGGTACCACTATCTCCCTGAAGGAGGACGGTCATGGGGTGGCTGGCCCGTTAAGGGGAAATGGGGCCTCAGCCCCACTTGTGACAGATCAGCTCACGGGTTCCCAGGTGGAATGATTTTGGTCATGTGACCGGAAGATCATGTGACTAACTCAGGCCAGGCCTAGGGATGTAAGGCCTGAGGGACATCTTAGAAGTCCAGCTAGGCAGAAGATTCAATGGATTCCAAGACCTAAAAGGACCGCTGTGATCATCTGGTCGGACCGCTAGCGTAACTGAGGCCAGAGAACTTCCCTGAAGAAAATTCCCAGAGCAGATCTGTTAGATAAACACCCCCGCTTGGTTTAAAACTTGTCAGCAACAGAGAATCCACCACAGCCCTGGGGAAGTCGTTCCAACGGTTAAAAGTGTGCACCTTATTTCCGCTCTGCATTTGTCAAGCTTCAACCTCCAGCCACTGGATTGTGTTCGACCTTGGGCTGCTAGATCGACGAGCCCTCTATTATCCAACCTCTGTTCCCCAGGGAGGTACTTACAAGCTGGGATCAGGCCACCCTTCCCCTTCTCTTTGTTAAGCTAAACAGACTGAGCTTCTTGAGAAGCGACAAAGGGTCCTGTGGCACCTTATAGACTAACAGAGGTATTGAAGCATAAGCTTTCGTGGGTGAATCCCCACTTCTTCGGATGCAAGATGGATGTTTTCCACTGCTTGCATCCGAAGAAGTGGGTATTCACCCATGAAAGCTTATGCTTCAATACCTCTGTTAGTCTATAAGGTGCCACAGGACCCTTTGTCGCTTCTACAGAGCCAGACTAACACGGCTACCCCTCTGATACTTGAGCTTCTTGAGAAGCTGGGGAAGCTGCCACTTGTCTGAGCAAACAGCTGCAGGTGAGGGTGACAGGGACCAAGACTGGTTCCTGCAGGGAATGAAGGGACTGTTTGACCAGAACACAGCTCTGGGAAGGAGGGCGGAGGGGACTCCTGATTCAAGGAGAGACACTCTGATCTGGGGTTGGGCCTGGAAGACCAATGTCTGTATGGCCTTCATAAACTGGATCCTGCTCCAGAAGGGGGATGTTTCAAAAGGACATGGACTCAGTGAGCTATTCAGGGGTCCAGGAGGGGAAACTGAGGCAAGAAGCACTAATGAAAGCAAAAAAAAATGGTCGAAATTTTTAGTGGAAAATTTAGATTTTTTTTCCCCACACGAAAATTAAAATATTTTGACCAAAAACCTAGAAGTTTTGATATGGAAATGCTCTGTTCAGGACGTTCATGTTCCTGTTGTCCTCTGTAGGCTGGGCTCTCGTGTCGGGCTACATCTCCCATGATGTATTACAGACTCACCTTCTGGAGGAGGTGGTGCATCATGAGAAATATTGGCGAGTCCAGCCCATAGAAGAGAACATTTACCTTATGAGCCAGGCTCCCCACTAGACTACATCTCCCATGATGCACCATGGCCAGGGAAAACCAATATGCACCATCTCCTCTCTGGAAAGGAGAGGCATAGGTGCATCATGGGAAATGTAGTACAACATGGTAGCACAGCCCACGGAGGAGAATGGGAACATGAGGTAACTGAGCTACAACTCCCATGAGGCACTGCAGTGGCATAGGGATGTAAGGTTGGGTTTTTGGGTGCTTAGTTTCCTACACAAAGTAGACACTCCCCCTCCAATTTTCCATTGCAAAACAAGTTTGATGGAAAAATTTCATCCAGTCCTACATACAGGCCACCCAATGGGAACAAGGTCTGTCCCTTCCAGCCTGTGCTGGATTTAAACCAGTCGCCATGAGGTGAGAAGGTCCATGTCCTGTTGCCAGTGCTTCCCAGGGGAGAGTGCCCCATTCTACAGGTGGCCCCATACCTCACAATGCTCTCGGTAGAGCAGCTGGAAGGCCTTCACATCCTCTGCCCCGATGCCATCGGGCAGAGGTTTCCCTTGTAGGTCTATCTCAGAGAACTCGGAGAGGGTCCGTGATGCATCTATGGGGAGGAAGATGACATCAAGCCAACGTGAGGACAGAACAACAACATGACTGCCTTCGAGGGCCTGAAGGCCTTACTAAGCTTAACGTCCATTGGTTTCAATGGGTCTTTCCCTAGGTACGGCCACCAGGGTTTAGCTCAGTATCTCCAGCTTCCCTGGGCTGAGAGAGACGTTTGGACTCCGTGGCCCATTCAGTCCCTGGCCTCTTTGCTGACGCTACCAACCACGCGTCAATCAGTGAAAGCAACGGTGGCGACGTTTGTGATGGAGACACAAACGAATGGGCTGAGACCCACAAGCACATTTCATGCACTCACCGGATAGCAATGATTTGACCACTACTGGCCGGTCCCAGATTTGATCTGGCGAGCTAGAGGCGAAAGGCCCCTTCGCTGCTCCTCGTGCCCTGGAACTCTGTGTTCCCCTGAGTCCCGTGGGTTGAAATTTAGGACGTGAACAGAACGGATCTCTAATTCAACAGGGTGCGCTGGTAAGTGCCCCGCTACAACGTAGTGGATCCATTGTGAGGACCCCACCGAGTCTGACACAACTGTACCATGAGCATTAACCTCTAAGTGCTGACTGTTCCCACCTCCCTCCCACACATAAAGAGCGGGATAGGAAACTGTGCTCTCTTGCCTTCCATCAACTGAATTCATTCCCGTCCCAGCCGCAAGGTGCCAGGTTTCTTCCGCCAGTTCTTACCCAGGAACTGCTGATACTGCTGCACTTGAGCACTGATGTCAGACAGCCCGGAGCCCGGCTGCTGGCCCACCGCCGCCCCGTTGGTCATCCCCTCCATCTTCTGAATGGGCTTGAGTCTGAAAGGCAGAGGAGCCAAAGGTCAGGTGCTCACAGAGCTGCAGGCCTGCGAACCAGGCCGGGAAATGTGGCACCTGGGAGGGTCATTGTATGAGTGGTTGAGCCTTGATTGTCACATGGGCGCGGAAGGGTGTCGCAGGGGATTCCCCATCCAGGCACTTCAGACAAGAGCAGTCGCCCTCTGTGTCTGAAGTCACCAGTGACTGAGGGCGGATCCAGCTGGGTGCGCAGGAGCGTACGTGGGTACCTGAGTGGCTCTACACCGCGCTGCCTCCTACCTTTGCTTCTGGGAGAAGGGCTGCTGCCTCATGGCCAGGTGCTGCTGATCCTCCATCAGGCGCAGCAGTGGCGAGTTGGCTTTGATGCGCAGGCCGTAGTAGTGGTACTTGGAGTTCCCTCTGAAAGGAAATCAGGATAGATCAGAGCTCCGGGGAAACACAAACCCACCGTCAAGTGTCTGGTATCGAGGAGGAAACACGATTCTGCATCGAATCCTTGGGCCAGATTCTGCTTTCACTTACCCCAGCCCAATCCCATTAACGCAAGGGGGGCTTACTCGGGATTCATGCCAGCATTGCAGAGAGCAGAATCCGGCCCTTCAGCTCTGTGTGGGATGCTGGGAGAACGGGAATCGGGCGTCTGTGTTTCCAGTTCACACGCAAAGCAGTTTTCTGCAGTTCTTAGCGGCGTAGGAGCCCAGATGAATGGGAAGCAAAGCAGCAGCCCTATACTAGGGGCCAGCACAGACCTTCATCATGGCGGGCCTAATCCTGTGTGTTTGCTGAGCACCCTCCGTTTGCCCAGATCTCAGTGGGTGAGGAGGGCACCAGCACCTTCTTGCTACCGGTGAAAGTTAACCAGGGCAGGGTGGCTTGTAAAGGGTTAATGCTCCTGGCAGCCGGAGATGCCCTTACCGTGTGCCAAGCCTGCGGGTGCGGAGTCCCATGAACACGGAGCGGATCAGCTTGCCGAAAGACGCGGCGTTTACCGGCTCCAGTTTCTGCTCCTGGCAGTGCAGCAGGTAATGGCAGTAGAGGGTGCTGCGCGGCAGGCTCACGCCCTCGGCCGTCTCGTAGTTATCTAGCAGCCACTGGACCTTCAGAGAAACACAGCAGCGGTTACAGGGCTTCTTCGGGGCCCGCGACTGTGTCCACCTGCCCCCGCTGGCACACATCTCCCACACTGCCCCCGCTGTCTCCTTCACTGCCCCCATGGTGTCACCGTCACCTCCCACACTGCCCCCGCTGTCTCCTTCACTGCCCCCATGGTGTCACCGTCACCTCCCACACTGCCCCCGCTGTCTCCTTCACTGCCCCCATGGTGTCACCGTCACCTCCCACACTGCCCCCGCTGTCTCCCTCACTGCCCCCATACAGGTGTCATCAGCATTACCAGCGTTGTCAACCACTGGCACTCCCAGGCCAGCCTAGGCCGGTCCTTGTGGGCTTGAGCTGACCGTGGGGACATAAAGGGCCATTTTAGGTGCCTAGACATGGATTTAAAGGGGCACAAGTTAAATGTACTATTAAAGCAACCAATCCCCCTGCCTGGGGGCGTGTTCTGCCCACACTTGCTACCAGGAGACATTCCACTGTCTTAAAGCACAGTCATAAGCATTATGCCTGGTAGTCAGTGTTTGTAGCACTGGGTCCTATGGTACCAACAGGCCCCAACAGAGGCAGTGTGGCCTAGTGGATAGAGTACTAGACTGGGACTCAGGAGACCAGGGGTCTACCCTTTTGCTGGACATACACATTTGCCACTGGCCTGCTGGGTGATCTTGGGCAAGTCCCTGCTGCTTTGTGCCTCAGTTTCCCCATCTGTAAAATGTGAATAATGATACTGACTTTCTTCTGTAAAGTGCCTTGAGATCTATGGCAACAATTGCTGGCTAAGAACTGGGTGTTAATTGTGAGAAGTATTGTCAAGGCCCTTCCAGCCAAGAATTCCTAAGTACTTTGCAGGCCCTAAGTTTTACAATCCAGTCCCTGCTCCCGCACCTGTGACCCAGGTTGCTGTTGTGATCCCCATTTCCAGACTTGTCCAAAGTCACACACAGCATGTCAGGGCAGAGCTCGGACTAGAACCTCAGAGTCTTGACTCTCTTGATGACAAGACCAGCCCCGGAAGGGTTAAAACTGACTCTTTTTGACTCCCTTTGAAAGGATTAAAACTGACATGATGACTGTCAAAAGTATTTTAAAAATCTAATTAACTTTTCCCTGTTTGCACTAGTTCAGGGTTCTGAACTGATGTGGGCTTGGATAGTGAAGACAGACTAGTCACTTTCATGGTCACTTTCATGGTTGTTTCTACTCAGTTTCACTTTCTGGCTCTCCTATGCTAGCACAAGGCTGCAATATTTGAGCCGTAAATGCTGTGGTTTATTTGTTTTGTTGCTTTAAATGTTTCCATTTGGATTTCTGCTGGTCTTGGGTTTGGTCAGAATTGATTTATACAAAGTATTTGTTGCCAAATTTAACATGACAGCGTCCAAACTAAAAGCCCAAATGTGGAGGTCCTGTTATTGTGCGCGACTGACTGCAAATATTTGGTATAATGGAAGTATAGTAACAAAACAAGCCAAGTTCGGCTATAAGCTAAACCACAGCAATTTCACTGGAGTCAGGATTTGACCCATAACTGTGTAAAGAAGACACTATGGGTTGGATTCTCTGTTAAACCAGTGTGACCTCACTTTTCTACCAAAGGACCTACTCTGGTTTTACACTAGTATCCAAGATCCGCCTCCACCCCAGTGGTGTTATTCCAGATTTACATTTGCATCAAAATCTGGCTCTGTTGCTTTAAACATGCAAACAGATTTTTAAAAAATCTAAGCGCTTTGATTCAATATATCACATGCTCCAAATAACTGAGGCAAGGAGCGTGTACAACCTGTCCTTCCCAGAGCTCTTAGACTGGACGATCTTTGGGTAGGAGCCATCTTTTTGTTCTGTGTTTGTACAGTGCCCGACACAATGGGATCCCGGAGCCCGACGAGGGCCCCTATACGCTACCATAATTTACCTAATGAATATTAATGACAGATCTCAAACTCCAGAGCTGTCACGGATGAACAATTCCCAGCCAGCAATAACTCTACCTACACTTTGCCCAGCAACAGCATCTCTCATTCAAAGATCTCAAAGCCACTTACAAACAAGTTCATTAAACTTCCCAATCCCTCGCCAGGCAGGTCAGCACCATTACACCTGCCTTAAACGTTTATCGTTACTTGTTACCATAGTAACGCCAAAAGGCCTCAGCTCAGCTTGGATCTTTGTTTACAGTGTCTCGGGTAAGACTAAACTCTTCAGGGCAGGGAATCTCTGACCATCTAAACCAGCGGTGTCCCATACGTTCGCCACTAGCCACATGTGGCTAATAGGCTATTGAATTGTGGCTAATGCATGTGGCTTTTTTATAATGTGGCTAATAAAAATTCAGAACCACAAGTGTGGCTAGCATCGAATTTCTATTGGACACCGCAGATCTAAACAGACTGTGGGTGGGAGGGGAATCTGAGGCAGAACAGAGGTTCCCTGGTTCCCTTACCCACTGGATTTCCTTCCACAGGGGCAACAGAACCCAGGAGCCCTGACTCCCAGTCCCGATTCTAACCACTAGCCCGTGCCCTCCCTCTGTCAGAACCCTCTAGGCATACAGGTAAGTCCTGGTTTGGTTTTATGCTTTTACAAAGTTTTACTTTATAAAATCAGATTATTTTTTAAAAAAATCTTTGCAAAACTGTGCCCTGATGTAACTAAACAGCCCCCTCCCTCCCCCCCCCCGCCCCCGTGCGGCAGGGCTGTGTGGTGGAGGCGCAGCCACTAGCAGAATTGCATTCTGGGACATAGCACAGAGCTAGCGAGTTGGGATGGATCTGAGCTAAGCCCGGCAGAAAGAAAGGACAGGGCCAATGTCTAGCCCATGTATGTTGACCCCCATTCCCACACGGCCAGGCCCTGCCTCCCGATTCTTCAGGCCTGGTTCCACGTTGGCAAACAGCGGAGAAGGAGGAACATATTCCAAAGGGGGGGTTCCAGTTATGTGGCCTGAAAAAGAGAAGCAGCCCCACGGATGTCTTGGGGACTTACAGTGGCTGGAGAGGCACGTGTGGTGTGGGAGTAAGACTGACTGGAGCTTCCTAACATGTATCCTCCCTGAATCACATAGGTTCCCGTTCCGCCGCCACCTCCTCCGCCGCCGCCGCCTCCTCCGCTTGGATTGGCTATGATCTGCCCTCCGGAGACGTACATAGGGACGGATCCAGTGCTGGCCACGGTCTGGGAGGTTGCAGGCGTGGTGACCTGCGCCGGGGTGGCTTGCGATTCATAATAATTAGCTCCTGTGTTCTGCGTATAGAGAGGGGTCTCTGTGTACGGGTAAGTGCTGGAACGTCTGAAACAAGAGGGAGGTTTAGCGGAGCTGTGGAGCAGGTGCTGCTGCCGCTCTGCAAATAGACATTTCACATTTCTATAGCACGTTTGTTCCACCACTGAAATGCAGCCACTGCTGGGGTGGAACACGGCGCCTGATTAATACCACAACAGTCTACGGCAGGAAATGAAAAGAAATCTTGTATCCAACAAAGGGCAGGGTGAATTTAGCGAGGCAGAACACAGTTATCCAGGCTGGAATTTGGCCGGCGTGATAGGGTTAATATGCCCAGGGCCTCAGTTCTTCATTTCACCAGAAAGACGATGATAATAATACAGTGGTTTCCATACATGGATCTCAAAGTGCTTTACAAAAGAGGGCAGTATAGTTAACCCCATTTTACAGATGGGGAAACTGAGACACAGAGCTCACCCAGAAAAGCAGTGGACAAGCGCCTGTTAGTGCCATGTTGACACCACTTCCTGCAGCACTATACCTGCCAAGTTCGAGTCTCTGATTCTCTCTCTCTCCACCCCACAGCCCTCAAGGAGCAGGAAAAGATGGGGAGGTACAAGCTGACCCCTCCTCCCACTACATCAGTGGGAGCAAGAGTGAGTGGAAAGAGGAGGGGGGAGTCTGTTGCCCAGAAGCAGGTGACGGGAGACCCCACTTGGCAGGTAGGCAGTGACGGAGCTATGGGGAAGAGGCGATGTATTCGTTGGGGGAAGCGAGTGATGGAGAGGGTGGGGGTTGCCTGGGCCGTTGGGGTGGCTGGTGAAAGGATGGGTTGGTGAACGCCTGGCAGCTGGGGGGCAGAGGAATACCGGTGGCAGTTGGCTGGGTGTGGAGGGGGAACCACAGCCAGTCGGCTGCAGGGAGAGAGGTGGCCTGGAGCCAAGAATGGGCCCCTCAATTGTGTGCCCCCAGCTGCCACCTCTTCCACTGTTCCTGGCTCAGATTCAGCAAGGGCATCAGCGTGAGCAGGAGCAGAGCAGCTTCCTGGCTGCTTTCAGAGCATGTGCACCAGGGGGCAGGACAAGTCGTGGCAGGACAAGGCCTGCTGCTCGCCCACAGCCCCGCTGGGTGCAGGAGAGCCAAGGTGGGCAGGCACAGCAAACGCAGGGCCTAGCTGTTCCTTGGAGGTCTCCCATCCAAGTCTGGCTCTGTGAGGGCTGAGAGAGCCGGAGCATTGCCTGGAAAGAACAAAGCCGGGAGGCCGTCGCCCTTTAACTGCCCCTGTTGACATTGTGGGAGGCTGGCTGAAAATCCCCCGGGGAAAGGGGGCGGTGAACAGGGGCCTCGCCTCTCCCGCGCCGTGAGCCAGGCGCAAGGGCTGCAGCGGCTTGGCGTGGGTCACTTACATGGTGCTCGCAGTGTAACTGGCGTCGCCCCCTTCCACATACTGCACCTGGTTGGGATAGACGTGCTGGACGGGCACCTGCTGCAGCTGCTGCACCTGAACGAGGCAGGGGAGAGAAATTCGTAACAGCCCGAGTCCTTCGGTGCGGCTGTCCCCGCACCCGGCTCTCACATGCTTCCTCTGAGGGTCTCAAGGCCCTCTGCACCCACTGAGCATCACAACCCCATCAAAGGGGGGGGGTCAGTATTACCCCCACCTTGCCCCCTGGGGAAACTGAGGCACGGGGGGGGTGATGGTGATTAAATACCGACTTGGAGGGAAAATTACACTCAGGCTGGAAGCTCTTTGGGGGCAGGGACTGTCTCTCTTTTTTGTCTGTTTGTACAGTGCCCAGCATGTTGGGGGCCTGGTCCATGATGGGGGCTCCAGGGCATTACCACAATACACCTAATAAATACTGTACAGTGCTCCGAACAGTGGGGACCTGACCCTAGGTACTATGGTAATACGAATACTAAATACTAATAATTACCCCGTGAGTCAGTGATGGAACCCAGGAATCCTGTCGCTCAGGCCCCTGATCTAACCAACAGCCCACACAGTGTCTCTGAAGGGCAGTGAACTTTTCCTCCAGGAAGCTGGGGCTCCAGCTAGATAACAAGCTGGGTCAGCTGTCTGAAGCTCCTATTTTCGGAAGCTACGGCTTGTATCTTGACACTGTTTCCCCCTCTCTCTCTCTCTCTCAGGCTTCCAGCGACTCTGGACAACACAATCTCCTTACGTTATAAACCCTATGAGGTTACTCCTCAAGCTATTGCAATCTCTGAAACTGTTCCAACCCCGTCCATCACGAAGGGCATTTTATTCCCACCACTAAAGGGCCCCACCCTCTGGGGTGGGGTGCAGCAGCTGGTTGACAGCTGCCTAGCAACACTGCATGAGAGTTTACGGAAGGAAGCGAAAAGGAATCTTGCATCTCACTGAAATGACAAGTAGGATCTCAGGGAAGCCGAGTGTAAACTGCCCGTCCTGGCATTTGGCCAGGACATTGGGGTTAATGAAATGGGACCTACCCTGGCCAGAAGGAGCCCTGCCCGTGGGTTGCTGAAGGGAAGAGCTCAGTATTCTACCTCGCCTGTATTTTACAGTGAAAGCTGCTGCGTTGAATCAGAATTGTTTGCGAACAGGAACGAATTGGTGCCTGTTCTCCCATATCCCAGCCTTGTCTCTGTGGACAGAATCCAGGCACCTTCCTCCCCACACCCCAAAACTCGGCTCCTGGGCTCCTATTTCACGCAAATCCGAGACACAAACCAAATATCGGCTTTCAAGAGGTCCAAGAATTTCAGTGCCCGGGGCAGGGACTGGCCTAGGTGGGTAAGGAATAAAGGCAAAGCGGGGATCCCTGGTGTAATGCTACTGGCTTCAGCAGAAGGAAGTAGTCCGTGGTGTCCTAATGCAACAGGATGGGGCTGCTGGGTGGGTCCAGCCCTGCTCTCTGGAAGGAGCAGGGAGGGCAGAGGCAACCATTCTTGGATCTCCCTGGGGAACCTCTCCAGGACCTACTTTAAGAGCTGTAGCTGCGGTCCCAAACACTAGCACCTGAGGGACTCTCTGAATCTTGACTCTCTGGTCGGGGCTGGCGTGCTGAGAGGAGAGGAACGGCAGCTGCTCAATCACCACCTTTTGCTGCGGGAGGAGGAGGTGCTGAGGAAGCATTCGGACCAGTTCCACCCACTGCTCCGAAGTGGATTCTAGCGAGTGGAGATAGTGGAGCCTGTGCTCTTGGCTGGCTAGACAGCAGCTGGCCAGCGGATGCGTCCCGCTACTACACTCTAAGGAGAGAGGATGCTGCACTGCCTGCGGCTGCTGCTGCTCACAGTTCCTGGCCGGACCAGGGAACTCACTGCCTGCGCTCTAAACAATAAACAGAAACACTGAGGAAATCAGAGCTTGCATTGCGACCACGAAGCTGTTCCAAGGCTTCCCTGCTCATGGGGGAAGCTCCTGCTCAGAGGTAAACGCACTCGCTACTTAATGCAGCAGCTTGCACCACAACAGTACTTTGCATTTGCATGGTATCTTCCATCTGAGGACCGGCCCGTGCTGAATAACAGCAGGTAAGGAGAATTATTCCCGTTATACAGATGGGAAAAGAGAGGCACTGGAGGTGAAGTGACTTGGGCCTGTATTCTCAAAGGTATTTAGGCACCTAATTCCCATAGATTTCAGTGGAAGTTAGGAACCTAAATACCTGTGAAAATCAGGGCCTTGGTTAAATTGACCCAGCGGGCGATCTGACTCTCAGTGCCCCACTCTAACCACTAGACCACATACTGGTTACTTGGGGAAGGGTGGGGTGAGGAGGAAGAAGCCCACACGGTGGCTGCTAGCCAGAGATGGGTTGGAGGAACTTGCCATCTTATGACCCTGTAGTTTCAAAATCAGACTGTTAACTTTTGCAGCGCTGGTTCTGTGCAGAGTTGCGAGCAGGTTCCCCGAGCAGGGGGCGTTAATGAGATCAGTAAGACCATGCTGGCTATACAGAGGCAGGAATCTAAGTAAAATTCCGAGAGCTGGATTTAGCCCTAGGGCATCTTAAAACCAAACATCTGGCACCAAAGCCCAGTGTGGGGATTTCAGCGTTTCCAGAGCTTCCTTTGTCCCAGCGCCAGGTCTATGGGGTGGGGATAAACATGGAGGGGGAGGAGCGACTCTTTACGGGATGTGAAGTGTAATGGGAACACAGGACTGGCAGGGACCGCCTGGGTCATCATGTCCAGTCCCCTGCTGTCACAGGCCACCCTGTCACCTCATCCCATTCACACCCTGAGCAAACTCCATCTTCAGAGGAGTTAGGCTGTTGTCCCCACTGCTCCTATTGGAGGCTGTCCCAGACCCTCCCTCCTGTGTGGGGCAGAAATCTGCTTCTCATAGCCAGCCTCAATCTATTCCTGGCCAGTCTGTCCCCACTGGTTCTTATGCCAACTCTGTCCCTTAGCACCCTCCCTGGGCCTACCCCCCAATACAAGTACTGGGATGAAAGGAACCCGAGGAAAAGGTCACCCCCAAGCACAGGCTGGAAGTTCCCTTGCTCAGCGAATGGAAAATGGCCGGGATGAACAGGGACCAATGGGGCATGGTCACCAAGGGAATGGGTTGGACGGGACCTATCAGGTCTCTTCCCTCTCTGGAAGCGTGGCCAGCAAACAAGGAAGTGCGCTCAGTACAGGGGTAATTGGCTGAAATTCCATGGCTTGTGTTGTTTCTGACATCATCCAGTCTGATCTCCTGTAGGGCACAGGCCGTTACCTTTCACTCAGGTACCCCCCTACTGAGCCCAGTGACTTTTGTCAAACCAGGCGGCTCAGCCCTCGGAGATTGGGTGCCGGAGGCAGAGAACAGGAGGGAGCGAGACGCCCCTGCAGTGGCTGGGGATTGATTTGGTGAGACATGTTCCTCCAGGGGAGGTCAGCCCAGATGATCTAATGGTCCCTTCTGACCTTGAACTCTCTGACCATGCTGGGATCAGCTACTCTGCAAAGAGACGACTGTCGGTCTAGCTCAGGAGCACCACGGCCGAGGGCAGAGGATGTCTGCCTCAGAACTAGCCGAAGGGCACAGCCCCCAGGCGGCTCGCTATGTGACTGGAAAGCTCTACCTCTTGAGTGACGTGAACCTGCTGGAGTCCTTGCACCGTCAGCTGTTGTACTGTGCCCGATTTCGGGGTCTGGGGGGTGGTCTGCACGACCGATCGCTGTGGAGGCAAACAAACAGGCCATCAACAACCTCCTGGGGTGAAATCCGTGCTGGTGAAAGGCCCCAGAGAGTCCAAGGCTGTTTACTCCGAGATCACAATCAGGCAGGGCACATGCCCTGATGTATGCTCACCACCCTGCATCAGAGCGATCTCTGGGGCGAGAGGGGAGCTCCATTTCTCGGGCCTCAGTGCTAAGGCTGCCAACAAAGGGGTCTGTTAGCGCAAGGCAACAAACAGAGAGACCCAAAAAGGCCGTCTTTGCTTTGATGGCACCCGCTAACTGGGTCAGTTACAGCCCAGCCCAAGCTTGTAGTAACCAACAGCTGCTCCTATCTGACGGCTTCTTGGTGGCTCCTGGGGGCAGTGAGTTAGGAATATAGGAATGGCCAGACTGGAGCCGAGCAGCCCAGTGTCCTGCCTCAGAGAGAGGCGTAAGAACCCTCCAGAAGCGGATGTTGGACAATCTGCTCCACATTATATCTCAGTCTGATACACTGCAGTCGGGAGGTGTGGGTTGGAGCATGTGTAGACGTGCCCAGGCTAGCTTGCATCAAGCTCGCTCAAGTGCCAATAGCAGTGAAGCTGTGGCAGGATGGGAGGTGACATGGGCTCGTTCTGCCTCCCCAGGACCCTAGCTACGTGTCCAAATGGCCGTTGCCAGCGGTGCTGTGGCTTCACTGCTACTGTTAGTTTGATCTCGCTCGCTCGGGTTTGTCTACACATGCTGCAATCACACCACCCGTCTGCAGTGTAGACAGACCCTAATAGGCAGAGATTGGCTTAAACCCTTAGCCAGGAAATGTAACATCTCTTCCAAAATGGTTATCATTAATTATAACAATCCTGGATACTCTTGTTATCCATCGGAGTGGCCTGTCCCTTTTTGAATCTTGCTAAGTTCTTAGCCTCAATGACTTCCTGCGGCAGGGAGTTCCACAGTCCAATTCTGCGTTGTGGGAGAAAGTATTTCCTTGGATCAGTTTTCAAGTCACCACCATTTATACCCCCCGGGGTCCTCATCTAACTCAAACAGGCACCGCCAGAAGTGCTAATAGCCCCCCTGGAAAGCAGACCCGGAGACTGAATTCCCCCTCTCGCCCCACAGGGCAGGGCTGGGGCACCCAGGCTGGGGCCAGTGAGTGGCCACATCACTCTGCTGTTGCCCGGACTGTATCTGCCCACCAATAACAAAACTGCAAGGCTCCTGTTTGTTTCTAGGTAGCAGAGACGGTTTGAGCTGCAGCCTCTTTGAAACATCAACAGCTGTGAGTCGCTACTGCGGGAAAAGAGACTAAAATGGTATTTGGCAGCTGTTGCGGTGTCCAGATCTCAGATCTGCGATCCACGCTCACTCCCAATGGAGCTCCAAAGCCAAGCTCTTGAGAGCATTTCCTATTACCATCATCCCTCGGTGGCTTTTCTTTCTCCACCAGAGAGGGCTTGGCTGACACCTGGGGGGCGGGGGGGGGTGTTACTTTGGGATCTGCAACCATACCGCACCTCTTGCGAGACGGGCACTTGCTGGACTCCATGCACCTGAAGCTGCTGCACTTGTCCTGGTTTGGCGGTGGAGCTGTTGCTCTGGACAGGGGAGTGCTGGAAAAACAAGGAGGAGGTGTTTTATCGGCCGCTTAGTGGGAAGGAGTAACACAGATTGTGTTCCCGTAACACATACCCCCTCCTTCCTGTTTCAGATCCCTCCTGGGAGCTCCTGGCTCTGCCAAGCCCACCACCCACAGCCGTGTGCTGTTCTGAGGGGTGACTTCGCTAGCTGCCAGATCTGGATGGTGCTTTGTGGAACAGATGAAAAGCATGCAGGTTAAGACAGGAACAGGAAGTGACAGCAACACAGGAAGCGGGTAGACAAGAGCACAGATATTGTAATGCCACCCTTCCCCCCGCCCCCGACCTCTGGGGAGACAATGTGAGGAATATAGGAATTGCTAGACTGGATCCACTATCCCATCTTCCATAGCAACCAGCTTCTCCCATCTTCCATAGCTGCTTCAAAGGGGAAGTTTCTTGCTACCACCTGTCAGGCCGGGTTTGCTCTTAACCCCTTTGCCATTCGTTAGTCAATCTAATGTAATTGTTCCTATTATTCATGTAATTGCCTCATCCTTTTGTGAATCCAGTTATGCTCTTGGTCCCAATAACATCCAGTGGCAGAAAGTTCCATGAATTAATTCGGAATGTGTAACCAAAAGAGTGTTTCCTTTCTATATTATTGTCGTCCTCTGCATCGGCAACAGCGTTCTTGCCTGATCTTTGCCTAGCTTTAAAAAGTGATGATAATAATTCCTAGCTCTTATCTAGCGCTTTACAGCAGTAGATCTCAAAGCACTTTATAAAGGAGGTCAGTAGCATATCCCTATCTTACTGGTGGGGGAAACTGAGTCACAGAGCGATGAATTGACTTGCCCAAGGTCACCCCGCAGGCCAGTGACAGAGCTGGGAACAGAACCCATGTCTCTCGAGTCCAGTCCACAGCTCTAACCACTAGGCAGCACTCCTTGGGGCTGGGACCGTGTTAGCTATTCTAGTGTCCTACAGTGTTGAGTGCTCAGTTCACACTTGATAATTTGCTCCCAATTGTGCTTTCCAAAGTAGGTCTTTACCTCCTTTAGCTCTGTACCACAGCCTCCCTGCTCCCGGCCTGAACTCCTGCTCCCTTCACATGTCCCCGGCCAGCAGGACCGGGCTGAGTCACCATCCAATCATTCCCTTCATGGTGGGGAGGGAAGGGAAGCTCACCCCCCAGTTCTGCTAGCAAGCTCTTCCTTACAAATTTCCTGCACATCTACGGTGTGTAAAAACCAGGATGGGCAAAAGAGACATTGCCAAGCTAAAAGATCACGTACTGCCCAAGGTCCTTCTCTGAGTTGTTAACACTGGGAAGCATTTCATAATGTTTTGCCTCTTCGTACAAAGATTCCTGGACCAACCTTTCATCTGCCAAGACTCTGACAGTCCTTGACATATTTGGGACCTTCCAGAGAGGTTTGGTCCTGATGTAAAATAACATCCTGGGTGGAAGCTACGTCACTTTACTCACACACAAGGTCAGTAAATTGCAAAAGACGCCTAACAGTCCCAGCTTCTCCAAGGTGCTTAGGTGCCTAATTCCCACTGAAATCAATGGGAGTTAGGCACCTAAAGACCCGGGAGGATCTGGAGCAAAGTCCCTTACTAATTAATTACTTTAGACTGAAGCCAGGAGCAGAAGCAGAACAAGAAACATCTTGATCCCTCCTTACCCCCTCCCCCAAAAATTAAGGGCGAACCTCTGATTTCACTGGACTCTGCATTATCAGGAGGGGAACAGTGCTAGTTAGAGCCGCTAGGGAGCAAAGCCCAGATCCTCAAATGTCCCTCAGCTCCTAACCACCCTTGGGGGCCAGCCCCTTAGGAGAGTGAATGGGGTGAAGGTGTCAGTTAGAGCTCATGGAGAGCAGCCAATGAGAGCACAGGGGGCTGAGGGCTGTTGGGTTAGAGCTGTTGGAGAAATTGTACAGAATAGAAATATACCTCATTCCCCATTCTGCTACACCCCATTCCCCTTCCACGCTTGAGACCAGAACCCAGGAGTCCTGGCTCCCAGGCCCCTTCTCTGATCACTGCACACCTCCCTTCCAGAACTAAGAACAGAACCCAGGAGTCCTGGCTCCCAGGCCCCTTCTCTGATCACTGCACACCTCCCTTCCAGAACTGAGAACAGAACCCAGGAGTCCTGGCTCCCAGGCCCCTTCTCTGATCACTGCACACCTCCCTTCCAGAGCTGAGAACAGAACCCAGGAGTCCTGGCTCCCAGGCCCCTGCTCACCTCCCTTCCAGACCTGAGAACAGAACCCAGGAGTCCTGGCTCCCGGCCCCCTGCTCTGATCACTACACCCCACTCCCCTTCCAGAACTGAGAACAGAACCCAGGAGTCCGGGCTCTCAGCTCCCTGCTCTGATCCCTACATCCCTCCCTTCCAGGGCTGAGACCAGAACCCAGGAGTTCTACTTTACTTTCTTTATTTTGCTCAGCACAGCAAGTGAAAGCAGACTCTGTTGTGTCAGCTGCCCTTTCCGGTCACAAACCCCGCCAAGGCTGGGGGTATGAGGGAAGTTGTGCAAATACAGCAGGGGAAGATACTTATATTTATTAACAAACAGCTTTACGGTGAATCATTTATACACGTCATTATGACATTCTGGCCTGCACTAAAATGTGCCAAAAGCAGAGCCCTGGGGTCTGACCCTGCAGCCCTCACTCCCCACAAGGGTCCCACTGAGTTCAACAGGACAGCTCCACACAGCGCAGGGTCAGGCGAGGAGCATGACAATGGCCCAGACCCTCAAAGGTACGTAGGAGCCTCACTCCGATTGATTTCAATGGGGGTGAAGTGCCTACATTGTATGGAGGATCTTGAGGATTGTGTATACCCCACAATGGCAGTGACAGATCACAGGAAGCCCGACAGCCCAATTAGCCCCTTCTGGGGCATCTGGAGGGCAATGAAGGATTAGCCCCACTGGGGAGAAGCAGGCTGGGTGGGCCCTATAAAGGACTGCAGAGCCAATAGGAGACCCAGGAGACAGGAAGTTGGGAATTTCTACTCTCCGGGAATGGAACTACAAAGGGATCTGCAGGGAGCAGCTTGTGCTCTGGGACCATCCCTGAAGGGAGAGGGCAGCCAGAGATTCAGAAAGCAGGCCTGAGGGAAGAAGAAGTCTGAGGCTCAGCGGCTGGGCAGGAGACAGGCATTCAGGGAGAAGGCCCGGGGGGCAGTACTCTGTCACAGAGCGCAGAAGAACTCTGCCGAGCAGCAAAGACTCCGGAGGGTGGGGCCTGGGAAGGGGGGGAAGTTTTCATTCTTTGAGCTGGGCCTTGGTTACCCCAGAAGGGCTGGGGCACTCGGCGTGAGCTAGCCAGAGGGCCAAGTCACTGCACAGACCCCTGAACTGCGGAGGAGCTGCAATGCCAGATCTTGCTACGAGGAGGTGCTCCAGGATGGTGAGTCTATGCCAAGGACACGCACAAAATATGGTGGCTTGATCCCTTCCTCCATGCCTCATGCACCCCGCACCAATCCCCTTCCTGTGTCAAAACCAAGATCAGCCTAGATCCCTAGGGGCCGCTAGCTCATCTAGTCGGAGCTGTCGGACACAGGCCGGTTCCCCCTGCACTGAGCCCTGTCACTTGTAAATGAACACGTCAGCCCGAATGATCAATGCCGCACGATTGTGAGTGACCATGGAGAGCAGCTTTCCAGACCTGCCAGTTACTCAGGGCACAATGGGGATCATTAAACCATCAAACAAATATCCCTTGAACATGCCCCTGCCCCAGCTTGAGGTCTGGACAGGATCTGGGGCCAAACGAAACCCTGGTGTCAAACTCTGGGCCAGATCTGGGGCCAAAACATAAACCCAGAGCTAAACACTTGCCAGCGGGGTGGCTGAATCTTTCCCCAGGAAGAGGCTGATGTCTTGCTGTGAATGTGAAATGCTGCAGCGATGAGACAAGGATGCTGGTGGTGAACGGAAGGGGGGTAAATCATGAGTGACAAAGAGCAATGCAAACAAATCTTCCCATTTTGTGGCTGTCTGGGTCATGCTTTCCCCAGGTTAGGGAGGAACGAACATCCCACCACCCACCTCAGGTGGAGAATGGACCTGCTGCTGAACACTGTGCACGGCCAACGAGATTTGGCTTCCTTTGCTAGCCTGGGAAGTACTCTGCACCACCAGCCGCTGCAAAGGGATGATACAAAAGAAGTCCTGGTTAATGACCACCTCGCAGTCAGAGGAATGCCAAGTTCTGCTGGCTGCTGGGGAGCAGGGCAGGGCATGGCCGGCGCTGGTCCAGAGGACTGCCCGAGCCGGGCGGCCAGCGCTAGTCCAGAGTGTAAGTGAAGCTGTATTGGCTTTGGGTAACAATACTCACCGGCACAGCCCGAGCCAGAGTGTCATTAGGAACAGTGCTCACAAGTACAATCAATTTCCATTCGGCATGTTCAGTAGTTATCTGGACCCCCCCACAGAACCGTGACTAAACCAAAACGACCTCTCTGGCTCCCTGGGCAGCAGAAACCTTCATCTGCTTGCGTCTGGCCAACATCAAACAGGCTGTCCACTTGTGTCCCAAGGCAGGGGGCGTGCCATCACTTGGGGACTTTATACACTGGTGGGAAATGGGGTAGAGGATCTGAGGGCTCTTCCATCTCTACTTTCTTTGAGTCAGTGAAAATAATATGCAATGGGGCAAATTCGGTAGCGTTCCCTTTTTGTGCTGTAGCTCTGAGGAACGGCTGCCTTCGATCATGCAGACTAATGCCATACTGGCCAAGGACTTCTTATTTCTCTTTCCAAACGCAACTGCGACCCGCCAAAAACTGGAGGCCTGATGCAGCATTTGGGTCCCATTCTCTTCTCCTTGATCCCACCTTCAGGAGATGCCAGAACGCAGAAAATCTTTGCAGGCAGTTGGTCGGTGGTTTCTTCACCTGCCTGGCACGCAGAGAAGTGGAGATGTGGTTTTAGGTTCTCCGCAGTTCCTCTAGCACTGCACTGTCAAGCCAGCTGCATTACCCGGGAAAAGGCTTTCCAGGTCATTCCTAAGTAGACTGTTAGCCGAAACGGCCAAAGGTTAACCCAGGGCACTGTGAAGCAGGCGGGAAAGCTGGCCCAACTAGAATAATGGGAAAATGTCTGGGACAGCATCTTGGCTTGGAGATCTGGCTGTGGAAGACCCTCTCCAAAGGGAGGGGTGGGAGCCCCAACACTTGGGACTTTAAAGTCCGACTGGACAAGACATTAGTGAATATACAAAGTTAAGCCTCTAATACAAGGGCTTGTGTCTCAGGCTCTCTTCTGACTACAGTGTTCATCATGCTAGTCCAAACAGATGGACCTCAACCGGCATGGCTGAAGAGCCCATCACTGAGGTTTTAGGCACTACACAGCGATTACACATTCCAGTAAGATCTGTCCAGATCGGACAGCCAAGACTCTGCCCAAATCTTTGGGTGTGCTGTGGGCTGTAGGGTTCTGATCTGTCTGGATTTTCTACTGCTCCGATCGCTTGAGTGACGGTCTGAGAAAGAGGCAAGTCATGAAGCTCACCCAAAAGTGGTGAGCGCTGACTCATCCTGCCATCTTGCTACTGAGAAGGCTTTGTGATGGAGGAGGTCTGACCCATTAAGGTCACTGTAAATCAACATCAGAACCTTGTCATGGAGCTAATAGGAAATAGGAGCCCAGCAGAAGCTGTGAAGCACAGATGTCCTCTGGAGCTTGTTCTGCTTAGGAGATGATTTCAGGCAGGCTTTTGACAGTCCCAAGTAACATTCTCATAAGAAAACTAGGGAAACGTGGGCTAGATGAAATTACTGTAAAATGGATGCAAAACGGGTTTAAAGACCATCCTCAGTAGTTATCAACAGTTCGCTGTCAAACTGGGGGAACGTATCTACTAGGGTCTTGCAGGGGTCTGTCCTGAAACTGGTGCCATTCGGTGTTTTCATCAATGCCTTGGATAATGGAATGGAAAGTATATTTATAAAATCTGAACATGACACTCAGCTGGGAGGGGTTGCAAACACTTTGGAGGACAGGGTTAGAATTCAAAACCCCTTTGAAAAATTGGAGAACTGGTCTGAAATCAACAAGATGAAATTCAGTACAGAGAGGTGCAAACTACCACGCTTAAGAAGTCAAAATCAAATGCACAACTACACAATGGGCAATAACTG
The DNA here is from genome assembly GCA_033296515.1 of Macrochelys suwanniensis. NCBI lineage: Eukaryota > Metazoa > Chordata > Testudines > Chelydridae > Macrochelys > Macrochelys suwanniensis. The sequence continues at coordinate 18,404,970 of CM065793.1, forward strand.
GCCAGAGGGTAGCCCTGCTGAAAAGGAGCTGGGGGTTATAATGGATCACAAATGAAATATTTAAAAGGAGCCAACAATGTGATGGAGTTGCGAAAAAGGGTAGTATCGTTCTGGGGTGTATTCGCAGGAGTGTGGCATGTAAGACACTGGAGGTAATTGTCCGGCTCTACTCAGCACGGGTGAGGCCACAGCTGGAGGGCTGTCTACAGGGTGCCACACTTTAAGAACAAACAGGAGAGAGTCCACAGGAGAGCGACAAAAGCGATGGAAGGTTTAGAAAATCTGAGCTAAGAGGAAAGATTAAAAACCCTGGGCATGTTTGGTCTGGAGAAAAGCAGACTGGCAGGAAACCTGAGAACAGTCTTCAAACAGGCTAAGGGCTGTTGGACAATGATAAGTTGTTCTCCGCGTCCACTGAAGGTGGGACAAGCAGCAAGGATTTAGGTTAGATATTAGGAGAAACTTTCTAGCGAGAAGGATAGTCAAGCTCTGGAACAGGCTTCCAAGGGAGGGTGGGGAATCCCCCTCATTGGAGGTTTTTAAGACCAGGTTGGACAAACCACTGTCAGGGATGGTCTGGGTTGACTTGGTCCTGCCTCAGTGCTGGGGCCTGGACTAGATGACCTCTCAAGGTCCATTCCAGCTGCACATTTCCATGATTCTATGAGTCTCCATGTGATGTGCTAGCTGCAAATTCCTCTTCCTATGCCCGTCCTGTAAAGCACTGTAGCCATCTCCAGCAATGTCCACCATTCTGCAAATGCTCCCACCATTAACCTGGCAAGTTTCGGTACGAAGAATCATCACACAGGAGTCGCGCTCCTCGATATCAGCAGAGGCGATGGATTTGGGTTCTAAACATCAGATTAGAAATATCTCAGCAACCCAAATCCAGGGGTTGTTTAAATGTTAATCCTTCAGGGGCTTTTAGACAACATCTTTTAAACAGAAATACTGAGATAGGAAAGATCTCATGGTGTGGTTCTTTTCTAAGGGAGAGCGCTTAACTCTGTCCTTGGCCAAAGTTTCCCACTGCACCATCCTGTTGTGAGCTATCTCCCAGAGACAGCTGCATTTCAGTGCTACTGTGCATAGTCTGTGAACTGCTTTGGGATATATTTTATTTATTTCATGTGGAGGAAGGAAGCTGCCAAACCAGCCACGGACTGGAAACATGAGAATGTTGCTTCCTCTCCTTAATCTTACCTAGATCAGTGTCTGCGACCCCTCTGCTTGTGTGTAGCTGTCAAATCCACATGAGTTTCAATCACTGATAAATTCAAGGCAAGACGACTTCTTGCCTGGTATTGTTTTTTTAACAGGGAAACGAAAAGCCAGAGGCAGAGCGGATCGGAGTCTGCACAGAACTGAGCCTCCCTTGTGCTGGGCATGCTCCAGTCTGTTACAGATGTGGATGAAACCACTGTTTAGATAATGATTAGTGGCCCATCAGCTGTGCTAGATGATAGAAACTCACACACCTTATTGCGGTCTCCGGATGCCTGTCCATACGACTAAAGCTGCATCTTCACAACAAATGTAATGCTTTACCAAGATAGCACCTTCTGTCAGAGGGCAGCCCCCATGCTATTCTGACTCATACTGCCTGCCCCAGGAGAAGTAGGTGAGAATTACCCAATTTCCAGATTGGGAAACTAAGTGGTAGGGAGAGTATGTGATTGGTTCAAAGTCACAGAGACAGTCAGGACGAGAATCCAGGAGTTCTGACTCCCAGCCCCCTGCTCTGACCAGTAGACCCCACTCCCCTCCCAGAGCTGGGATAAAACCCAGGAGTCCTGGCTCCCAGCCCCCTGCTCTGACCACTCACCACTCCTTTCCCAGAACTGGGAATAGAATTGAGGAGTCTTGCATGCCCTCAAAGTCCTCCAGACAGACAGACAGTGGGTGAACCGGAAATGGAACCCAGATCTCCTGACGTCCATGTGGATGATTCTGTGCTTTAATCACATGACCACCCTTCTTTCTTAAGAAACGGTCACAGTTTTTAGAAGGTCCATTCCACTGCCGGCACTGCGGGAAGAGCCTCTGTGTCTTCCGATGCCTATGCCACAATTCTAATTATGAGCCATCTTTGCTGCTGTGTGTTTCCCTGAGAACGATGCTGGGATCAGGTAACCCAAGCCTTACATAAAGGATCTGATTAAATTCCCATTAAAGTAGGTGAAAAGACTCCTATTGATGTCAATGAGAGTTGGATCTGGCCCTATATGACCAGGGATTAATTAAGTCCAATGGGTCCAGTTACCACTTAAGTCCTAGGGCTACATTCAAACCTGGAATAAGACGGGGCAGTTCTGATGGCCTCTGATCCAGAATCAGACGTGGCCATAAACAATGGCGTAGGTTACGCGGGGTGCAAAGTGAGTGGAGAATGGGGTGTAGGCGCTATAAACCCCTCTGGCATTCAGTGGGCATGCAAAACATATGTCAATTACACACATCCGTGGCTGAGTCAGATTAGTGCAAAGGAGGCAGAGCTCACCCAGCAGCCATGAGGCCCTGTGATATGTAGGAACAACAGAGGGTGCTGTGCAAAATGCATGACGATTACACATCAAGGGGGTGGAAGGCCTGGGGAAGTAGCAGGAAAAGCAAACAACAGGTAGGGAAAATAAATGAGTTGGCAGGGCCTCTTTCATCTTCCACCCTCCTGTGATTTGCTTTTCCTGCTTCATGCCCCCTGACACCAGCTAAGTAAAATCCTGCTCCCATTAAGACAATCCATCTTTAGCCACTGACACATAGATGCTGGTGCTGGGGGTGCTCACGCACCCCCTGGCTTTAAGTCGTTTCCATTCTAGCCAGGGTTTACAGTTTGGTTCAATGGCTCTCAGCACCCCCACTATACAAATTGTTCCAGCTCCCCTGCACTGATGTCAATGAGGCCTGGATCCAGCCCACTTCCATCCATTCTTCTGACCAGCGTGGCACCCAACACGCAACCCCATTTAAGGCACCACTAAATCTGGACCCCAATCTCGCTAAACAATAAGCTTCCCCTGCACCAGTTGGATTAAATGATTTGAATGATTCTTACCCACCTCTACCTTCTAATTTCCTATCCGCTAACACGGCGAGTCGCAGAAGCACTGTTATTTCCCTGGGTCAGCATGATTGGGTGCCCCTCATGCAGCCTGATTTTCCTCGGGCTTTTACAGCGGTGAAACTCCATCGTTTCCGAGGAGTTACTCCTGCTTTGCGCTGGTCGAAGGGAAAGGAGGATCAGATCCTCAGGTTGCTAATTGTAGGTATGTGAATGGACTCGATGTGCAGTGAGGGAGCTGTGCCTACAACTATATTCTGGGGGCAGTTTAACACAGAGACACTGTGAGATGCACGGTTGCCAAGCACAGGGAGTTGCAGGGAAGAAGCGTGGAAGAGCACGGGGCTTTCTGAACCATCGCTTACCTGCTGCGGCACTTGCACACCTGTTAGCTGGAGGGGGGATACCGAAGGTGGCTTAGCCTGCACGCTGGCTTGAACCAACAGCCTCTGTCAAACAAAACACCCAGAGTTCAAGGTGAATGGAGGAAGCAGGAGTGATCACAGCAACGGCACCCGGACGTTCTCCGGTTATCATCAGGCCCCAGCATTTAACAAAGCACTTGGCAGCGCACTTCACAAAGGGGATGAAGTATCATCAGCCCTGTTTGGTCCTAGGGCGCAGAGTGGGGAGCGACCTGCCCAAATTCATACAGTAACTTAGTGACAGAGCTGGAAACAGAACCCAGGAGTCCTGATTTCTGGTCCTTCCCACCTCCCACCCTGTAACTCCCCTTCCAGAGCCGAGAATAGAACCTAGGAGTCCTGGCTCCCAGCTCGCTGCTCTAACCACTAGCTCCCACGTCCTGCCCCCAAGCTGGGAACAGAATCCAGACATACAGCCGCACAGCCTGCCCTAGACCACTAAAGCTGAACTGATTTAATGTTCACCAGGCCCAGAGGCAACAAACAAATCCAAGGAGCCCAATTCTAGCCTGATTTATTCTCCCTGCAACAAGTCTAACAGCACCTAGCTGTCCCCCAGGAAGATCACCTGCTTGTCCACCTACCTGCTGCGTGGCCTGGACTTGCTGCACCACCTGTGTTGGCACCCCAGACTGTGTGGCCGTCGAGCCCGGGCTGGACTCGGAGACGGAGTCACTGGGCCTCATGGCACCTTCTGAATTTTGGAAAAGGAGACGAAAAGGTCGCATGAAAAGTCTGAGAAAGGCAATTCAGAAAAGGTGTCCAAATCCTTCCTGGATATTTCAAGGCAGCCGGGGCTAGTGGACTGAGCACAGGACTGGTGTTGGGACCTATGGGGAGTTCTGGTCACAGCGCTGGGAGGGGAATACAGCTCCCAAACTTGGGACTGGAACCCAGGAGTCCTGACTCCCAATCCCGAGGCTCAGTAGTTTCATGCCCACATGTAGAATGGAGCTCTCTGCCATTGGGTATAACTCCTCTGATTACCGTGCAGCACTCAGTGTGAATTTCAGCCTCTGCTTCTAACAGAAAGAAACAACCAGCAACTGCCTCTACCAAAAGCTAGTGAGAAAACAGGTGACTGAGGTCTCTGATACAGTCTGCCTGTTCGATGGACCCTTACTGCAAAGATTCCCTGCGAAGTAAGCCAGGTACTTACGATCACAAGGAGCTGTACAGAGACAATCGTAATACATGGTGCAGTGGGCACAGGGGTGTGCGTTTGTGTTTGCTCCCCTTCCTTGTGAGACAGGTAATAAAAGACCCAAGGCTTTTATAACCTGGAACCTTGGCCACCTAATCCCTGCCAGTTCTCACCAAAGCTCCAGTGAGGCTGGTTTAGAATAAACATCCGCATCCTAGTAGGTGCAATCCCAACCCTCTGATCCTTCCAGGGAGGGGTAGGGGGAGCTCATCTGGGGCTGATTCTAATCGAGAAGCAGGAGATCACGTTTCATGGGTGTCTCGTTTGACATTATCAACAGAAGAGGAGGAAAAAAATAGCTCAACGACCTTCCAGGATGGTGAATTAGTCTGTTTCCTTAGGGCACTTGAACAAATCAATGTTAACGATGGGTTTAACAGCTTGGGAAGCCCGGGAGACAGGACTGGCTAAGCGGGAAGTCCTTTTCCCGCTTTCACAGCTATGATTCCATGGACCAGTGGAGATGGATATTGAGGAACCTTTTGCACGATGGGTCATATAGGTCTGGTGCTCTGGCATTTACTGAATAATTGAGCGGGGCCCTAGCACTGCTAATGTGCAGAGTATCTGGCACTTGATAGCGACCATATTTGTGTTGGTTACTTTGCACAGACATTAAAGATGGAATAAAAAGTCTTAGCCCAGCCATGCCTGATTCCTGCAATCTACTTTTCACACAGGAAGCTGCATTGCTACCCCCAATGATTCTGATGCAGCTTCCAGAGCCTGAGGACCTTACTTGACTGATCTGCCCGAACTCCCACGGACTTCAGTGAGCTCTGGCCCCTTCTTTCCTAACCCATATGTCGGGAGTTTGGACAATGATCAGTTAGGTGAAACTTTGTCAAAAGCCTTCTGAAAATCCAATTCCACTGGCTCCCCCAAGCAGCACAATGCCCTGTTATCACACTAGGCCATTAAAAAGGAGGTGCAGTGGCCGACTGGACAGAGCACAGGACTGGGACACTTCCTAGCTCTGATACTGCTCTATAGGGCAACTTTGGGTGGGTCACTTTGCTGCTCAGTGCCTCAGTTTCCCCATCTGTAAAATAGGGATGACAGTGAGCTGCTTTGTAAAATGCTATGCGATCTACTAGTGAAAAGCACTAGATAAAAATGAGGGATGGTTCCCATCCCATGCTCTGTAAAGTGTTTTGGCCCAAAATTCCTGCTCTCCCCACTAGTCAATAAGTGGCTGCAACCCTCTGCCCCAGAGGCAGACACATTTCAGTGAGTCTGTGTGTACGTGCGTAGGTCGGGATCAAAGATCTTAGAGAAACGTAGCATTATTATAATATTCCTTCCCTTTAAATTCTAGCTCCTCTAATTTAGATGGGTATTTCTAATGTGCCTAAAACTGCAACAGCCATTGATCCTACCGCACTTTACGTTTACAAAGCATGTTCAGATCTGAGTTAAGCCCCACAGCTACCCTGCAAGGTAGGCAACTATAAGTATTATTACCTCTGCTGTGCAGGTGGGGAGATGAACGTCTACGGTATTTAGATGCCTAACTCCCATTCAGATCCAGGCGCCTAAATAACTTTTGCAAAGGAACACCAGCTCTTTGTGCTGTCTGCAAACATATCGGTGCCCATTTCAATTAGATTAAGTGGGAGATGAATGCAGAAAGAAATCGGCCCCTATATAAGTTCTTAGGTGGCGCGATCTTTGCTTAGCTGTGCATCACGTCACCCCCACCCCCTCCTCCTTCACCTAAAGGCCAGATGGTAAGTAAACCTTTTATTATTATTGCTTTCCTTCTCTCTCTCTCTTTTTAAAGGCAGCAGAGTGTGGGTTCCTGGGATTATAAGGCATTTTGTGTTATTAGAACTGTTTCCACTGATACACTGGTGGGGAGAGAGAGAGGCTTGTCTGATTGCGCCAGGGTCAGTGTTATTGACTATGGACCAGATCTCACCAGGTGCTAGAGGGAAGCAGTCAGTGGCAGTTTTGCAGAGGTTCAGCACCTCTTGGCAACTTCTCTCCGATGGAGTTGAGCGCCTCCCAGGTAGGGTCCCCCTCTGGGGACAGCGCTGTTCACTTTGCTTATAGACACTAGAGAAAGCTGCACCTGGAGTGCCCTAATGGCTTCCCAGGAGCAAGAAGCGATGCCCGAGAGAGGCTTCCTTCACAATGCAGCAAAGCAGGGAACTGGATGATTGCTCTCCCAAGACCAGCTTTGGGCGCTTTCACAGCCACAGCTCTGAGCTGGCCCAGTAGGAAATAATTTCGGCAAGAGTGAAGGAGACTGATGTCTTCTAACTAGGTGCCTGTGCATCACCCCTCACACCCTCCCTCTAGCCAGCCAAGTACTCGATATTGGGGCCTGATTTTCAGAGGTGCTGGCATCCACAGTTCCAGCTGAAGTCAATGGAGCTGCATCGATCTACACTTGGCAAGGATCTTGGCCTTTATGCCAGGGAACGAGAAGGAATAAGATTCGTGGCAGATCTCTGGCCTGCATCACTCCAGGATGCGAACAGAAGGGTCAATCTATCATGACAGGGTCTGCACAGTGGAAAATCTGCCCTAGCTCAGACTCCTCTTTGAGAATCACAACGAATTTTCTCCTAATAAAATCCAAGACAGCTTTAAAACCTAGCGTCTGCAGACAGCCCTTAATGGAACTGGACTGGAGGGGAGGTAAGTGTTGGAGGAAGTCTGCTAGAAAGATAAACTCCAGCTTTGGTTGTGGGTGGACATCTTAGGACCTTACAGGGAGTGGCTTGGTAGCGAGAATCTGATCCCCAGCACCTTCTCCAATTAAACTTTCCACTGCTAGGAAAATACAATCTTGTTAAAACTCCCAACCGGAACATGAATCAAAAGGCTCAAGAGATTTCTCTACAGCTTAGGTGGAGCCTGATTATTATCTCAGGCTATCCAGGTTTCTTTGGATGATATTTCATGCAACTCTGCAACACGCGACTGAAGTCAGCGGGAATATTATCTGGCTGTTTTCCTTGTCTCCCCTCAACTACTTAGTAACAATCTTCCTTTCTATAGGAAACCGACTGCTCCTGATCTGGGGGTGTTTAGATCTAGAAAGGATGGTTGGTTGGTTCTGAGTCAGTTAACTGGAAATGTTCCCCCTATTAACCCATCTGCTTATTCAGACTCTGGCCTGAATCAAAATAACATGCTACAATAAGGATTTCCTAGCATGATCTGACAGGACAAAGGGCCTTCACGCATCTGCCTTCTGAGACAGAAACTAGAACATAACCCAAGACAAATTGTGGTACCTATGGATGGAGTTCAGTTCTTAATGCATCTTAACAAACCTGCAAGCACTCAAGCGTTTCTACTTACTCACCATTCATCTACTCCAGTGATGACTTAAAGGATTGGAAAACCTGCCTCACAGTGATAGACTCAAGGAGCTCAGTCTAACCAAGAAAAGGCTAAGGGGTGACTTGATCACCGCCTGCAAGTACCTGCATGGGGAACTTTGATAACGGGCTCTTCAGTCTGGCAGCCAAAGATCTAAGAAGCTCGGATGGCTGGAAGCTAGACAAATTCAGCGTAGACGGAAGGCGTACATTTTTAACAGCCAGAGTAATTAACCACTGGAACAATTTACCAAGAGCTGTGCTGGATTCTCCATCACTAGCAATTTTTAAATCAAGACTAGATGTTTTTCTAAAAGATCTGCTCTCGTACAAACAGGAATTAATTCATGGAAGTCCTATGGCCTGTGTTAAACAGGAGGTCAAACTAGAGGATCACAACAATCTCTACTGGCTTTATAATCTATGAAACCTAGATAGATTGGCTCTAGACCAATAAACTATATGGCTACAACAGTACATAGCTATGGTAATAGATAGGTTCTACAGTGACTAACCTATGTTTTTATGACTTCTTGTTTCTGTTAGACCTGCAGAGGAAACCCAGTCCTGGGAGAGTGAGCTGGATTCTATTCTAACTCGTGCATCACCAACGGAATACACTAAATTCCAAATTCAAATCTGAATTGATGATGCGTAAGCCGGAAAGAACCTGGCTTGACTCCCCGATCTCAGGGGGAATTTGCGGTCTGGTGGCATTACATTGTTATCTTTTTACTTGAAAAGCGAGTACATTTGTATCTGGAGTTGTCGAGAGATGATAAAGGAGCAGCCTCAAGTAAACATTCTCAATAGCAGCAGGACATTGGAATAAATCCATCTCTTGGTGAAAATCTCTTGATGTATGATTAGTTCTCAGTGGAGAGTCAGCTCTCCAGATCACTGTATAAAGGTGCCTCTGTTTACCTTAGCCTTTTCCACAGCTTGGATTTATTTTAAAGCATGTGTTCTATTCTGAAGCGTGATTATTGCTCCTTCTTACCTCTCAGACCTTCGCCCTGGTAGGATCTATTTGCTGACTGTAGAGGCAACAGTCAGATTTGGCTGCTTCTCACTCTGATTAGTCCTGCGGAGCCAAGAGAGCTCTGGGAGAGCAAGGTAGAGTCTCTTGTGGCTCGTGCCTCATCGAGAGAATTGCTGATTCAATTCCGAGGGGGTTACAAAGGCAATGGGGCTGCACAGCTGTTCCTGGGGACAGAAATTCCCTGCAGCACCGTATTACTGGTGCTGATCCAGAGGATGGCAAGAGGCCAGTTTGACAGGGAAGATCAGGCAGAGAGGAAGGATGGTTCCAGTAGTTCAGGCACTGGCGTGGGATTTGGAAGACCCAGTTCAATTCCCTGCTCTCCCCACAAACTCCCTGTGTGACCTTCGCCAGCTCACTTTAGTCTCTCTGGGCCTCAGTTATTCATCTGTAAAATGGGGATAAAAATATTTCCCTGCTGCCCAAGGGGGCCTGAGGGTAAATACAACAAAGACTGTGAGGCACTCAGATACTGTGGTGATCCAAGTCATAGAAGGACCCCCAACAGATAAGAAGGAGTTCATGCCCATCTATTGCGGGCAGAGGTGATTGCTAGTTGTTTCAATTATATACATGGACCCAGAGGCTGTGTCCATAGACAGATAATATAAACCTCTGGGCCTGATCCTGTTCTCACTGAAGTCAATGGTCTCCTGAGGGAGCAAGACTGGAATAAACATACATAATGTTCTGCTGAAAGGGGCTAGCAGTGAATCTTGTATCTAAATACAATCCCAGATAGGGTGACCAGACAGCAAATGTGAAAAATTGGGACAGGGGGTGGGGGGGTAATAGGAGCCTATATAACAAAAAGACCCAAAAATCGGGACTGTCCCTATAAAATCGGGACATCTGGTCACCCTAATCCCAGACCTCGCTAAAACTTATGTTTGTGGCAAGCATAGTTTTAGGCCCAACAAAAGAAACAATCAAGACCCTTTAGGTAGCAAAGATAGCTGCGAACATGGAAGCTACCGCCCAAGGCACTGGGTCACATGGTAGGTCAGAGCTAAGTTGTATGGGCTGAGCGGTTTCCCTGGTTGCAAACACAGGGGCTAGGATGTCGGTTGCTGCCTGTGTGTGTTGGAAAAAACAGCCAGGAGTGTGACTGTGACCTTCAGGTGAAGTAGTGTGTCTAAGCTTCTTGGGCAGAGAGTTCGCTGGAGGCGCAGGCATGGGGATTTCTGAGGAAGGAAATTGCCTGCTGCTGTTTGTTTCTATGGTCAGAGAAACAGCGCTCTGTGGACATTTTTTGGAAATAAACAAGATAACACCAAGAATATACCTGGCTCCTATAATCGATTCCTCAGCCTAAACAATTCTGAAAGACCCCTGACATTAACCAATCACTCAGGCTGAAGGAGCAGCCATAACATGTGAGAAGCCATGAGTCTTTCCCCCACCAAACTCCTCCCAGACTTACCGGACACCGTGACTATGATATACTGCTGCGGGGCTGGTGTTGGAGTTTGTTGGCCCGTGGCCTGAGCCTGCGGCTGTGGGGCCTGGATTTCCGAGACATACTGTTTCTGAGTGGCTGGTTGTTGCTGCGTGCTTTGCAATTCCGCTACATATTGTTGCTGGGCTGCTGCCGGTGCTGCTGTTGTCGCCGTCGCTGTCGCCGCCGGCTGTTGCTGCGCCTGTTGCTGTTGTGACTGTTGCTGAGCTGCCTGTAATTCCGTAACGTACGCCTGTGTTGCCATGCCAACAGTGGGGAAAATGATAATAAATAAGGCTTTTTTTTTTTTGCTTCCTTTTGTTGAGAAAAAAAAGAGGAAAAAACAAAATAAAAAAAAGAAAGAAAAAAAAAAGCAATTAATCAATTGTAAAGCGATCCAGGGATAGAAACAGCTTCCTGCTGTTCTATTCGTTAAGCAATAACTTAATTACACCCCATGGTTAATAACTAATTACAGTCAATTACAGCAGGAAAAAGCAGTAGCAGAGTTCATCGTTCTCTGCAGAAACAGGCCTGGCAAAGTAACGGTTCTGGAGAAACCTGTTCAGAGCCAATCCCCACATTGTGACTGGATGCAATTTACGAAGCTGCATCAATTATCTTTCCCAGATCCCCACCACTACAACACACCCTTTTTAACTGTACTGAAATGAGAGATCAGCCTCCTTCTGCTCTCGCTTCCACTGGGGGAAATCCGCAGTATGGGCATGAGGAAGAGGAGAAGCAGGCCCTTAAGCTGGCATTTTTGGTAGTGGCCTCGGATTGTGGGTGCCCAACTTGAGAAGCCTTGGGCCCGGTTTCCAGAGGTGCCGAGTGCCTGCATCTCCAAATGAAGCTGGGATTTTGGAAACTGCATTCATTGCCACATAACAAACAATCAAGCTTCAGCTTGATGGAGCAACTTCAACCCCAGGAGCAACTCTCCTCTTACACCAGGGCTGGATTTGGCCCAGCACATGGGAAAGGATAGCTTTGCGCTCAGACGTGAAACCCGCTAGACCAGATTCTGCAAATCAGAGACACTGATGTAAATACACAGATTCACATCAACAGAGCAGAATTTTGTCTCCGGGCCTGCTGGAGGTTCTGACAGCATCACCAGCTCACCCCTTCTGAGGTTGAGTCCTGTACAGTTCACTGTGTCGGAGATTCATGGATAAAATTTAACTAAAACAAGGTCCTGTCAGCTCCTACGGCTATGGAAACATCCCAGGACACTTTTCAAAAGTGTAAAGCAGGGCTTTCTATCTCATTCATGGACAAAATGTCCCTTCTTTTTGCTGTTGTGCACCTGCTGATTGCCCCTCTAAGCCCCAGAAGTGGCTGCATTTCACTGGTGGTGTATGTTGAAGGGTTTACGAGAAGCTTTGCAGTGAAAAGTGCTATGCAAAAGTCAAATAGTATTAGAAATCTGAAGGTCTGAAGCAGGCCGGATCATCAGAAGGGTGCCAGGCCTCAGATATATTAGAGAAGGAGAGCGCTCACTTGTACGCCTGACACACATCACACTTCCTGTTACTGAGCATGTTCATGTTACAAGAGAGCCCATGGCAGTAGACCCCAGTCTACAATAATCCCTTGACACTCCCGAGCCCTCTTGGACTGAGGATCTCAAAGCAATTTACAAGCATTAGTTAATTAGGCATCTGGGAGATGCTAGTGAAGTGGGTAAACTGAGGCACGGAGCGAGGAAGTGACTTTTCCCAAGCACACAGAAATGAGTCAGTGGCAGAGTTAGGACCAGATCTAGATTTCTTTCCACCTGGTCCATTACTCTACTCACTAGACCACAGTGGCTACCCTTCTAGCCTCGTAGAACCTCACCATCCTGACTGCCAGCCTTCATGTGATCTAAGGGTTAGAGCTGGAGCCTGGAAGTCAGATCTCCTGGGTCCCACTCTCCAATCCATCAGTGACTCACTGGAGGAGCTCAGCTGAGTCACTTTGCCACTTGGTGCCTCGGTTTCCCCATCTGTAAAACAGGGATAACACTGAGGATTGGTTAATGTTTGTAAAGCGAGTTGAGATCCTCAGAGGGGAAGTGCTTTGAGGAAGGGCATGAAGACACTCCACTCAGCTTTACATAGGCCAATCCACTTCCCGCGCTGCTAAAGAGAAGGACAGACACTCAGACAGCAGCGTTTCTGGTGTGTGTGTGCCTACGCAAGGGAGAAGTAATAAGAATCATGTGCTGTAAGCAGCGGCCGAGGCCATCGGTTGCTTCTCAGAGACAACAACCCACACTCCGGAGTTAGAGTCATGACTGCCTAGAGTCTGCCCTGAAGCTTTTCGACAACCGGTTTCATTTGTCACTCTGATCTGCCAACGCTCCCACCCCAGAGCCATTCTGGGGCTGCCTGTTTGCCCTTGGTGTGCTTCCCGGCTCCATGCCTCCCAGTGTCACTCCCATCCCAGCTTTCCCTGTCCCTTCCACCTCGGGGGCTCTCAGAGCCCACAGAGCGACCGTGGCCTTTTATTTTACTCAGCGGTAACACAAGGAATCTACAGGCCTGTATCCTGAAAGACACTGTCTCAAGCAGGTTAGCAGAAGTAAAGCAGGCCCATGACCCGTAGCACTGATCAAATGGCCTGACAGTTCCCAGTTTCCCAAAATCTAGGGTAACAGCTTGCTCAAGAGAGGGCGCTGGTTCGTAACGATACCAGGCAAGCTCAGGAACACTGAGCTGAGCCTGGGCTTGGGTATTTTAGGGTAGAATCGTTGGCAGATGTTGCTTTAGCAATAGGTGATGTCTATGATAATGAGCTAAAAAAACATTAATAGCTTAACCTACAGGATAAGGGCACCCTGACATTCTGAGGGCGAGGAAGCTGGATATGGACATGGAAGGCTAGGCAGCTGAATGAATATTCATGCTAGGGCCCAGGCCCTATAATAGGCCAAGCCCCCATGTAGCAGGGGCTGGGTTTCCATCAGTGACCCTTCGAGCTTTTCATTGTTACCTACCACCAACCTTTGGGTGTGGGGGTTCCGGACCATCGGACTCATTGGCAGGGCAGGTCCTTTGTCTCTCACTGCCAGGTCCCCAAGGAAGGGGACACACCCCTACTTCTAAAGCTGCCGGTGATAGAGGTCTTCTCACCCAGCAGCACTGCAGACTGCTGCCACAACCGCAGCTGGGGGAGATGGCTTGGAGCAGGGGTTCTCAACCTTTTTCTTTCTGAGGTCCCCCTACATGCTATACAAACTCCACGGCCCAGCTGTGCCACAATAACTAGTGTTCTGCATAGAAAAGCCAGGGCCGGCGTTAGGGGGTAGCAAGCAGGGCAGCTGTCTGGGACCCCATGCTGCAGGGGCCCCCGCAAAGCTTCAGCGTCAGCCCCGGGTGGCAGGGCTCAGGGCCTCAGCCCCATGCGGTGGGGCTTTGGCTTTCTACCCTGGGCCCCAGTGAGTCTAATGCTGGCCCTGTTTGGTGGCCCCCTGAAACCTGCTCATGGCCCTCCAGGGGGCCCCGGGTTGAGAACCACTGGCTTAGAGGTCTAAGCACCAAGTAGGAAAGAACTACTGCCTAGAGCCTCTGGGAAGGAGTTCTAGTTCTTAAAGCAGACCTTTGAGCTGATTCTATTCCCCGCTCTGAGAGGTATGTGTGATCTAAGAGTCAAGACGCCTGGATTCCATGCCCATCTCTGTGACCTTGAGCAAGCCACCCCCCGTGCCTCAGTTTCCCCATATGTAAAACGGGGATAAGGATACTAACCTCCTGCAGGGACAGAGAGGGTTACCAAGTTAATATCTGCAAATCGCAGTGAAGATGTGAAGAGCTTCCGACCCAATGAAAAGAGCTCTCTTTTCTGACATTACAAAGTGTCCCCTATGGATCATTTGCAGCCGTGGGCACATGCGGCTAGCCAGGCATTTCCCACATGCCAATGGCACTGCGATAGCCCGGATCGCTTCCCGGAAGGCAGGGAGGCCACAGCACACACAAAGCCGCAGTGCTCAGCTTAAAGGCACACGGCACAATCCACATTCCAAAGGTTCCTGTGCCCTTGGTCACTCCTTTAGGAACATGCCAAGCTTGGAAATAACCTGTCTGTTTTTAGATCCATTCCCCACCCCCGGGATGAATCACAGCAAACAAATACGGGGCCTGATTCTCCGAGATGCTGATGTGCCTGCATTTCCACGTGTGTGCGTGGCCCCTTCTGAGGACCAGGCCTGGGGCAAGTTCCTGGCTCCAGCCACTTGCTGATTCTTCTAATGCTGCAGAGCGAGAGGGCCACTCTCAAATCAGGCACATAAAACCTTCTGAAAGGGCCTCCGGATTGCATTCAACTGTCCTCCGCCCTCCTCCCCCAGAGCAAAGGAACACTCAGGGCTACTGAATGACCCAATCGGAGGATACAGCTCACAGGTCTTCACCAACAGAGGCTGCTACGATCTTTGGAGGGTGCTTTTTTTAAAGCACACTGTGGTCTAACGATATGCTATGGACGCTTCCTCTACACAAGATGAATGCAAACAGCAGACAGCTGGGAGACTCAGAGAGAGAACGTTCCAATCCAGCTGCAAGGTGTTGGGGGAATTGGCTGGCTCAGGGGTCACCTCTAGGCTGCTGGTCCCAGTCTACATTGGTAATTTGGTAGTGACCAAAAGTTGCCAGCACCTAGGGTTTCTTTGGTGACCCATGTGAAATGAGTTTGGAAGTGGTCATGGGCCAATTCCTAGTGACCGCCTTAGGGGCTTGTCCACATTCTAGTTCCTACTGGGTTGGGGTAACAGCACAGGACAGGTGGCTTTTGCAGGGTAGACAGGATTGGAGTGTGTTTAAACAATTATCCTGAATTATGCTGCACAGAATGGTTTAATCTCATGGAATCACAAAAAATTCGGCCTGGCAGGAATCTCAAGAGGGTCATTAAATCCAGCCCGCTAGAGTATCCCTGACAGGTGTCTGTCCAACCTGTTCCTAAAAACCTCCAATGATGGGGATTCCACTACCTGCCTTGGAAGCCTGTTCCTGTCCTTCACTATCCTTATAGTTAGAAAGCTTTTCCTAACATCCATCCTAAACCTCCTGTGCTGCAAATTAAGCCAATTCCTTCTAGTCCTACCTTCAGTGGCCATGGAGAACAATTGATCACCATCCTCTTTATAACAACCCTGAACATATCTGAAACTGCTATCAGGTCCCCACTCAGTCGATCTTTCCAAGACTAAACATGTCCAGTTTTTTATTTTGTCCTGATAGCTCAGATTTCCTAAACCTTCCATCATTTTTGTTGCTCTCCTGTGGACTCTCTCCAGTTTGTCCACATCTTTCTTAAAGTGTGACTCCCAGAACTGGACTCAGAACTCCAGCTGAGGTCTCACCAGTGCCGCGCCGAGTGAGACAACTACCTCCTGTGTCTTATATATGACACTTGTGTTAATACACCCCAGAATTATATTAACCTTTGTCGCAACTGCATCACATTGTTGACTCATATTTCAACTTGTGATCCACTATAACCCCCAGACCATTTTCAGCTGTATTACCACCTAGCCATTCATTCCGCATTTTATACTTGTTCATTTGATTTTTCCTTCTTAAGTGCAGTACTTTGCACTTGTCTTTACTGAATTTCATCTTGTTGATTTCAGACCAATTCTCTAATTTGTCAAGGTCATTTGGAATTCTAATCCTGTCCTCCCAAGTGCTTGCAATCTCTCCCAGTTTGGTGTCATCTGCAACTTTGATAAGCATACACACCACTCCATTACCCAGGTCAATAGTGAAAATATTGACTAGTACCAGACTCCAGACAGACCTGTGCTGGGTCCCACTAGATACTTCGTACCCGTTTGACAACAAACCATTGATAACAACTCTTTGAGTACACCCATTTTATGCTAATTTCATCTAGACCACTTTCTCCAGTTTGCTTATGAGACTGTCATGTATGACTGTGTCAGAAGCCATACTAAAATCCAGACATATCATGTCTCCTGCATCCGCTAGCCCAGTAACGCTGCCACAGAAGGAAATTAGGTTGGTTTGGCATGAATTGTTCTTGATAAATCCATGCTGACTATTGCCTATAACCCTATTGTCCTCTAGGTGCTTACAAAGTGATTATGAAATAATTTGTTCCACTATCTTCCCAAGTATCAAAGTATGGCTGACTGGTCTGTAATTCCCCAAGTCCTCTTTGTCCTTTTTAAAGACAGGTGCTATGTCTGCCCTTCTCCACTCCTCTGGGACCTCACCCGTCCTCCAGGAGTTCTCAAAGATAATTGCTAACAGTTCTGAGATTGCTTCAGCTAGTTCCTTAAGCACCCTAGGATGAATTTCATCAGGCCCTGACGACTTGAATACTTCTAATTTATCTAAATATTCTCATCTACCCTGCAAGCCTGAACCAGGCTTCTATAGTATCTGGGAACAACAGTGCTGTGAACAAGTTCCCCGAGTATGTTAGGATTTACAGTGGGACCTAGCTGACTGTCTTGGCTGATGGTTAAATGGGCCATACTTGCCTCTTACCCCAGAGTGGGTCCCTCCAAGGCTGGGGGGGTGTACATGCACAGGGGAAGCTGATTTCTTGAATCAGCAAGAAATTCACCAAGGTTTGAAGGTTAAAAACTCTTACAAAATGAGCTCAAATAACAATAACGATCTTATGTTCCTGTAGAGCTTCTTCCTTCTAAAGAATCCCAGGGAGCTTATGAAACTGGCATGCATGTTACACATTGGCATTATCACTAAAATGCAGCCATCTCGGGGGGGGGGGGGGTGATGTGGCAGCTGTTTAACAGCACAACCGTTTAGGACAAGGAATGAAGAAGAAGCCCGTATCCAGCTGAAACTGCAGAGGCAAAATGGAATCACCTGCGTTGGAATTTGGCCAGGAACCAATGTGATTAAATCTCATATTTCATAATGTGCAGGACCCAGTCTGGAGGTGCTTTATGTGGGACTGTAAGCACAGAAAAATGCTCGAGAAGACCCATGTCTGCTGCGCAAAGTGGGGACCACAGCAGCAAAGACCCCAGTGGTCACCAACTTTGCAGTTCTGAGCTACTGCATGAGAACTTGAAGGTGAAATTGGTGAGGAAATGAAAGTGAAACTGACCAGTCTGTTTTCACTGACCAAATTCAGCCTTGGTCCCAGCATAAATAGTGAGAAGTGAATCTGATTTATAAAATCTTTTCATTTTATAAATTGAAAGTGTCAGGAGTAACACAGCTAATGATAATTACTAATATTCTGTGCTTTTCTAACACTGTCTATTGCAAACATTTATGAATTAAATTTCTTAACACTTTTGGGAGGTGGGTATCATTATGTTCATTTTACAGAGAGGGAAACTGAGGCACAGAGAGGTTGATGTGGTTTACCTGAAGTCAAAGAGGAAGCCTCTCGTATAGCTAGAAATGGAATCCAGAACTCCCAATTCCCAGTCCTGTACTTTAATCACAAAACTACCCTTCCTTTCCAAGAAAGGCAGGAACACTTTTAAAAAACATATGATCTTTAACCTGAGCGTGTCCCTTTATCTGTGTTGATTTCAGTGTTTAATGACACAAAGAGTCCACTCACACCAGCTCCACTGGCCTTTTAAAATGACAGATTTGTCTCACCAAGGATCAAAGCAACAGACTATTCTGCCTGTCTTGTCTCTTTTTCTCATCTGACACAGCAGCATGGTAATCAAAGCAGCACTTTGTTCTCCAGTTAGATCCTGTGAACAGCATCCTCCCCTCCACAGGCATGATACAACGTGCTGGGAATCGCTTCACAAAACATGTGATTTGCTTAAAATGGACCAGTTAATGCTGGCTGGGGCCAGACTGATACCAAAGGGCATGGATGACAGGAACAGATTAAAACTCTCCAGGTTTTTGGAATGACAAATTTACAGCCAAGATCCCTGATTAGAGGGCGTGATCCTGTAAGGTGCTGAGCACCCTCAACTCCCTCTGGCTTGAAGAGATGTTGAGGGCACTCAGCACCTCGAAAGATTATATCCTGTATCCCGACTTTTCCAACGTAAGAGCCTCCTCTTCCTTTCTCACTCAACCTAAACTGAGCAACATCCATACAACTCCTAGTAGCTATCTCCCCCAAGCCTCATCTCTATATATAACAACGTCCCATTCCTCCCCATTTTACCTATTCCCTTGTGATTTATTTGTGAAATGCCAGAAGGAGGTCAAGGGGAAAGTCACACAAAGGACCCACAGCCAAAGACCAAGATAAACGCAGAATCATAATAAAGTTATAAAACAGTAATGTGAACCACAGGAAAATATATAGAAGGTGCAAATCCACCCCCTACCAAACATTTAAAGCCAGGTAATGGGTAATTTAGAGCCACAGAAAAGGTAATTTCCCTGGTGAATGGTCCCCATCCCTAATTTTCCTGAATTGCTCCAATTTTGTTGACAGGATTCAATTTACTGAGGGCTGGAAATTGTTTCCAGGGCCTGGGAAATGTGATCATGCTGTGCCTGCTCTGTGGTACTTTGATGCTATGTTGTCATCTCCCAGTGCCACAGTGTGACAACACAAGGATGCTTTGACACACTGTCACAATGACATGTTGCACAAGCACGAGCAGCGGCAGCTTTGACGCCATTTTGACACAATCGTGACATGTCACCCACAGCGTGATGGCGTTTTGAGACGGCAGCGTGCTGCCTTGTGGAGTGATGACGTTGAAAAGACACTGTCACCTCCCGTCACCTTATGACGCCACATGACGGCCACCGGGTAAAGACATGACGTTTTCAACATATCACCGCATCTTGTGGCACAACGCTGCTCTGAGGCAAGACCTGCTTTTGCCAGGACGAGTTTGACATCCTACAGTGATATTACAATGCATCGGCTGTGCGTGCGATGCTGAGATTTTGACATCATAGTACATTTGAGTACATCACCATCACTACATGGTGCAAAGAGGTTCTGATGCCACACGTGGGCATTTTGAAACCCGTGGCATTGGAATAACGTCTTGACTTTGAAAGCATCCACGTGCTGGGCCGACACGAGGCTGCATCCTAATGACAGGTGACCGCCTCCTCATGGCGTGGGGGTGATGTCATTTTGATGCCTGACCGTACCAATGTAAAGCGCCGTGGCAGCCCGTTGACCTGGCAACGCCTCACAATGACGTCATGATAAAACATCAGCGGGAGCTTGCAGCCTCTGCCGAGGTTTGGGAGACACTGTCGTGGCCGGGGCGCGCCGGCCTTTGAACACCCTGGTGATGAAACCATGACAACGTCACCGCGTGACATCGTGATGTCACCGCGTGACATCATGGCCCCTGACACTTGCATTATGGCATCACGGAGGGAGCCCCTCCCCCACTTTGGAAACCCACCCCAGTGTTGGGGGCAGGGGGCGCCCTATTTTAGCCCCTCCCCCTCCCGTGTTCCCCATTGGTTGCCCCCGGTGCCCCGCGTCTTCTCATTGGCCCGTCCGCCCACCAATCACCGGGGAGCGCTGTAAGCCCCGCCCACCGGGCCTGGGCCCTTCTTAATCCCGGGGCAACGGCCAGGCCCTCACACGAGCGAGGGCGGCGCCTTCCTCTGGCGCGAGCCGCCTCCGAGTCATCGACTGTACCGCGCCCCCCCCCCCCTTTTCCTCTCAGGGGCGCGGCCCCTCCGGCCCCCCCTCCCCCGCAGCCATTTTGTGTGGAGGGGGAATTAGAGTAGGACCCACCTGAACTGTCCCTCCCCGCGGCCCGGTCCCGGAGCCCCGCGGAGGCTGCTTCACTTCAGGGTCCGACGCGCCGGGGTCGGGCGGAGCCGCCGGGCAGCGGTCGCGGCGCTGCCGGATTTTTGGAGGGTATCGATTAGTCGGTGTGGGGGGGAGGGGGTCCGCTCGGGGCGGTTGTTGTTGTTGTTGCCGGGTTTCCTGGTCGCCACGACTACCGTGGCTATGGCGCCCTCCGTGTTCCCTCACCGGGGCAACTGTTGCTACCCATCTCGGCTACGGGCGGGGCCGAAGGGGGAGAGAGCGCGGCCCCTGGGCTGATTGGACGGAGCTGGCCACTCCATTGGGTAACCCGCCTGTCAATCTGCACCCTGCTCGCTCTGGTTGGTTGGAGGCCGTGCTACTCATTTGACGTTCCGCTTCCTATTCTGGTTGTAATTGGTCTGTTTCGCTTGACGCGTGCTGACTGGTTCCTCGCCACGTCCGTCTCCACGTTGATAGGGCGGTTCCTCCGTCGGTCTCGGCGTGGGGCCGGGAGGGGGTTGAGGAGGCGGGTGGATTGGCCAGTCAAGGCGTTGGCGGGTTGCGATTGGTTACAGCCGCCTTCAGTCAATTGAAGGGGAAGCGGCAGTTGGGGACTGTGGAACCGCGCCCCAGCGTGGGAGAAATACGCATGCGGGCTCTGCCCTGGGGGATGATGGGAAATGTAGTTCTTGGATAGTAGAGGCCAGGTGTTGCCCTGCCTGTCTCTGCTCTGGCAGGATGGGCCACTGACCACCTCCTGTCTCAACCTGTGACCTCACTGTGCGGCGTGTGACATCACACTGTGCTTCAAAAACCCACTGATGCAATGCCTTGTGAGGCTGTGATGTCGCTGGTATGCTACAGCCTCTCTTCTGTGAACAAGGGCAACTCGCTAGGCCTCTCTGGGCCTCAGTTCCCCATCTGTAAAATGGGGTTAATCACACTGCCCTGGCTCGCAGGGGTGTTGCTGGTCTTTCCTCGAATGGGCAGGAGTCAAACTGGGAAATAAGAAAAAAGTAAGGATGTTATTATGGTAGCGCCCAGGAGCCCCAGCCGTTGGCCAGGAGCCCATCATCCTGGGCAGAGACCAAAAAAGAGGGTCCCTTCCCCAATGAGCGTGCTCTCTCACCCTCTCAAGACACCAGACCACGATCCCGCTCTCTGGTGCTCCTCTCTCTCCCTTTCTGGCGAGCTTTGAAATAGTTAGTGATGTTGACCCTTTAAGAACCACTGTGAAGTTTCCAAGTGAGAACGCCCCATTGACACAGACCCGCTGCTCAAAGCCGCAGGGCCAGATTGTGACTTGCCTGCCCCTTGTACAGCCATTAATACTGGTGCCTGGTGGGTGCTATACTACTGTATTGGCTTGGGAATGGCTTGCATTTACTTTGCACCTGTATAAAGGACGAAATAAACAAATTCTGGACAGTGGACAATCAGGTTCTCTGCAGCCATCACTGTATCGTTTCCCTGTTAGGCTCTGTCATAAAAATGAAGGGAAGGGGGAGAGGGTCTGATGCAGTGCCATAAAATCCTCTTTCCAGTAAAGGGTTAAGAAATGCAGGTAGCCAGACTGACACCTGACCTGGCTGGCATCTGACCAATAAGGGGACAAGATACTTTCAAACTCTGGGAGGGGGGAAGGTTTTTGTGTGCGTCTTTGAGTCAGTGATCTTGGAAGACAGAAAGAACCTACAGAAAATCCGCCTCCTCACCAATACTCACTTTTCTAAAGTAAGTTTAGATAGCATAGCGAGTAGATTTCTGTTATTTTGCTTGGTACATTCCCTGTGGGAGAGGGAAGGGTTATTCCTGTTTTTCTGTAACTTTAAGGTTTTGTCCAGAGGGGGGAATCTCTCTGAGTGCCCTGTAAAATAGTTACCATCCGGATTTTACAGAGATGATTTTACCTTCTTTGTTTTTAATAAAATCCTTCCTTCTTTTAAGAAGCTGACTGTTTTCTATGGTTTTTAAAAACCCAGGGGGTGGGTTTTTAGATCACTGTGTAACCAATTGGTTAGGAGATTATCCCCAAGCTTCCCAGGACAGGGGGGTACAGGCTTGAGAGGATATTTTTTTGGGGGGTAAGGGACTTCAAGTGGTCCCCTTTCTTGGATTCCTGTTTAGAACACTTGATGGTGGCAGTGGAAGAAGCATTTCTCAGGGTGCAGGGAATTTTGTACCTTGGGGGTTTTAACCTAAGCTGGTAAAAATAAGCTTAGGGGCTCTGAATGCGGGTCCCCACGTCTTTACCCTAGAGTTTAGAGTGGGGAGGGAACCCTGACATGGTGTCAGCGGTGGGAATGGGCAAGGATGTTTCTACCTATGTCCGGTCTTGTGAGGTGTGCCAAAGAGTGGGAAAACCCCAAGACCAGGTCAAAGCCCCTCTCCAGCCACTCCCCATAATTGAAGTTCCCTTTCAGCGGGTAGCTGTGGATATTCTGGGTCCTTTTCCAAAAAAGACACCCAGAGGAAAGCAGTACATACTGACTTTCATGGATTTTGCCACCCAATGGCCAGAAGCAGTAGCTCTGAGCAACACCCGGGCTAAAAGTGTATGCCAGGCATTAACAGAGATTTTTGCCAGGGTAGGTTGGCCCGCCGACATCCTTACTGATTCGGGAACTAATTTCCTGGCAGGGAGCATGGAAAGCCTGTGGGAAGCTCATGGGGTGAACCACTTGGTTGCCACCCCTTACCACCATCAAACAAATGGTCTGGTGGAGAAGTTTAATGGAACCTTGGGAGCCATGATACGTAAATTCGTAAATCAGCACTCCAACGATTGGGACCTAGTGTTACAGCAGTTGCTCTTTGCCTACAGGGCTGTACCACATCCCAGTTTAGGGTTTTCACCATTTGAACTTGTGTATGGCCGCGAGGTTAAAGGGCCATTACAGCTGGTGAAACAGCAATGGGAGGGCTTTACGCCTTCTTCGGGAACTAACATTCTGGACTTTGTAAGCAACCTACAAAACACCCTCCGAGACACTTTAGCCCTTGCTAGAGAAAACCTAAAAGGGGCTCAGGAAGAGCAAAAGGCCTGGTATGATAAACATGCCAGAGAGCGTTCCTTTAAAGTAGGGGACCAAGTCATGGTCTTGAAGGCGCTCCAGGCCCATAAAATGGAAGCGTCATGGGAAGGGCCATTTACGGTCCAAGAACGCCTGGGAGCTGTGAACTATCTCATAGCATTCCCCACCACAACTCTCAAGCCTAAAGTGTACCATGTTAATTCTCTAAAGCCTTTTTCCCCCCGAGAATTGAAGGTTTGTCAGTTTACTGCCCAGGGAGCAGAAGGCGCTGAGTGGCCTAAAGGTGTCTACTATGAAGGGAAAAATGACGGTGGCGTGGAAGAGGTGAACCTCTCAATGACCCTCGGACGTATGCAGCGCCAGCAAATCCAGGAGCTGTGCACTAAATTCGCACCGATGTTCTCAGCCACCCCAGGACTGACCGAACGGGCATACCACTCCATTGACTCAGGTAATGCCCACCCAATTAGAGCCCGACCTTACCGAGTGGCTCCTCACGCCAAAACTGCTATAGAACGGGAGGTTCAAGACATGCTACAGATGGGTATAATCCGTCCCTCTAGCAGTGCATGGGCCTCTCCCGTGGTTCTAGTCCCCAAACCAGATGGGGAAATACGCTTTTGCGTGGACTACCGTACGCTAAATGCTTTGACTTGCCCAGACAACTATCCAATGCCTCGCACAGATGAACTATTGGAGAAACTGGGACGTGCCCAGTTCATCTCCACCTTAGACTTAACCAAGGGGTACTGGCAGGTGCCGCTAGATGAATCCGCCAAGGAAAAGTCAGCCTTCATCACCCATGTCGGGCTGTATGAATTTAATGTGCTCCCTTTTGGTCTGCGGAATGCACCCGCCACATTCCAGAAACTGGTAGATAGTCTCCTAGCGGGATTGGGAGAATCGGCAGTTGCCTATCTTGACGATGTGGCCTTATTTTCTGACTCCTGGGCCGAACACCTGGAGCATCTCCAGAAGGTCTTCGAGCGCATACGAGAGGCAGGACTAACTGTTAAGGCTAAAAAGTGTCAAATAGGCCTCAACAGAGTGACTTACCTTGGACACCAGGTGGGTCAAGGAACTATTAACCCCCTACAGGCCAAGGTGGAGGCTATCCAAAAGTGGCCTGTCCCAAAGTCAAAGAAACAGGTCCAATCTTTCTTAGGCTTGGCCGGATATTACAGGTGATTTTGTACCGCACTACAGCCAAATCGCCGCCCCTCTAACTGACCTAACCAGAAAGAACCAGCCAAATGCGGTTCAGTGGACTGATGAGTGTCGGAAGGCCTTTAACCAGCTTAAAGCAACACTCATGTCTGACCCTGTGCTAAGGGCCCCGGACTTTGATAAACCGTTCCTAATAACCACAGATGCGTCCGAGCGTGGTGTGGGAGCAGTCTTAATGCAGGAAGGACCAGATCAAGAATTCCATCCTGTCGTGTTTCTCAGCAAGAAGCTGTCTGAGAGGGAAAACCACTGGTCAATCAGTGAGAAGGAATGTTACGCCATTGTCTACGCTCTGGAAAAGCTACGTCCATACGTTTGGGGACGGCGTTTCCACCTGCAAACCAACCATGCTGCACTACAGTGGCTTAATACCGCCAAGGGAAATAACAAAAAACTCCTTTGATGGAGTTTAGCTCTCCAAGATTTGGATTTTGAAATAGAACACCTTTCAGGAGCTTCTAACAAAGTGGCTGATGCACTCTCCCATGAAAGTTTCCCCAAACCAACTGGTTAAAATCGTCCTTGCAATGTGGACAATATTGTTAGTCTTTATCCAGTTATTAGTATATTTGGAGATTCATGTGTCTTATTACTTTTGTTTTCTTTTAGAGCTCCAGGAAGAAATCACAGCCAGTGTTTCACACTATCGGTGATTTGGGGGGCGTGTCATAAAAATGAAGGGAAGGGGGAGAGGGTCTGATGCAGTGCCATAAAATCCTCTTTCCAGTAAAGGGTTAAGAAATGCAGGTAGCCAGACTGACACCTGACCTGGCTGGCATCTGACCAATAAGGGGACAAGATACTTTCAAACTTTGGGAGGGGGGAAGGTTTTTGTGTGTGTCTTTTTGTCTGAGTCACAGTGATCTTGGAAGACAGACAGAACCTACAGAAAATCCGCCTCCTCACCAATACTCACTTTTCTAAAGTAAGTTTAGATAGCATAGCGAGTAGATTTGTTATTTTGCTTGGTACATTCCCTGTGGGAGAGGGAAGGGTTATTCCTGTTTTTCTGTAACTTTAAGGTTTTGTCCAGAGGGGGGAATCTCTGAGTGCCCTGTAAAATAGTTACCATCCGGATTTTACAGAGATGATTTTACCTTCTTTGTTTTTAATAAAATCCTTCTTTTAAGAAGCTGACTGTTTTCTATGGTTTTTAAAAACCCAGGGGGTGGGTTTTTAGATCACTGTGTAACCACTTGGTTAGGAGATTATCCCCAAGCTTCCCAGGACAGGGGGGTACGGGCTTGAGAGGATATTTTTTTGGGGGGGAAGGGACTTCAAGTGGTCCCCTTTCCTGGATTCCTGTTTAGAACACTTGATGGTGGCAGTGGAAGAAGCATTTCTCAGGGTGCAGGGAATTTTGTACCTTGGGGGTTTTAACCTAAGCTGGTAAAAATAAGCTTAGGGGCTCTTAATGCGGGTCCCCACGTCTTTACCCTAGAGTTTAGAGTGGGAAGGGAACCCTGACAGGCTCTATGCTGCTGCCCATCACCCTAGTGTCTGACCACATTCCAACGTTTTTTCTCTGCAATCATTTATTTTTTTAAAAACAGGAGAACTGAGATCTTGGCGCATGAGACAGCAGCCTCCAGAAAGCATACAGGCGGGGTGATACAACCCAGTTTCTGACCTGGGATGTGCCAATGTGTTTTAGCCAGGCCCAGAGAGACCCCTCTCTTGTCATCTCATAGATTGTTGTTTCTGAGCCTGTGCAATCCCCTGCCTGTTGGATGAAACTGACAAAGAAGGAAACCTGTTTCTTAGATTCACAAGATCCCTGAATTGATACTTTAGGCATTGGCCTGCTAAACCCAGGGTTGTGAGTTCAATCCTTGAGGGGGCCAGTTAGGGATCTGGGGCAAAAATTGGGGATTGGTCCTGCTTTGAGCAGGGGGTTGGACTAGATGACCTCCTAAGGTCCCTTCCAACCCTGATATTCTATGATTCTATAGTTACCAAATGCAGCAGCTTGGCTTGTGCTTTCCAAGGGAAGAGAAGGCTCAGGGCACTCAAACAGCAACTGTGAAACTTCCTGCTATCACAGGTTCAAATCCCTCCCCAGGGACAGCTCCAGCCTTCAACTTAAATGGAGT
The DNA here is from genome assembly GCA_033296515.1 of Macrochelys suwanniensis. Taxonomy (NCBI): domain Eukaryota; kingdom Metazoa; phylum Chordata; order Testudines; family Chelydridae; genus Macrochelys; species Macrochelys suwanniensis. The sequence continues at coordinate 18,431,544 of CM065793.1, forward strand.
GGCTGGGTCAGACTTGCTCTCCCTTACGATGATGTTAAAACAGGAGCGACTCCTGTGACATTGGGGCAGCTATGTTGGGGTGAGATCTCCATCAGGCTGCATGTCTTGTGGAGCACGCCTTTAAAAACAGACCCCTCGGCGGATGTCAGAGGCTTTGGGGCACTTGTGGGAGGGTTTGCCCCAAAGCTGTGGCTGTGTGAAATGCACATGAACCTGAGGGAAGCGGCGCTTATAACTCTGGCTCCTTTATCTTCAGAGAAGAATAAGAAACTTCAAAGGCGACAGGGGGGCAGGCGCTGTTCCTCCCCCTCCAGGGAGAGCATGGACTTGTGCCTGAGTTTGGAAATATTATCTGTCATGGCAGGGCAGGGGCTGCACCGTGCCCAGCCGGGGTTATCTCTGCGCCGCAGGCTGGCATTTGCCGCACGGCCCAAGGCCTCTCACATCGAAGGAGGAAGGACATAATTGAAAGGAGATAAGCAAAGGTCACTGCTGCTCCTGCTGTCTGGGGTGAACTGAGAAGGCTCTGGGCTGGGGGATGAGCTTGTGGGGAAAGCTCTGAAGGAATGAGATTGCTGAGGGGAGAATCAGGGGAGCTGGGTGATGCTCCTATGGCTGCATGTGTTCCTGCCCCACTGCCTAGAGTGCCCCCTGCTGGCAGAGGCGGGGATTGGAGTAGCCGTAAGCGCCTCACAACCGGCTCTCTTCCAGCTTTCCCTAGAGGGAATGGCCCATCTGCTGTCCACAAAGCCTAGAGAAAACGCTAGGTCCCTATAACGACTCCAGGGATGGAGAGGGCAAACATACAAGACTCCTGGGTCTGTCCCCAGCTCTACTGCTGTGACAGCTCAGGAGAGTCGCTGACCCTCTCTGCGCCTCAGTTTCCCCCCATGGTAAAGTGGGACTAGTGATCCTCACAAGGGGTGGGAGAATCTGGTCCAAGGGAGCCAGGCTCTCAGGAGCTTCCGACCTTCCCGGCAGCACCGCATGGGCAGCTCTGCCCCCTGGCCTTGTTAGCTGTGGGGGTGGGGGGAACAACAGAGGGGTTTGAATGGATGACCCATGCACTGAGTGGGGGGGGGGTGTGTGAGAGAGAGAAAAAGTGCACAGAGAGCCGGTGGGGGCCGCCTCTGACTCACGGCAGCCGTCTGTCCCTCCACAGCGATAACCAGCGAAAGGTTATCAGCGTCTCGCTCCCTGGCACCCAGGGCTGCTGCCCGCCTGCTCCCCCACGCCCCCGGAAAGGTCTCTGTGCGCCGCTCGAGTGACTCGGCCAGCTAATTGGGGGAGATAGCGCCAGAGCCGGTGGCCAAAGGCCACCCTTTGTGCAGTGTCTCCGAGGGGCTCCTCAGCGGGGCGGGGGCGGGATGGTATAAAGGGGGCCGCGGTGGGGCTCAGGAGGCAGCTGTGAGCTCTTGGCGTCCATCTCGCCGCCCCAAGCAGCCATGCAGAAGCTCCTCCTGGTGCTGGCTTTCGGGACGCTGCTCTCGGAGCTGAGGCTGGGGGCCGAGGGCCGGAACCCACCCTACGGCGTCAAGCTGTGTGGGAGGGAGTTCATCCGGGCCGTCATCTTCACCTGTGGGGGCTCCCGCTGGAGACGGACAGGTGAGAGGAGGGACTGGGGGGGGGGGGGGCGTGATCGGCTGCTGGGTACCCAATGGGAGTGGGAGCTGAGGATCAGGACTCCTGGGTTCTATTCCTGGCTCTGCCACTGACTTGCAGCGTGACTTTTTGTCAGCTCTCTCCACCACTCTGTGCCTCAGTTTCCCCATCTGTAAAACAGGGATCAGTGTGCCTACCTTGCCTTCCCGGAGGTGGGGGTTGTGAGGCTTAGTTCAGTGTTGGCGAAGCATGCTGCGGCTCTGGAGGGGGGTTCCTTGGACACAACCCAGGGGTGACTGCGTGTCTGCTCCCCCCAGCACCGCCAGGGTGGGGGGTGGATCGCTGCTCCGTTCACACGGAGTGCCCAGAAGGGCAGAGCTCGCGTCCCACATTTATTCTCCTCCAGCAGCTCCCAGAGCAGATTTGCTCCTATGACAAAGTCAGAAGCCAACGGCAATTTTTTCCCCTGGGAAATTTGCCGACGCTTCCCGCCTCCTTGCCCACCAGCTGGGGGGATCTGTGAAGGGGCGTACGAACCTGAATCGGCCCTGCCCCACTACACCCGCAGTGAGCGGCAGCCCTGGAGAGGAAGGGGCTAAAAGGGGGGAGCTGATCCCTACTGCTCGCTCCTTGAAAGAAACTGGGCTGAGGCCAGCGAGTGCCTAGAGGTTGAGCCTGCCAGTGTCTAGTCCTGACGTGGGGCTAGTGCTGGATTTGCTACCCGGGACTTGTCTCTTGTTCCCACTGCAGGTGCTAGACTGAGCCCTGGCTTCTATTCCCGGCTCGGCCACCAGCCCTGCTGGGGGACCTTGGGCATGCCCCTTCCCCTCACTGTGCCTCAGTTTCCCCTTCTGTAGAATGAGGCTTTGATCTGTTCAGAGAGCAAGACCTCAGGGCAGGGACTGTCTCTCCCCTTGTGTCTGTGCAGCGCCTGGTGCAATGGAGACACTGACCTTGTTTGGGGGGAGGGCGTGTTGTCGGGGTGATGCCCACATGATGGGGTGGGGGCCCCCGATCTCACTCAGGAAGGGGTGCCTGTCGAGTCACTGTGATGGGGGGGCCCCGATCTCACTCAGGAAGGGGTGTCTGTCCAGTCACTGTGATGGGGGTCCTGATCTCACTCAGGAAGGGGTGTCTGTCCAGTCACTGTGATGGGGGCCCCCCAATCTCACTCAGGGGAGGGGTGTCTCTCCAGTCACTGTGATGGGGGGGGGCCCGATCTCACTCAGGAGTGGGGTGTCTGCGAAGTGACTGGGGTGATGGGGAGCCCTGATCTTGGGGAGGAAGTGTCTGAGCCGTGCTCGGCGTGATAAGGCACCTAGGTTTTACTTTTGCGCACCTAACAGTACTGCTTAGGGCGTGACCTATTGGCATGGTCTCTTGGCTGTTTAGGAGAGAGACTTGCATGTCAGAATGAGAAGGCAGAGAGACCGGGATAACGTCCGATGGGAGCACTCTGTGGCCACCTCTGCTGGCTGGAATCAGAACAGCTCGCCTGTGTGTCATAGGTCCTATACTGCTAACAGCAAGAGGGAGATTTTCTCCAACTCAAGCGGAGAGGTCAGTGCTCCTGGAGCAGGGGGAACTGAGTTCTAGTCTTGCTGTGGACAGGAAGTTGCGACCTTTCTGGGCGAGGTCCCCGGGTCGTCTTTTCCTGTTCTGTATGCATTAACCCCTTCCCTCCCACTTCCCTGCCTCCTCCTCCGCTGCAGGTGACCTCGATATCCTGAGCGGCCCCGCTACAGGGGAAGACTCCTCAGAAGCCGCCTCCAGCGAGTGGGATGCCAGCCGCCTGCCTGGGACGCTGCCCCGCCAAGAGCTCTCCTCCGACTACCACGAGAGGTGGAGAGGCAAACTGGGCCGCGGCCTGGCCGAGGAGAGCTGGCCTCTGGAGCGTGCCGCCCGGGACGTCATGGCGGGGCTGAGCTCCTCGTGCTGCAAGTGGGGGTGCAGCAAAAGCGAGATCAGCTCCCTGTGCTAGGGGCGGGGGGATTGGGGTGTGGGGGGAGGGGGCAGGGGGCAGCACCCGGCACCGCATGTTGGCACTGGGTCTTCAGCTGGCATCAGGGCAGCTCTGATGGGCACCAGTGGCGGATCTGGCCCTGGGATCACGGCTGCAAGTAGAAACCCACAGTTCAGAGCCCAGCAGCTCACTGGGGGCTCTGCCCGAGTGAGGACTGTGGGGAATGGGCCGTGGAAATGTATGTGGCCCCCTGGGAAGGGGCAGTGGTGGACGCCAGGGTCCTGGGGCGGATGGAGATTGGAGGGTGAGTTTCGATTTGGACACAAATAAGGAACCAGATGCCAAATCTCTCCCCGCCCTTCCCCTTCCAGTTGTGGTGTCACCCCCACCCCCACCCTTGCCTCTTCTTGCGCTTGTGTTCAGGGTTCAATAAAATATCAAAAGAAACGAACTGTGTGAGAGGGACTCTGGGGTCCGGGGCACTGGGCGGCACGTTCCCGCACGCGGGAAAATCGGAGCGACTTAGCCGGGGCTGGACCTTCCCCAGAGCGCCCCCTGCTGGGGCTGGAGGAGCCAGGGGCTCTCCCTCAGCCGGCACATCTGCCCTGCTCCCTGCAGCGCCCCCTGCTGGGACTGGAGCACCTGAGCGCTCCCCACACAGCCAGCTCTCCTGCTCCGGTCCTGGAGGGCCCGCTGCTGGGAGAGGCCGGGTGAGGAGTAGCTGGTGCCCCGTAGCCCTGCCTGGGGAAGCCCCTGGGCTGAGAATTCCCGTCAGGTTCTGCCACACTTCCCTGTGGGGGTATGTTCTGGGGCGAGTTCCAGGAATGATTCTCCTCTTACCTCCCCCTTCCAGTCCATCCCTGGCGATCGATGTGTAACAGCGGGGGTTGGGCAAGCTTGGTAAACACCACGCGCAAGGGACGCGCTCAAAACCCTGCGCGTGGCCTTTGTTTGTCCAGCCCCTCACACTGTACACCCCAGAAATCCCCATGAGCCAGGTGCCCCATGGCCGGGCGCAGAGAAAAGAGGTTTTCCCGTTAGCAAAGGGCTTTTCAAGAGGCGTAGACGCAGCTCCAGGGTCAGGGCAGGGATTCTCTGGCTGGTGGGCTGCAGGCTGGCAGGCTAGATAGTCAGCCTTAAAATCTCTGGGGCTGATCAACTGTCACCCTGCATCTGGTGGAGTCGGTTAGCTTAGTTCTAACCACTTGACCCCATTCCCCTCCCTGTGCTGGGAATAGAACCCGGGAGTCCTGGTGCCCAAACCCCTGGTCTAACCACTCGACCCCACTCCCCTCCCAGAGCTGGGAATAGAACCCAGGAGTCCTGGTGCCCAAACCCCTGGTCTAACCACTCGACCCCATTCCCCTCTCTGTGCTGGCAATAGAACCCAGGAGTCCTGGTGCCCAGCCCCCCGGTCTAACCACTCGACCCCATTCCCCTCTCCGTGCTGGGAATAGAACCCAGGAGTCCTGACTTTCTTCCTTTGCTTGCACATGTCTCCTCGCATTGGGATCTCCTTAATGCGGGGTATGATTGGATGCACGTTTGTACATTGTGTGGCCCCGAACAAAGAATGTGTCCTAGTGTGTGGCGCAGGAAACAAGAGTTCTGGCGTGAACAGCTCTACACCCTGCTGTGGGAGAGAGTACGGACTAGTGGTTAGAGCAGGGGCCTTGTGGCTCCGGATGCCTGGGTTCGGTCTCACTAGTGTGCTCTAGTGGTTAGATAAAGCGGGACTCGTGCGCTCTGTTCCTGGCTGTGAATGTGAACTAGTGGTTGGGGCAGGGAACTGAAAACCAGGACTCCTGGGTTTTATGCCTATTGCTGGGAGGGGAGTGAGGTTTAGTGGTTAAAGCCGGGCTGACTCGACGGTCTAGCGGTAGACAAAAAGAAGTGGGTACGCTAAGCTCCCTAAGCCCCAGATAAGCAGTGGGTCACTCGACGACACCCCTGGGGCGACCGGAAGTCAGGATTTCTGGGTTCTCTCTTAGCTCTGATGGGCACATAGTTAAAGCAACAGACTGGGGGATCCCCAGCGCCACAGCCAGGGCCAACAAGAGGCGGGGGGAAGCCGGTACAAATTACCGGGGCCCGGCGGCTTCGGAAGGGGGCCCGGGGCCCGACTATGTAAAGATTTTTAGCCGGTCCGCCCTTGCTGGGGGGCCCCAAAATGTTTCCCCGGGGCCCGAACCCGCTCTTGGCGGCCCTGTCCGCAGCGCGGTGTGCAGCGATTGGCTTCTCCTCCCTGCCTGCGCCCCCACTGTTTAGAAAAGACACTCACCAAACAGCCCCCGCACCCGCACCTTCCGGGGCCAGCTCTGGGGGACGTGCGCCCCGAAGAGCCACCCAGGCGATGCAGCGAACTTTCGGAAACTCTGACTGGGGGCTTGTTCCGGTGTCTCGGCAGCTGGTTTCAGGGCTGTGTGTGTGTGTCCGCACGCATGTCCCTGTACAGCTTGCTCAGCGAGTGTGCAACCGAACGCTTCCTGCTTCAGCCTGGGCTCTTTCCTGTTCGCTCGCTGCCGGCCGCTTTGTCCACCTTCCCGCTCCCCAACGGCCGGCGAGGGCTGGGCGGCCCCCCGGCCCCCAGGACAGGCGGCAGGGACCGTCTGAGCCCCTGGCGTGTGGTCTGATTTTGCAACCGCTTCCTTTCCCAGCTGCGTCTCGGTTCCTTTTTCCTTTCACCGGCGAAACGCGGACAGAGACGCCAACTTTAAGCCAAGTATGTGACTGGGGAGTGGGGTTGCAAAGTCCCTGGGACAGTGTTGGCTGGGGGGCGTTATTGGGTTAAGGTGATGGGGCCCAGCTGTTCCCAGATCCAGATGTGTGTGTGTCGGGGGGGGGGGGCGCTCTGCATTTCCTCCCCCCACCCCCGGGCAGGGAGGGCTGCAATGGAAGGGGACTCTCAAGGGGTGGTCCGCGGAAGATCTCTCTGGATGTTCATTTGTGTGGGTCGTGCTATGGGGCGGGTGGAGAGGAGGTCAGCGGGGGAGACGTGGTACAAAGAACTGCCTGACACCACCTCTACTGAGCCCAACAATCAGGACTCCGGGGTTGAATTCCCCGCGCCGGGAGGGGAGTTTGGGCTCCTGGTTAGGGGAGCGGTGTCTGGGAGCCAAGATGCTGGGGGGGCGGGGGGTTTACCCCTGGCATGAGAAGGGGAGTGGTGTCTACTGGTTGGGGGTGGGGCTGCTGGGAATCAGGTCTCTGGGGTTCTATTCCCAGCTCTGGGAGGGGGAGTTAGGACAAGTGGTTAGAGGGGGGGAGGGGCTGTAAGTCAGGTCTCCGGGGTTCTATTCCCAGCTCTGGGAGGGGGAGTTAGGACAAGTGGTTAGAGGGGGGGAGGGGCTGTAAGTCAGGTCTCCGGGGTTCCATTCCCAGCTCTGGGAGGGGAAGTTAGGACCAGAGGTTAGAGCGGGGGGGAGGGGCTGTAAGTCAGGTCTCCTGGGTTCTATTTCCAGCTCTGGGAGGGGAGCTGGAATTAGTGGTTTGAGGCACAGCAGACAGAATCAGAATTTCTGCATTTTGCCCCTGGCTCAAGCCGGGGAGTGGGATCTAGTGGTTAGATCTGGGGGAGGCGGGGCTGGAAATCAGGGTAATAAGGACAATGGCCATTGAAGTCAAGGTGGTTTTTGCTACAAGGCCAGACTGATCCAAAAGCTTAGCAGGATTCCAAACCACCGGCTCAGACATTGATATGGGTAAGGAGAGCATCCGAGGGGGAAATCCTGGCCCTAGGGGAACCAATGGGCCTTTTGCCCAAGAAATTTACAACCTTCCAGCTTCAGGGCTGGAGCCGATTAGGGGTTAGGAAGGACCTTTCCTATGGGCTGGTGATCCCCTCCCTGCGGGGTTCTGGAGCAGCAGGTGCCAGGCACTGTTGGGGTGGGCTCAGGCTAGATGGACCTTGGTTCTGATCCAGTCCGGCCTTTCCTATGTGCTGTCTGTGAGTGCGAATTGAGGCCATGAAGAGGTGCAAGTCGGAGCTCCGTTTCGTCACCATGTCATTGGTTTCCCGTCAGACTCTCCCCTTTCTTGTTTTTTTTTCTTTTTGTTCTGCTCTTTTATTTAGTATTTTTTTGCTTTCGACATTTAGATTTCACCTCCGTGTTAGAGCTTTATCCTGCCACCCGTCACCGTGGACTCTGGGCACCTCCCATGTTAAACCCACGGCAATAGCATGGCCCGAGCAGATTTCATGGTGTCTCCAGCCCTTCCCCTTTTTGTGGGGTCAAATCTCTGCCTGAGGTGTAGTTTATGGGCTTGATTTTTATTCATTTCCTTTAGTTGGTGGCAGTTTTAGGACTTTTGTCTCCGATGGTATTTCCTTCCCCACCTTCCCATGAGTCTGTGCATGACTGGGAAGCCTGTGTCCCCAGAGATGCTGATGAACCGAGAGGAGAAAACACTGATTTGTTTATTTCATTAGTGCCTATTTAACTCAAATGCCCAAGGAGTAGTTAGGAGCGAAACTATCTGGGTTAAACCCTGCAATTAAACAATAACAATGACTAATGACTCCCTAGCTCTTATCTAGTGCTTTTCATCCCAATTAAATGGCACACCTTAAATGGATGAAAACCAGGTTATGTGATAGTTCTCAAAATGTAAGTGGGGAATCTGCCTCAAGCAGGTCTGTTTCTAGTGGAGTCCAGCCAGGATCTGATCTTGGCCCTACTATGCTACTTAACATTGTTATTAATGATCTGGAAGAAAACAAAACCATCCCTGATAAAGTTTGCCCACGACACAGAAATTGGGGGAATGGTAAATAGCAGAGAGGACGGGTCACTGCTTCCGGGCAGTCTGGATTGGTTGGTAAACCAGGGAAGCAAGTAACCTGCATTTTGAAATGGCCCAATGTAGCTGTTACATTTCAGAACAGAGACTGTCGGCCGTGCTTACAGGGTGGGGACTCTCTCCTGGCAAGCTGGGACTCTGGAAAGATTTGGGGGTCAGAGCAGAAAACCACCTAGACAGGAGCTCCCAGCGCGATGCTGGGGCCAAAAGGGCTAGTGGGATCCAGGGATGTATAAATGGGAATCTGAAGTAGGGGCAGAGAGGTGATTTTCCCTCTGCATTCAGCACTGGCGCGTCCACGGCTGGAATCCTGTGCCCAGTTCTGGTGCCCATGATTCAAGAAGGAGGTTGATAAATCAGAGAGGAGTCAGAGAAGAGCTAGGAGAATGATCTATGGGTTAGAAAACCTGCCTGATAGTGAGAGACTCAGGGAGCTCCATCTATTCAGATTAACAAAGAGAAGGTTTAAGAGGTGACTTGATCCCAATCTGTAAATACCTATAAATATTTGATAACAGGCTCTTCTCTCTAGCAGCCCAAGGGCTAACAAGAGCCAATGGCTGGAAGTTGAAGCTAGACAAATTCAGGCTGGCAATAAGGAGAGGGGGATTGATCTCTGGAACAACTCACCCAGAGTCGTGGTGGCTTCTCCATCGCGGACAAGTTTTCAGTCAGGACGGGATGTGTTTCTAAAGGCTCTGCTCTGGGAATTATTATGGGAGACGTTCTCTGGCCTGGGTTAGCCAGGAGGCCAGACCAGATGATCACAATGGTCCCTTCTGGCCTTGGGAGCTATGTCTCAGGAGCTCTCAAAGCACTTCCCACAGGGATCACCTGCCCTCTTTTACAGATGGGGACCCTGTAAAAGGAAGTTCTTCTTCACACAGCGCAGTCAACCTGTGGAACTCCTTGCCTGAGGAGGTTGTGAAGGCTAGAACTATAACAGGGTTTAAAAGAGAACTGGATAAATTCATGAAGATGAAGTCCATTAATGGCTATTAACCAGGATGGGTAAGGAATGGTGTCCCTAGCCTCTGTTTGTCAGAGGGGGGTGATGGATGGCAGGAGAGAGATCACTTGATCATTACCTGTTAGGTCCACTCACTCCGGGGCACCTGGCATTGGCCACTGTCGGTGGACAGGACGCTGGGCTGGATGGACCTTTGGTCTGATCCAGTACGGCCATTCTTATGTTCTTAAATTAAAGGCAGAGAGAGCTCCTGGTCTGCATTTCTGAGATCTCCCAGGAGACCCCCAGAGGGGGCCAGATCTGCTGTGCTAAGGTGGTCACCAGCGTACACACCCTTGCTCCTTGCTTGCCAGGTTGCTGACCGGCTACCTCTGCTCCCCATGCGGGGCTGGTGCCATGAGGAAGAGATGGAGGGGAGCGTGGCTCCTGTTGCTGGCACTGAAGACCTTTGGGTTTCAGGAAGGTGAGAGCTCAATTTCAGTTTCCCAGGGCACCCAAGTCCTGGTTCTGATTTCGTTTACACGGGGGTAAATCAGGAGTGACTCCTAAAGAGTCTATCGCCACGCATGGATGGAAAGCCAGTCCGGGCGCCGTCAGAATCAGACCCCTGCTCTGTCCAAGGCTCAGTCCCGGGCCCCAATCAACTGCAACAGCCCCACCCCTGCAGCACAGACCCCCCCCTCCTTGCCCCACATTGGGCTCAGCACTGACTGAAGGGGGTGAGCCCCCCCTGCTCTTTGCAGCACAAGGCCCCAGGCACCGTCCCAGGGTCAGCACTGCCAGAGGGGAGAGAGCCCCCGAGCGAGCCCCCCGCCCCACCCCCTGCTGCACCCTGACTTTCCCATCCAGCGGGCCTGGCTGTGCCCGGGGTGAGCGGTTGGAAAGCCAGTGACAGAGGATGTAGGTTACCCCCCAGGGCAGACACCCTCTCCCCTCCCCCGCCCACAGCACTCCGCTTGCTGGCGCCCTGCGGTTTAGAACTGTTTGACTTGGTGACACACATGTGGCGGTGGTGGGGGGGGACAATGACAGAGGCTTCTGCTCCTGCCATCGGGGGTGCGGAGCTGCAGCTGCTGCAGACAGACAGAGGAAGGCTCCGGCAGCGCCCCCGCCCTGGCCCCCCTCCCCGCGAGCCCTAGACCTGCCGCGCGCCGCAGGAAGTGCCGAGCGAGGTTAAGGCAGGGGATGGGGCATCTTAATGGAGACTGGGTGACAGCACAGCTGTGGGTGCTCGGGAGAGGGGCCCAGGACTCCTGGGTTCTATTCCCTGCTCTTTGGGGAGAGCGGGAGCTAGTGGTTGGGGGGGCCCTGGGAGTCAGGACTCTTGGGTTCTATTCCCGGCTCTGGGAGGGGAGTGGAGTCTAGTGGTTAGAGCAGGGGGGGTTGGGAGTCAGGACTCCTGGGTTCTATTCCCTGCTCTGGGGGGAGAGCGGGAGCTAGTGTTAGACTGGGGCCACTGGGAGTCAAGACTCCTGGGTTCTATTCCTGGCTCTGGGAGAGGAGTGGAGTGGAGTCTAGTGGTCAGAGCGGGGGCATTGGGAGTCAGGACTCCTGGATTCTATTCCCAGCTCTGGGAGGGGAGGAGAAGGGTCTAGGAGGCAGGTTGCCAGGTGTGACCCAGCAGTTCGGCCCGGGACCCCTGGGGCCAGTCACGCTCAGGCTGGATGGAAGCGCCCAAGCCCCCGGCCTCCCAAGACAGCTGCAGGTTGACGTGTGCTTGGGTGCAGGTGACCCAGAGGAACGCACCGGGCTGGCGTGTTACCAGATGGGCCCCAGAGGGGGCATGAATTGCACATGGCCCAGCAGGACCGGCCCTGAGGCTAACACCACCTACACCCTCCACTACCAGAGCCTGAAGTTGTGAGTATAACCCTCTGCCCGGGGTGGGGGGGGACCCCAGGACCCCAGACACTGCTCAGCCCCCAGGACCCCAGACACTGCTCAGCCAGCCTCAGGTGCCCAGAACAGCTCCTCAGCTTTACCCCCCAGCTCTGGAAGGGGAGTGGGCTGCGGTGGCTAGAGCATGAGCTGGGAGCCAGGACTCCTGGGTTCTATTCCTAGCTCTGGCCTGTTGCGTGCGCCGACTCATCAGTTTATTCCCGGGGTTCATCTGCCAGCAAACGCAACCAGACGCGGAGTTCCCAGGCCCCCGCCGGACAGAGCTGGGTGGTGATTGGAAGAAGCAGCCTGACGCACAATGAGAACTATGCCGTGTGGGTGGAGGCTGGTGACAGGACCCAGATCACACCAAGGCTAACTCTGACCCTGCACGAGATAGGTAACCCAGAAGCAGCCCCTAGGAGCGAACGATGGGGGTGGGGACCTGGGGGAAGGTTGGGGGCAGTGGGAGATGAGGGGGGTCGGCAGTTGGGCCCCGTTGGGAATTTGTGTTGATTTTGTCCAGATGTTTTCCACTTCAAATCCTCTCGAACTGGACCAGCTGTTTCATGGAAAGGCTGGGAGCAGCGTTTAGATTGGGTGTGGGTGAGGCTGGGAGTCAGGACTCCTGGGTTCTATTCCCAGTTGTGGCAGGAGAGTGTGGCCCAGTGGTTTGGCCTGGGAGCCAGGACTTTTGGCTCCTACTGTCCCTTTATCCACTGTGTTGGTTCCAGTGAAGCCAGATCCCCCTGTACTGAGCCTAGTGGACGTGACCCGTGTGGTCACCGTGAGCTGGACAACCCCCCGATGGCCCCAGCATTTCTCTCCAGATCTGGCCTGCCACCTTCGCTACCGGGTGTCTGGGACCCACCACTGGACCAGGGTGAGTCTGCGGGACAGGATTGCAAAATGTGCATGGTGGGGGGCAGGGGTGTTGAGAGACAGGGCTTCCTCTGGGATAGCAGCCTACTACTGCTGCTAGATAATAGAGCTCCTCCTTCAGCTCAAGCAATGGAGGGCTGCATTCTGGTGCTACAGAGTCCTGGGTTCAAATCCTGCTCATAACATAGCAGGGCCTGTTACACCTTCTGCTGACTGGGTTGTAGAATGACAGGGGCTGATTCCTAGTTACGCTCCGGCCCATCTACCCCTTAAATTGGGATGCCCTGGCCGCCGCAGAATTCCTGCTGCACTGGGGCCTCGCTGGCTAGGGTGGAGCCGGCGTACAGGCCAAAGGTCACTGTGTAAGCTACTGAGGCTACACTTGCAGCTGTAAAGCGCTTTGGGTTAAACCAGCTTTCAGAGAGCGCCCTAGGGAAAGCGCTCCAGTCTGTCCACACGGACAGCTGCAAGCATGCTGGTGTGGCCACGTTTGCAGCATTGGGAGCGGTGCATTATGGACAGCTGTCCCAGCGTTCAAGTGGCTGCAACATGCTTTTCAAATGAGGGTGGGGTGGGGTGGAGTGTGTTGTGTGTATGTGGCGGGGGGGAGAGAGAGAGAGAGAGAGTGGGTTTTTGGAGTGCTGAGAGTGTGTCAGCACGCTGTCTTGTAAGTTCAGACCCCCCGACCCCTCTGCCTCTCACTCACTCACTGAAAGCAAACAGTAAATGTTTGTCGGAGCAGATAAGCAGCCGCTGTCAGAAACGGAGCTTCGAAAAGGCACTTCCGCATTCCTGCAGCGATTTCACAACAAAGGAAAGAGTGACCAAATGGCTTAAGGGGATTATGGGACGTTTCAGAACGCAGTAACTGTTCACACTGACCCCGGGGCGTCTCAGCCAATACGCAACAGCCATTATCCCTCTCGTGGAGGTGGAGTACCAGGAGCGCTCCAGCCGCGGAGTCAGAGCGCTTTACGCTCCTAGGGGAGTGAGGTAGAGCGCTCTAGGCGGCTTTATTGCGGTATAAAGTGCAAGTGTAGCCAAGGCCAGAGTCTTGATCATCTGGGCTGAACGGCTCAGGGGCCTGCCAATGGAGCATTAGACCCCGCACCCCTTCCAGAGCCGGGGACAGAACCCAGGAGTCCTGACTCCCAGCCCCTCTGCTCTAACCACTGGACCCTGCTCTCCTCCCAGCCCTCCCCCGGGTGAGATGGGTTCCCAGAGCCCTGAGGCCCCCTCTCTCTCTGTGCCGTTCTCCCTGGCAGGTTCATGAGGAGGATGTTGAGCCCAACAGCTATGAGTTCTCCAGCCTGGAGCCTTTCACGGCCTACGAGGTGCAGGCTCGCTGCATCCCTGAGGACCGGAAGGGCTTCTGGAGCGACTGGAGCCCGTCCCTTACCTTCCAGACCCCCGAGGATGGTACGCATGGGCCTGAGCTAGCCGGAGCAAAGCACCTGCCCTGCGGGGGAGGGTCACACGTGGTGTAGTCGGTTAAGGCGGCAACAGTCAGGACTCCTGGGTTCTATTCCCAGCTCTGGGGTGGGGGCTAGTGTCTGGAGCAGGGGGCTGGAAGTCAGGACTCCGGGGTTCCGTTCCCAGCTCTGGGAAGGGAGTGGGGTCTAGTAATGGGAGAGAAGATGAAAAAACTGGGGGCCAGGACTCCTGGGTTCTATTCCCAGCCCTGGAAACGGTCTCCCTGCAATGCTAAATGCAGAGGCCTGTCCTGCCCGGGACACCCCTCTTGGGAAAGGGGCCCAACGCTTTCCTGGCTCCGGAGAGCTCCTGTCGCGTCCTGTACACCCTCCCTGCCCTGGAGCGACCCCAGTTTTTTCTCTGTTGCCCTTAGCCCCGCTGGGCCTGGTGGACGTGTGGCAAGTGGCCAGCCCCCCGGAGTCCGGAGAGCCCAGCCTGCTGCTGCTGTGGAAGGTGAGACCCGCACGGGCCCATCATTTCAGGGTTGAGGTTCCCCGGCGCTACCTCCCCGAGAGGCCCCGGTGCCTAGATCACTGCAAACCAGGAAACAAAGGGGCACAGTACAGCAGGAATCTTCCCATTGGTGCCGGAGGTCCCAGCTGATTGGATAAGCTCCACTGTCACATGACTAGGGACGTGCTCCCCGGTGCCCTGGCCAAATTCCGATTGGCTTTCCCTCCTGGACATGCCCGTCACCTCCACTTCCTGTCCTAAACCAATGAGCGGTGTGTCCATGCAGCTGCTAAGCAGTGGCCACGTTCCACCCCAGAGGTGGCTGCATTGCAGGGGTGGCCCAGGTTATGCCCAGGCACCGGGGGCCTAGCGATGGCAAGCGCAAGGGCGGCCCCGTCTGGAGGGAGGGGCGACGGGGGGAATGGAATACTCATCCATTTGCGTTAACCCTTCGCTGGATTCCCTACCAGCCGCTCAGTTCCGAAGCAGCCCGGGGAGTCATCCGCAGCTACAGCCTGGCCTTCCGGACGGGCAGCGACAGCTCTGAGAGCCCCCTGGAGTCCCCCTGCTGCAACGTGAGCCTGCCCTCCAGGACCACCCGCGTTCGGATCTCGGCGAACAACCGCGTTGGGCGGACGCAGCCTGCCAACCTCAGCTTGGAGCGGCAGGGTACCACCGCGTGGGGGCCTGGCCGCATCAGGGCCCGTGTCCCATTCCCTGCCCCCCGAGCCAGACTGACCCCAGTCAGATGGGAGCCGGTGCCCCCTAGAGGGGAAAGCCCCCATTCCCTGCCCCCCTTAGCCAGCCAGTCCCCCCACCCTGGGCTGGATCAGGGCCGGCGCCCCCAAGAGGGGAAAGCCCCCATTCCCTGCCCCCCTGAGCCAGCCAGTCCCCCCACCCTGGGCTGGATCAGGGCCGGCGCCCCCAAGAGGGGAAAGCCCCCATTCCCTGCCCCCCTGAGCCAGCCAGTCCCCCCACCCTGGGCTGGATCAGGGACGGCACCCCCTAAAGGGGTAAGCTCCCATTCCCTGCCCCCCTGAGCCAGCCAGTCCCCTGACCCTGGGCTGGATCAGGGCCGGTGCCCCCTACAGGGGAAAGCCCCCATTCCCTGCCCCCCTGAGCCAGCCAGTCCCCCCACCCTGGGCTGGATCAGGGCCGGCGCCCCCAAGAGGGGAAAGCCCCCATTCCCTGCCCCCCTGAGCCAGCCAGTCCCCCGACCCTGGGCTGGAACGGGGCCGGCGCACCCTAGAGGGGAAAGCCCCCATTCCCTGCCCCCCTGAGCCAGCCAGTCCCCCCACCCTGGGCTGGATCAGGGCCAGCGCCCCCAAGAGGGGAAAGGCCCCAGTCCCATTCCTGCAGCATCCCTAACCTGGCGCGGGGGGACCCAGAGAACGACCACCCTTGTGGGAGCTGCGCCCAGTGATGGATCCTGTGGATTCCCCCAGATCTGCCTGCCCCGGCGGGGGTCCGAGCTGTGACCATGCATGGCCAGGATCTCCGGGTTACCTGGGAGCCCAGCAAGGACCCTCTGGAAGGGGAGCCCACGGAGTACCTGGTGGAGTGGGCCGAGGAGTGCAGCAGCCCAAAGGCGGCATCCCTGGACTGGGTGCGCAGGCCGGCTGGCGCCCACGGTGCCCTGCTGACAGGTACGAGGGGAGCCCGGCTACGGAGGCCCCTGCATGAGGTCTGTGGTTAGAGCAGTGGGGCTGGGAGTCAGGACTCCTGGGTTCTGTCTCTGGCTGTGGGTGGGGAGTGGGGTCTAGTGGTTAGAGCAGGGGGGCTGGGAGTCAGGACTCCTGGGTTCTGTCTCTGGCTGTGGGTGGGGAGTGGGGTCTGTGGTTAGAGCAGCGGGGCTGGGAGTCAGGACTCCTGGGTTCTGTCTCTGGCTGTGGGTGGGGAGTGGGGTCTAGTGGTTAGAGCAGGGAGGCTGGGAGGCAGAACTCCTGGGTTCTCTCTCTGGCTGTGGGTGGGGAGTGGGGTCGAGTGGGTTAAAGTAGGGATAGGACGGGATTCAAGGCTCCTGGGTTCTATTCCCAGCTCTGGAAATGGGGAGTAGGGTCTAGTGGTTAAAGGAGGGTGGGCTGGGAGTCATAACTCCCGGGCCCTATCCTGGGCCCTTGCACAAAAAAAAAATTGCTGGGTGCCTCAGTTTCCCCATTTGTAAGATGAGCTTGGGAATCCTGCTGCACCGAGGACGGGGAGGGGAGGCCAGGGAGGTTCTGAGGTGCCCGAGAAAGGCAGGGAATTCCTACTTTGTGCTGCTAAGCCAGCCACCGCTCAGATTGGCAGCTCCCCCTGGGAACTGACCCTGTCTCCCTTCGCTGCTCTGCCCCAGGTGACTTCAGACCACGGGTGCCGTATCAGGTCCGCGTGTACGGGCTGTACCCCGGGGGCTTCGGGGCATCGGCCCCTGTCCGAGCCTACACCCAGGAAGGAGGTAGGTGTGCAGCCCCCGTCTCACCCTGATTGGCCCACGCTGGGAGCTGAGGACGGTGGGATGGGTACTGCAGTCTGTCACTCACAGCCCACCCCCTCTCCACTCTCCCCAGTGCCATCGGCGGGGCCCCAGGGCCTGCAGGATCGTAGCATCTCCAAGGAGGCGTCCGCCATCTCCTGGGCGGCGATCCCCCTGGCGCAGCGCAACGGGCACATCACCCACTACACCCTCTACCTCGCCGCGCCCACGGGGGGCCCACAGACCTACCAGCCCAGTAAGTGCCACCCCGTGGGGCAGGGGTCCCTCCCCACGGATCCGGGGTGCTGTGGGAACAGGTAACACCCCAGCAGCGTGGGCCTGGTGGGAGCTGAGCTGATACCTCAGGTGGGGCAGCAGCTGGAGTTGGACCTTGGGGGTCTCTGAGCTAAAGGAGTCGCTCCCTCTGCCAGCAGCAGTAGTGAGACTTTTATCCTCTATGTAGGCTGGCCACTAGAGGGGGTGCTAGTGAAGACAGGAGCTGAGCCCAGTCTTGGGAGTGGAGAAGGGGCATTAGGCTGGCCCTTCCCCTGCTGTCTGACCCAGGAGAGGCGGGGCTGGGGGCAATGGGAACACGGAGACCTCAGGTCTCCCAGCTCACATATCTCTCATCCCCTGGGCAGTCGCTGCTACAGAGACAAGCTACAACCTCTCGGGTCTGGAGCCCGGCACCTCCTACCAGCTCTGGATGACAGGCTCCACCTCGGCTGGGGAAGGAAACGCCAGCTCCATCCACCTCTTCCACACGCCAGGTGAGGGCTAAGCCGGGTCGGTGTGGGGACGGGAGCCCCTGGAGCTGCGGGGAGCGGGTTGCTTCCCCCACACACTCACCCCAGAGGCTGGTGTATCTCAGCGCCGGGCGAGGGATCCCTGTGTAAACAGCCGCCGTGCCCCACCCCAGAGATGGCTGCATCTCGGCGCTGCCAGAGCAATCCCCATGCATTGGTGCTGCGTGCCGGCCAGCAGCCGTCACGTTCCACCCCCGAGGTGGCTGCCTTTCAGTGTGACCCCCTCCCCCATACCCAGCTATTTGCTTAACGCTTCGGGATTGACAGAGGAAAGGATCCAGGAGGTTACAGTAGCCTTGTCCTTCCCTGCTGGGCCTTCCTCTCACTCTATGCCCCTGTACCGTGGCATGGCTCAGATCCTGTGGCAGAGGGGTGCCGGGTTAGGGCTGGGTGGACCCTGCCCCAGTAGCATAGCCAGGGGGGAGCCTCTCTGGGCGGGCGGGGCCTCTCCCCTCCAGCTGCGGGGGCATGTTGGGATTCAGGGACAGAGTCATTCAGGATTTATCCTAACCCTGCTCCCTCTCCCTACAGATTCCCGCTGGGAGGCTGTCCTGGCTTCCCTCCTGGCAGTGGGATTCCTCCTTTTCCTCGCCTGCGTCCTGGGAGCCGTCCTGCACGTGAAGTAAGAATGCCAGGCAGTCGGTGGGGGAGGGGCGCGGGCCCCCAGGCAGGGTCCTAGGTCATCATGGACAGTGCTTTAAAGCCTCAGGGAGCCCACGCCGAGCCGTGCTCTGTCCCGCTCAGTGGCGGCTGGGGGACACAGACAGAGCCCGGCAACACCTTTTAGCGGAAACCCTTTGGGGTGAAAAGTGCAGCGTCAGCAGCGCCAGCACGTGGGGCCAATCCGGGTCTGGTTGCCAAGTTGCGCATCGGAAACGCAAAAACCCCCAAATGAAATGTCGAAATAGTTCCGGTTTTCCCCCGGCTCCGAGCAACGTTGGGAACGTCCTTCCGCGTCGGTTTTCGCCAGCGCAGAGACGTTCCCAGGATGCGTGACAGGCGATCGCAAGGTTTCCATCCGCCCCGAATGATGCGTTCCCACCCAGAAGGGCGGGGTCTGGCCTTTGCCGGTAGCTGAAACTGTTGAAAAACCTTAGGTTTGGTTCAACCCAAAATCAAAATGTTTTCAAGGTTGGGTTTTTTGGACTTGCCAGAGAGCCGAAAAGCCCATTCTTGGCTCAGCCCTGCACAGAGAGGTGGATACTCCTGCTCCAGCATCAGCTACTGGAGCCGGCTCAGCTATAGACACCCTCCAGCTTTTACCTCTAGTGGCTCTGGGTTCAATCCCAACTGCCCACAACGCCTCCTTCCCCTCAGCGGTGGAAGGACACACTCCCAGCACCGAGGGGGGCTGGGGTCCTTAATCCTCTCTCTTCTGTAGCATCTGAGCCCCCAGGATCGGACAAGCCAGAACCACGGAACTGTGGGCTGAGATCCACCAAACTCGTTTCACCCAAGAGCCATTGGGCGACGCTGGCTCCAAACCAGCGTCCTAGAGGCCAAAGACTGTAACCTCCAGCTCCTAGTCGGGGTTGGGGCGAAATGAGGAAGCTAGTTAGAGGGTGAGACGGCTGGGGGAATAAATTTAAATGGGGTACCTGGGAGAGCGATGGGGAAAAGCATCTCTGGTGGGTCTAATGTATGCAAACGAGGTAACGCATTGATCTAATTTATGCAAATGAGATGCTGCATATTTATCAAGTGTGCCATGATTTGCATAACATCTCAAGGAGGCTGGCCCTACGCAGCCAAGCAGTCTCCGTACCCCACTGCTGCCACCCCTCACCCCGGCTTTCGCCCTGGTGTTAAAAAAAACCCCTCCCCTCTCTCTCGCCCGCAGGCTGCTGGACCTGTGTCAGAAGGTGCTGCCCAGCTGGTGCTGGGAGAAGGTCCCGGATGCCACCCACAGCAGGATTACGCTGCTCGAGGTGGACAGGGTGAGATGGGTGGCCCGGGCTAGGGTGCATGACCCGCCCTCGTCCTGTGCAGTGGGGCCGAGGAGGCAGATCGGACGAGCCAGGCCCCGGACAATCAGGGGTTTGGGAGTGGGGTCTAGTGGTTAGAGCAGGGGGGGCTGGGAGTCAGGACTCCTGGGTTCTATCCAAAGCTCTGGGAGGGGAGTGGGGTCTAGTGGTTAGAGCGGGGGGGCTGGGAGTCAGGACTCCTGGGTTCTATCTCTGGCTGTGGGTGTGGAGAGTGGGGTGTAGTGGTTAGAGCAGGGGGGCTGGGAGTCAGGACTCCCGGGTTCTATCTCTGGCTGTGGGTGTGGGGAGTGGGGTGTAGTGGTTAGAGCAGGGGGGCTGGGAGTCAGGACTCCCCGGTTCTATCTGCAGCTCTGGGAGGGGAGTGGGGTCTAGTGGTTAGAGCAGGGGGGCTGGGAGTCAGGGCTCCTGGGTTCTATCTCTGGGTTTGGGGAGTGGGGTCTAGTGGTTAGAGCAGGGGGGCTGGGAGTCAGGCCTCCTGGGTTCTATCTCTGGCTGTGGGTGGGGAGTGAGGTGTAGTGGTTAGAGCAGGGGGGGCTGGGAGTCAGGACTCCCGGGTTCTATCGCTGGCTGTGGGTGGGGGGAGTGGGGTGTAGTGGTTAGAGCAGGGGGGCTGGGAGTCAGGACTCCTGGGTTCTCTCTCTAGCTGTGGGTGGGGAGTGGGGTCTAGTGGGTTAAAGTAGGGAGAGGACAGAAGTCAGGACTCCTGGGTTCTATCCGCAGTTCTGGGAAGGGAGTGGGGTCTAGTGGTTAGAGCAGGGGGGGCTGGGAGTCAGGACTCCCGGGTTCTATCGCTGGCTGTGGGTGGGGGGAGTGGGGTGTAGTGGTTAGAGCAGGGGGGCTGGGAGTCAGGACTCCTGGGTTCTCTCTCTAGCTGTGGGTGGGGAGTGGGGTCTAGTGGGTTAAAGTAGGGAGAGGACAGAAGTCAGGACTCCTGGGTTCTATCCGCAGTTCTGGGAAGGGAGTGGGGTCTAGTGGTTAGAGCAGGGGGGCTGGGAGTCAGGACTCCTGGGTTCCATGCCCAGCTCTGGCAGGGAGCTCCTTGGCGCTAGGGAGTGAGATGTCTGCTCTGTTTCCTCCAGGATCCCCACAGCTACAGGGGACCTTTGGCACGGGACCCGGACACGGAGGAGCCCCCCATCACCGAGCTCGATATTGGGGAGCCAGCAGAGCACGTGAAGCCGGGCTACTCAACTCTGCCACAGCTGGAGTCTCCTCTGCCTGCCCTGCCCCACGGGGGGGGGGCTGACAAATGGACCAGGAGCGAGCCCAGGACAGAGGAGCTGGGGCCAAGCAGCCCCACCCTGGAGGAGGCGCGGGGGGGGCAAGCCCCGGTCATTTCTGGCTACGAGAAGCATTTCATGCCCACCCTGGAGGAGGTGCTGGGACTGGCCTGAGGGACGTGGCTGGGCGAGACCCACCAGCCCCACACGGTACTGCCCCAGGCGCTGCGGCAGACCCAGCCGGGAGTGCCTGGCTTGAGGGGCTAAAGACCGGGACACGGAGACCTTCCCGTTAGTGGTACTGGCTCTGATCTGGCTTTAATTCTGCAGTGACTGAATTGTCCCTGTCTGGCGGACCGAGTTTGCTGGTATAATGGGTCCCTCCTAGATAACCGCCCCGACAGGTTGTCTTAGACAGGCCCAAGACTGAATGGCCCATGGAGGCCGAGTTCCTCTCCGAACTCCCAGCCCCCTCTGCTCTAACCACTACACACACTACTCCTCCCCTGGAGCTGGGGCTAGAACCCAGGAGGCCTGACTCCCAGCCCCCTTGCTCCAACCACTAGACACCACCCTCCTCCCAGAGTTTGTGACAGACTCCAGACTCTGCCCATCTCATTGCCAGCAGTCCATCACCCTGGCATCAGGGCCCCTCCTCCTTAGTTTCCCTGTTCCATAGGCCAGCTTTCTCCCCACACTCGAGTCCTGCTCTAGCTCGGAGCTACACAACATGCAGTTGAACTGTATCTTTTTTACTTGTAAACAATTTTTATCCGTGGCTCCGTCTCTCATTGCCACGAACAAAGCAGCGACTTCCCCGTAGGGCCCTCAAAGGGTCTGTCCCATGGTGACCGGGCCCTTCGTAGAAGGGCAGGGTCAGGCACACCTGTGACCCACTGCCTCCCCGGCACGCTCACCACAGGAGTAGGGGCGGCTGGCTAGGCGCGCCGCCGCAGCCGGCCTGCAGAGCTGGAGAGCCAGTGCCAGGGGGCTGTCGGTGGGCTGCATTGTGTCATGCCGCAGGCGGGGGCTGCCTTATTACAGCACCTCCCGTCGACTGCCGGGGAGAGAGGGAGCCTGTCCCATTTTACAGATGGGGGAACTGAGGCACAGAGGGACTGGGCTAAGGTCACACAGCATGGCCGTCGTGGACCTGGGCCTAGGACCCAGGAATCCTGATGCCCGCTCCCCTCCTCTAACCGCTAGCTCCTACTCTCCCCCCAGAGCTGGGTTGGGAACCCAGGAGTCCTGCTGCCCAGTTCCCCATGCTTGCTCCTGGAACCCAGGCCCACTGCCCGAGGCCCTGAGAGCACGGCTGCAGCTTGCCCAGACCCAGAGGGATAAATGCCAGGGAGGGAGAGGAATTATTTCAGCTCAGTACCAATGTGGACACAAGAACAAATGGTTCTAAACTGGCCATCAGGAAGTTTAGACTTGAAATTAGACGAAGGTTTCTAACCATCAGAGGAGTGAAGTTCTGGAGCAGCCTTCCAAGGGGAGCAGGGGGGGCAAAAGACCTATCTGGCTTCACGATTAAGCTAGATCAGTTTATGGAGGGGATGGTTTGATGGGATAACATGATCTTGGCAATTAATTCATCTTCGACTATCAGTGGTAAATAGGCCCAATGGTGGGATGTTAGAAATTACTACAGGGAACTTTTTCCTGGGTGTCTGGCTAGTGAGTCTCGCCCACATGCTCGGGATTCAGCTGATCGCCATATTTGGGGTCGGGAAGGAATTTTCCTCCAGGGTAGATCGGCAGAGGCCCTGGAGGTTTTTTGCCTTCCTCTGCAGCATGGGGCACGGGTCACTTACTGGAGGATTCTCTGCCCCTTGAAGTCTTTAAACCAGGATTTGAGGACTTCAATAGCTCAGACAGAGGTGAGAGGATTATTGCAGGAGTGGGTGGGTGAGATTCCGGGGCCCGCATTGTGCAGGAGGTCAGACGAGATGATCATAACGGTCCCGTCTGACCTTCAAGTCTATGAGTCGAGAGAGCGGCAGAGCGAGGAGCTGGGCTCCAGCCCTTCTGGCTGCTACGCCAAGACCACAAGAACATCCTTCCTCTTGGGCGAGGCGCAAAGCAAAGCGAGATGCTGCAACCTCCCCGTGCAGCGCACAGGGGCAGGGCGCTGCTCCCCCAGCCCAGGGCCCTGCTGCGCCTAGCAACACCTGCCGTGTCCTGGGAGCACCGGGGGCTGCACCGCTGGGCAGGTCTCTGGGCTCGGCCCGTGGCCCTGGCACCCTCTGGCTGCCCCAGACACTCCAGCCCTGCACCCAACTCGGTCACTTCGACTCAGCAGGGGGGAGCGGGCAGCACAGACTAGGGCGTGTGGGGGGGGGGATTGGCCCTGCAGCCCCCCTGCTGGGGAGTGGGAGTTGCGCCCAGTCTTGGCAACAGTCTTGCACCCCCTCAGGCCGGGTGCTGCCCAGACCCCGACCAAGATCAGGGTCCCCACTCAGGCCGGGCGCTGCCCAGACCCCAACTGAGATCAGGGTCCCCCTCGGGCCGGGAGCTGCCCAGACCCCAACCAAGATCAGGGTCCCCCTCGGGCCAGGCGCTGCCCAGACCCCAACCGAGATCAGGGTCCCCCTCGGGCTGGGTGCTGCCCAGACCCCGACTGAGATCACGGATCTCACTGTGCTGGGCGCTGCCCAGACACACAGCGGGAGACAGGCCCTGCCCGGCAACGCTCACCGAGACAAAGAGGGTGGGAGGGGAAACTGAGGCCAGAGAGGGGACGGGACTTGCCCAAGGCCACCCAGTAGTAAAATGGCAGAGGGTGGCACAGAACCCAGCAGGGACGAAAACCACCCGCTGAGCCTCCCCGCCCCACACAGTCACAAGCGGCAGCTTCCCATTGAAAGTGACTTTAATTGCGAATCACTCGGTACCGACCCCTGCTGGATGGTTCAAGGCTGACCCGCGGGCCTGGCTCTCACTCATTCCAAACAAGAGCGGTTTAAAGGGGTGGTGGGGAGGACAAAACCGGATGTGGGGGCTATTCTAGGGTGTTCTACTGGTGCCCATCACCGTGGCATCTGAGGCCCAGATCCTCAGAGACACCGAAATACCTCTGAGGCTCAGGGCCAGGGCTCCCCAAGCCAGAGCTGGGAGAGGGGTTTTGGTCCTGCAAGGGGCAGGATGCAGGCGCTGGAAAGCTGGGCTCAGGCCCCCGCGAGGAGGTGGCTTCAGACGCCTCCGCCGGTGACCTGCGTGGGGCCCCCCCTCCTGGCATGTTGGGGAGCAGGCAGCTGGGCGATGCCCAGCTCAGCCGGAGGTGAGGCAAAAAGCCTGTAGCTGGGGCCACGCTGGCTGGCTGAGTGATTCTAGTGCCCAAGTGCCCCTGCGATTGTGTCCGGCCTGTGTGTGTGTGTGAGTGCACCCGTCTGGGCCGTGACGCGTGTGCAGAGGGGTAAGCCTTGTGTCTGTGTGTACTTGGGGAGAGGTGCACTTGTGAGCATGCCGTGCGACATCTGTATGTGTCCCCGGGGGCGTGTCTGCAGATTCAGGGGTGTGCGCGAGACCGGGCGCGTGTACATACGCAGAGGTTTGCATTCGGGCAGGGGCGTGTGCATTCACGCAGGGGGGAGGGGGCGAGCGTGTGTGCACACAGGCGTGGGCAGAGGTGTGAGCTGGGGCCCTGAACACCCGGGAACAGGAGACCCTCTTCCCTCCCCCCTTTGCCCAATACCCTTAGAGCTGCAGAAGGGGGCCGACGAGGCAGGGAGGGAAGGAAAAGGACCCCCCCTACGCAGGGGCTTGGGCGAGAACCGACCAGACGTGAAACGAACCCTGCAGCCGTGCTCTGCCAGCAGGAGACAGGTGCCCCCCAAACTAACTGCCTACCCCAGGCTCCCCGCCATAGGAAAACATCAGGCCGTACAAACGAACAGCCTCCCCGGGGGAATTAAAACGCCAAGGGGCTGAGCTGCGGCTGCGTGGGCCCCCAGTCACTGGAGCGAGGTCCCTCTGATCGGCCCGTCTCCAGCTGGGGCGCTCGATGCCCCATCCCAGCACTGAGGGCGGCCGGGATCACATGACGGAGCAGCATTGACACGTCTTCTGCTTGCGTCTGCCCGTCTCCTGCCCGTCTGCCGGCCGGGGGGTGGTGGCGGCCGCGGCGCTTCTGCCCTGGCAGGGAGAGGCGGTGTTGGCAGAGGCGGTGGTGTACGTCGGGGCCTCTGAGCTCCCGGCTGCCGGCGACTTCAAGGGGCCCGCTCCCGGCCGCGGGCTCCTGGCCACGGGATCGAGAGGCTCCTTCCGGCCCGTCCGGAGCCTGGAGGCTTCCTGGAGCAGAGGCTGCTGCTCCGGGTGGAGCTTCCCCAGGTTTTCGGTGGTTTCTTCAGCAGTCGTTGAAACCAGGCCAGCGTCGCTGTCTCCTTTCAGGGCCACGGTCTCCCCGGGTCGGGCAGGCACCTGCTCCAGAGCGGGTGCTCCACCGGGTGGCAACTCCCCTGGGGTAAGCGGCACCGCCCCGTGACGTGCAGGGATTGGCTCTTGGCCGGAGGGGATCTGGCTGTGGAACGAATGTTTAGCCTCGTGGGGTGAAGGGATCTGGTCCTGAAGAGCTGCTTTAGCTTCTTGGGGTGATGGGATCTGGTCCTGGAGAGAGGTGTTAGCTTCCTGCAGAGAGGAAGGGATCTGGTCCTGCAGAGAGGAAGGGATCTGGTCCTGCAGAGCTGCTTTCGCTTCTTGGGGTGATGGGATCTGGTCCTGGAGAGCTGATGGGATCTGGTCCTGGAGAGAGGTGTTCGCTCCCTGCAGAGAGGAAGGGTTCTGGTCCTGCAGAGAGGAAGGGATCTGGTTCTGCAGAGAGGAAGGGATCTGGTCCTGCAGAGCTGCTTTAGCTTCTTGGGGTGATGGGATCTGGTCCTGGAGAGCTGATGGGATCTGGTCCTGGAGAGAGGTGTTAGCTTCCTGCAGAGAGGAAGGGTTCTGGTCCTGCAGAGAGGAAGGGATCTGGTCCTGCAGAGCTGCTTTAGCTTCTTGGGGTGATGGGATCTGGTCCTGGAGAGCTGATGGGATCTGGTCCTGGAGAGAGGCATTAGCTTCCTGCAGAGAGGAAGGGATCTGGTCCTGCATAGATTGGATCTGGTCCTGTAGAGAGGAAGGGATCTGGTTCTGCAGAGCTGCTTTAGCTTCTTGGGGTGATGGGATCTGGTCCTGGAGAGAGGTGTTAGCTTCCTGCAGAGAGGAAGGGATCTGGTCCTGGAATGTGGCCTTAGCCTCTTGTGGTGAGGGGATCTGGCCCTGAAGAGATGTTTTAACTTCATGCAGAGACAATGGGATCTGGTCCTGCTCAGTTGGGATCTGGTTTTGCAGAGATACTTCAGCCCCCTGCGGAGAGGAAGGGGTCTGGTCCTGGAGAGCTGATGGGATCTGGTCCTGGAGACAGGTGTTAGCTTCCTGTAGAGAGGAAGGGATCTGGTCCTGCAGAGCTGGGATCTGGTCCTGCAGAGAGCCCTTTGTCTCTGCTCCTTCTCCCACCGCTGCAGCCTGGGGATGCTCTGCCCCGGGGGACACCTGACGCTCCTGGTCCCTAGCAGGCTCCTGCCACACAGGGCCTCTCCCCTGGGTGGGTCCCAGCTCCTCTGGCCCCTCTGGTTCTGCTGCCCTGCCCCGAGCCCCCTGGGCAGCCTCTGCCTCCTCCATTCCCGTGGCTCCTCTGGCAGGCTCGGCCGAGATCTCCCCCTCTTCCACGACCCCGATCGGCTCCTCCAGCTCCCCGTCCGGCTCGGACCTCGGGGAATCGAGGCAGCCGTTCTCATCCGGCAGGGCCTGAGCCTCCCCGTCCTGCACCCCGGATTCCCCCTCCGGCCCCTCTCTGCTCCCTTCCCCTGCCACGCTCTCCTCCATCCCGCCGTCCAGGGCGTCGCTCGCCAGGGCGGGCGGGCTCTGCGGCTCCCGCCCCGTCCTTCCGTCCCACGCCGCCTCCAACCCGTTCTCTCCCCGGGGCGCTTCCCCCTCCGTCTCCGGGGACGTCCGCCCGATGGCGTCCATGCTGCCCACTTCCTGGCCCAGGTGGTTTCGAATGATCATCTCCACCTTCCCCACGCCCAGCTTCTCCGGCTGCTTGGCGGAGGCCCCCGCCCCGTCCTCCTGAGTTCCCAGAGCAGCCGAGCTGGGTTCAGTCTTGCCCCCCACGTCCAAGGGACCTTGAAGACAAAAGAGAATGTGGGTCAGCCCCAGGGATCTCTACCCATGGCCCCAGGGGGCGGGAGACCTGTCCCAAGGTGGCTGAGGAGATACTGGTCTCTAGGCAACAGCATCACCTGGGGGAATCCTTCAGACTGGTCCCCAAGCAGGAGGCCCCCTGCTGGAGGTGGTCATTACTGCAGGGGTCCGTGGGCTTTGCCCCTTCGCCTCCCCGCCATTACAGAGCGCTTCCCAGACCTCTCTGGACCGAGCCTCCCCACGCTGGGCACCGGGGGAGATCAGCCCCATTTTACTGGTAGGGAAACTGAGGCACAGACGGGGCGGTGACTTGTCAGCACTGGGGAGCTGGACCTGCTTCCTTTAAAGGGCCTGGCCCCCCCTGTGACATAGGGTACAGCTGTGCCCAATCGGGCCAAGCAAGAGGGCGGGGGCAGCAACTGGGGCTATAAGGGATCCTGGTGAATCAGAGAGGGAAGGGATCCTGGCAGGACGACATAAACGGCCCTGGGGGAAGGCTGAAGGCAGCGGAGGAGTTTGCCAGGCTGGGGAAGGCTGAAAGACAGGAGTTGCCTACGGTCTTCGGAGCCGAGGGCCAGGGGAACAGCGGGTGGGGGTGCGTCTGAAGGCGAACCTGGAGGCGGTGAAACCTGCCGGAGCGTGGTACGTGCTACACTGATGGACCAGATGTCGTGGGATTTTAAGGGCTCCATGCTCTAGATCTGGGGGTGATAAACGGACTCTCTTTTGGGACTCTGGTAAGGGGGGTTTTGTAACACCCTGGCCCCAAGGAGGGGGAGCATGGAGGCAAGAGAGCCAGCCGGGGTGTCCTTAGGGGCCCTGCGGGGAATGGTTCACACTAGTCCAAGGCCACCCGGGGAAGCTGTGGTAGAGTCAGGAAAGGAACCCGAGGGTACTGGTTCCCCGTATCCTCATCTCCCCATTGCTGAGATCAGAACCTTCCATCACCCAGCTGAGATCAGAACCCAGGAGTCCTGGCTCCCAGCCTCCCTGCTCTAACCACTAGACCCTACTCCCTTCCCAGAGCTGTGGACAGAACCCAGGAGTCCTGGCTCCCAGCCCCCTGCTCTAACCACTTCCCATGCAGGAATCCCCAGGCTGAGATTTGGCCCCCGGCTGCCCTCTAGTGCTGGCCTAGCTCCCGGGCCAGGGCTCTGGGAACGATGGTGCATCGCCCCATGCAAACGCTCACCTGCTCCCGCCACGTCCCCGTTCTCCAGGGTCTCCCGAGCTGCCGCTCGCGTGGCCCTCCTGGGGGGGACTGGAGCCAGGCGGAGGGCAGGTTTGGTCTCCCAGCCACATCCCCCGCCACCTGGGTTTGATTGGAAGAGAAAGGAGGCTGGGGCAATCACCGAGACAGGCTCCCCTGCGCCCTCCCTTCTCTGCCCTGCCCTCGAGGGCCCCCCCATGGGGAGAGGAGCCCCCAGGACACACTCAGCCCCTGCCCCATCGATATTACATTGGGACGCCCCCTCCCCAGTTGCCAGCCTCCGTGCTCCACGGGCAGCCCTGCGGCCGACACCAAACCGCCCCCATTCCCTGAGCCTCGACCCCCTTGTGCCTTGTTCCCTGCTGAGCCCCGAGCCTCAGGAAGGAACCTATCCACGCCCCTCTGGGGAGACCAGACCCGGCCGCATTCCCCGCCAACAGGGAGCAACTCACCTGCCGAAGCAGCACTAGCCCCCCGGGCCTGAAAGAGAGACACAGGAGCCTTAGGGGGTGGAAGTGACAGTTTGGGGAGGGGACTGGGGTGCATGGGGAGGGGGAGGGGATAATTGATCGGCCCAGGATGGCGCCTGCCTCCTGTTTTCCAGGGGTCAGTTTTGCTTCATCTGGGGTTGTTTTTGCAGCCCAAGAAGGAAGCGCTCGACGCCCAAAGGAAACACAACGAGAACCCAGGAGTCCTGCAAAGAGGCCAGAGGCTTAGACACAGGCCGGGGGCGGGTGGGATTTAGGCCATAAACCGTGGAGACCAGAGAGACCAGGCAGGGGAAGGGACAGAACACGGGCCGCTCAGCAGGGGCGGGCTGGGGAGGCTGAAACACCCCCCAGCGTAGCTGGCCCGTGGCCTGACCGGGGGTAATGACAATAGGTGAGACCCGTCTGGTCAGTGGCATGTCAGGGCACAACCAGTGATGTGTTTTTAGCCGCCAGGTTCAATGACACGGCACCAAGCCAGACCAGGGAGCAGAGGGGTCTGACCCCCCCCCCCACCCCGCCCCAAGGGATGGGTAGCAGGGGGGGGTTGGGTGGGGGTTGGGAGACTCTGACCCCCGCAGGCAGCGCGTTCACTGCCGGGCTGTGCCATCTGCATAGCCACAGAGGGACGAAGCAACGGGGCCCATCCAGGCTGGGGTCCCGCTGGCCGGCCCTCGCAGTGGGCCAAAGACCCCATTATATATATAGGAGGACTGAGCCCGTCCCATCCCTCGCTGCCCTCTTACCCGCCCCATGTGCCCACCCAGGAGCTAATCGTTGGGTACGGCGGACGCCCCCCTTGCCCCACAGCTCCCCCTCTTCCTGGGCTGTTGCAGCATGCGCTCCCCCCCACCTCCTGCTCCCGCAGGCCCCACCTGCCCCACGGCGTTACCTCACAGGTGCCCCCTGCTGGCTGCTTAGCGTCCTCCAAGGCCCCCTGCGGCCTGCCGGGATGCGGGTTATCCAGCTGCTGCATCTGGGACTGGAGGCTGCAGAGAGAGGGAGAGAAAAGCTCCCAGGCTCGGCCCCTTTCCATGTGGGACTGGGGCCGACCCTGATCCCCAGCCAGAACCAGGCTCCCAGGCAGGAAAGCAGAGAAACCCAGCTCAGTTCGGCCATGTAGAATTTTGCCCTGGCTCCTGCCTGTTGGGGGTAACAACCCCATTGGCCTCTTACGATGTCCCAGGAGCAAAAACTAAAGCACAGGCCCCTGCAAGTCAGGACACCTGGGTTCTATCCCTGGCAAGACGTTTCCCTGCATTGTGCCTCAGTTTCCCCTCCCATCTTTTATGTATTTAGCCTGTGAGCTCTCCAGGGCAGGGACTGTCCCTCGCTATGTCTGGGCAGCACCTGACGCAAGGGAACCCTGATCGACCTACACATAATAATAAAAATCTAAAGGGAAATCTCCTTTATTTGGGAGCAGTATAGGGGCTAAGCCACATAGGTGAATAGCTCCGATTCCATGTGCCAGACTGAATGGGGGTCTCTCTCCCTCGCATGTGCATTCACACGCACGGACCCCTGCCAGTTTATTCCCATGTGCACACCAGTTTCATTGGCTTTTCTAACCCGGCGGGTTGAAGTGGCGGGCTCCTTATAAATGGGCTTATTGAAATTCGATCACGTTGCCAATATCCTTCTTGTTGATTACGTGCACAGGCAGTACAGTCCAGGGGTTGGAGCAAGGGGGACTGGGAGTCAGGTCTCCTGGGTGCCCTCGCTCTGGTTTTGAGGGGCAGCTAAATCTCTGGTTATGATTAGGTGTATTACGGTAACGCCTAGAGACCAAGGCGGCATTGTGCTAGGTGCTGTACAGACAGGACCAAAAAACAGTCCCTGCCCTCAGAGCTTCCCAGCCAAGTCTGGGACAAGAGACGCCCGCTGGGGATGGACGGGCCCGGGCAGCCCAAAGAAACAAGCCTAGCGTGATGGACCGTGCCCAGCTCAGCCCTTCTCGGGTTGGTTGCAGGCCTCCCGGCACAGGGGAGGGATTTGCAGGTGGATGATGAGGCGCTTCTAGGGGGTTTCCGGGGAGCTGCTCCCAAGCAGGGGGAAAGCACCGCGGGGCTGGTTTGCAAAGGGTCCAGGCGGGCGCTGGAGGCTGGGATCAGGGGCCGGGCGGAGACAGGAGGTGGCAGCTGAGTAGTGAACGAGAGACGATTGGTCCAGTGGGGAGAGGCCGTGAAAGAGAAGACAAGAAGGGGGAGCCGGGGGAGAGACGCCCTGGTCCGAGCCACTGTAAACCTAGAGGCTAGAGCAGGGGGAGGGGGGGGAAGGAGGAACGGGACGGGACGGACTGGGAGTCAGGATTCCTGGGCTCCATTCCCAGCTCCGCTCCTGCCTCACTGTGGCCCTGGGCAAGTCACTCTGTGCCTCAGTTTCCCCCTGCCCTGGCAAAGCGCTGGGTGAAAGCAGCTCTAATTGGGCAGAGAGATCTCAACGGCCCCTTTAGACGGACGGACCCCAGGGCGGGGATAAAAAGTTCCGGGGTTTAATGAACCTTCCACATTCAACGCCTGCGACTTGCTCAGCTGTGGCCCGTTGTTCTGAGCGGTGATTTAATCCTGCAAAGTGCTGCTTACTCGGCATTCAGTCACCTCCCCGCCCTCAGCGCTTCGCCTTCGCTGCAGCTTCTGTGGTTTCAGACCGTTCGTCGGCTTTGTAAATGTCAGATTCCTTTGCTGTGTTTTACTTGCAGGCTTCTTCCGGCCCAGACAGGGGAGGGGAGCTCTTGGGTAAGAGGTAGGGGGTGAAGTCCTGAGGGCTCATGCCCCCCACCAAAAGTTTGGGGGCCAACCCCCAATTCCAAATCTGGCGGCTTGCACCCCCATCAGGTCTTCCTTCTTGCCCCGAACTGCTGTGTGGCTGTTAAACAGCTGCACGCCTCACCCCAGAGATGGCTGCGTTTCGGCATCGAGCGAGCAATCCCCAGGCAGCTGGCTGGGTGGGAGTTAATCAGTGGCCCTTCCCTGCCCTGAGAGGTGGCTGCAGCTCAAGGCTGAATGAGCAATCCCCAGTGCTGCATTGCTGTGTAGCCGTGAAAGAGCTGCCAAGCCCCGCCCCAGAGGTGGCTGCATTTCAGTGCTGGGTGAAGCATGTACAAGGCTCTGTGATCCCTCCCGGGGAAGAGGCCTGAGGGTTACGGCTGCCAATCTCCCGTCCCCGCCGCCCTCCCCTTACCTGGACAGATCCCGCTCTAGCTCCTGGATGCGGGACTGTGTCTGCCATAGCGGGGAGGTGGGGTCGTTCTCGGGGGGCAGGCACGACTCCTCCATCAGCCACCGGTCTCGCAGGGACTTCCTCTGTGGGGGGGAGAGAGCAGAGCATCCTCTAGCCACCTGCCTCTCCCCCCCACGCCCTGGATCGAGGCCACGTGCCCCCACGGTGACATACAGCCATGCACCCGTGCGGGCACACGCACACTGACACGCCCCGTGTGTTCTATGACAGCTCCTCACACACACCCCCAACACACGTGTCCTTGCCATTGCTCCCGCGCCAGGCACATGTATAGCGTACATACGTGTCTACACACCGACGACACCGCTGCTACTCACGCGTCGCGCAAACTGCTAGACCATGGATGCATACATGTGCACACGCGTGTACACACGCCTGCCCACACACTCACAGGTGGCGCCGCCCGCCCCAGGAGCCAGGCAGCCGGTGGCCTCTGACTGGTAATAGGAGCTGCGCCCGCCGAACTCACCCGAGTGGGTGGACCCCCAGACAGGAAACGGGGGGTGGTGGGAGCTGATTCCCTGCCTTGAGCAAAATGCACATGGTCCCCCTCCCCCAGCCCTGTGAGGGGGAACCGCACCCCTCCCCCCACGCCCAATGCCAAGGGGTTTGCCATGGCGCTGCACAGAGGGGGCAGCCACCACCCTGTGGGGATGCTGGGGTGGGTCAGGGCGCAGCCATGTCCCTGGGCAGGGAAGCCTGGCTGGAACCTGCCACCACCCAAACCCCCCAGCACCCCACGCTGGCAGGCACCAGGGACCCTGGCATCCCCTCTGCTGGGCCAACCCCCAACAGACCCCACAACCCCCAGCACACTGCACCCCCCAGCTCCCCTAACCCCCCACAGACCCCCCCCACAGACCCCTCCCCAACCCCCTCCACAGACCCCCCCCCACAGACCCCACCCTCGTGAGACCCCCAGCTCCCCAAACCCCCAACTAACACCCCCAAGACCCCCAGCTCCCTTAACACCCCCCACAGACCCCGAGACCCCCAGCTCCCCTAATACCCCCCACAGACCCCACCCACATCCGTCAGCTCCCCTAACACCCCCCACAGACCCCACCCCCGGCTCCCCTAACCCCCTCCACAGACCCCACCCTCACGAGACCCCCAGCTCCCCTAACCCCCAACTAACACCCCCAAGACCCCCAGCTCCCTTAACACCCCCCACAGACCCCGAGACCCCCAGCTCCCCTAATACCCCCCACAGATCCCACCCACATCCTTCAGCTCCCCTAACACCCCCCACAGACCCCACCCCCGGCTCCCCTAACCCCCTCCACAGACCCCACCCTCACGAGACCCCCAGCTCCCCTAACCCCCAACTAACACCCCCAAGACCCCCAGCTCCCTTAACACCCCCCACAGACCCCGAGACCCCCAGCTCCCCTAATACCCCCCACAGACCCCACCCACATCCTTCAGCTCCCCTAACACGCCCCACAGACCCCACCCCCGGCTCCCCTAACCCCCTCCACAGACCCCACCCTCACGAGACCCCCAGCTCCCCTAACCCCCAACTAACACCCCCAAGACCCCCAGCTCCCTTAACACCCCCCACAGACCCCGAGACCCCCAGCTCCCCTAACACCCCCCACAGACCCCACCCACATCCTTCAGCTCCCCTAACACCCCCCACAGACCCCACCCCCAGCTCCCCTAATCCCCACCTAACACCCCCCCACAAGACCCCCAACTCCCCTAACACCCCCCACAGACCCCACCCACATCCTTCAGCTCCCCTAACACCCCCCACAGACCCCACCCCCGGCTCCCCTAACCCCCTCCACAGACCCCACCCTCACAGGACCCCCAGCTCCCCAAACCCCCAACTAACACCCCCCAAGACCCACAGCTCCCTTAACACCCCCCACAGACCCCGAGACCCCCAGCTCCCCTAATACCCCCCACAGACCCCACCCACATCCTTCAGCTCCCCTAACACCCCCCACAGACCCCACCCCCGGCTCCCCTAACCCCCTCCACAGACCCCACCCTCACGAGACCCCCAGCTCCCCTAACCCCCAACTAACACCCCCAAGACCCCCAGCTCCCTTAACACCCCCCACAGACCCCGAGACCCCCAGCTCCCCTAACACCCCCCACAGACCCCACCCACATTCTTCAGCTCCCCTAACACCCCCCACAGACCCCACCCCCAGCTCCCCTAATCCCCACCTAACACCCCCCCACAAGACCCCCAACTCCCCTAACACCCCCCACAGACCCCACCCTCACGGGACCCCCAGCTCCCCAAACCCCCAACTAACACCCCCCAAGACCCACAGCTCCCTTAACACCCCCCACAGACCCCGAGACCCCCAGCTCCCCTAATACCCCCCCCAGACCCCACCCCCAACTCCCCTAACCCCCCCGCTGCCCCCAGTGCCGATGCCGGTACCTTGAGCTGCTGGGCTCGGAGTTTCTCCTCCTCCAGCTCCCGGCGCGTCCGGAGGATCCGCTCCTGCACCTTGCGCCGCCCCTGCAGCCGGGGAGCGGCCGGAGTGAGGCGGGAGCCGCCGCCCTGCGGGGCCAGACGCGGCGAGCCGCGGACAAAGGGCCCTGGGCGGGGGGAGCCCACGTGCGGACCGGGCGGCGGGCGGCGCCGGGGCGTTAACCCTCGCGCGGCCAACGGGGACCCTGCGGAGCTGGCACGGGATGGGGTAGACCCGACCCGGGGCACCCGCGTGTCCCTGACCCTGTTCACCCCCGCACACGCGTGTGTCCTTGACCCTGTTCACCCCCGCACACGCGTGTGCCTGACACTATTCACTACCCCTGTACACACGCGTGTCCCTGACACTATTCACCCCCGCACACGCGTGTCCCTGACACTATTCACCCCTGCACACACGTGTGCCTGACACTATTCACTACCCCTGTACACACGCGTGTCCCTGACACTATTCACCCCCGCACACGCGTGTCCCTGACCCTGTTCACCCCCGCACACGCGTGTCCCTGACACTATTCACTACCCCTGTACACACGCGTGTCCCTGACACTATTCACCCCCGCACACGCGTGTCCCTGACCCTGTTCACCCCCGCACACGCGTGTCCCTGACACTATTCACTACCCCTGTACACACGCGTGTCCCTGACACTATTCACCCCCGCACACGCGTGTCCCTGACACTATTCACCCCCGCACACGCGTGTCCCTGACACTATTCACCCTCGCACACGCGTGTGTCCTTGACCCTGTTCACCCCCCCACGTATGTGCCTGACACTATTCACTACCCCTGCACACACGCGTGTCCCTGACACTATTCACCCCTGCACACACGTGTGCCTGACACTATTCACTACCCCTGTACACACGCGTGTCCCTGACACTATTCACCCCTGCACACGCGTGTCCCTGACACTATTCACCCTCGCACACGTCTGTGTCCTTGACCCTGTTCACCCCCGCACACGCGTGTGCCTGACACTATTCACTACCCCTGTACACACGCGTGTCCCTGACACTATTCACCCCCGCACACGCGTGTCCCTGACACTATTCACCCCCGCACACGCGTGTGTCCTTGACCCTGTTCACCCCCGCACACGCGTGTGCCTGACACTATTCACTACCCCTGTACACACGCGTGTCCCTGACACTATTCACCCCCGCACACGCGTGTCCCTGACACTATTCACCCCCGCTCACGCGTGTGTCCTTGACCCTGTTCACCCCCCCACACGTATGTGCCTGACACTATTCACTACCCCTGCACACACGCGTGTCCCTGACACTATTCACCCCTGCACACGCGTGTCCCTGACACTATTCACCCTCGCACACGTGTGTGTCCTTGACCCTGTTCACCCCCACACACGCGTGTGCCTGACACTATTCACTACCCCTGTACACACGCGTGTCCCTGACACTATTCACCCCCGCACACGCGTGTCCCTGACACTATTCACCCCAGCACACGTGTGTGTCCTTGACCCTGTTCACCCCCTCACACGCATGTGCCTGACACTATTCACTACCCCTGCACACACGTGTGCTCCTGACTCTGTTCACCCCCGCACACACGTGTCCCTGACCCTGTTCCCCACCCCTGCACATGCATGTCCTTGCCTCTGTGTATTCCGAGTGCACATGCGTGTGCCTGACACTATTCACCCCTGCACACGTGTGTTGTCCCTGACCTTGTTCACTACCCCTGCACACACGTGTCCCTGACCCTGTTCACCACCCCTGCACACACGTGTGTCCCTGACCTTGTTCGCCACTCCTGCACACGTGTGTCCCTGAACCTGTTCCCTGCACACGCGTGTCCCTGACCCTGTTCACCACTCATGCACACGCGTGTCCCTGACCACCCGTGCCCATGCATGTCCCTGACACTATTCACCCATGCACACACGTGTCCCTGACACTATTCACCCATGCACACGTGTGTTGTCCCTGACCCTGTTCCCCACACATGCATACAAGTGTCCTTGCTTCTGTGCATTCTGAGTGCACATTGTGTCCCTGACGCTATTCACCCCTGCACACGTGTCCCTGCTGCTGTTCACCCATTGAATGCACATGTGTGTGTCTGACACTATTCAGCCCATGCACTCGCATGTCCCTGACACTATTCACCCATGCACACGCGGGTTGTCCCTGACCTGTTCCCTACCCATGCACACGCGTGTCCTTGCTTCTGTGCATTCTCTGAGGGCACACGTGTGTCCCCGCTGCTGTTCATGCCTCTATGCCCCCGCGTGTGTCCCTGCTGCTGTTCGCCCTCGTGCACACACACGTCTCTCTTGCTATTCACTGCCGCGTGCACACGCCTCTGCCTGCTGCATCCCAGCCTCTGTGCGCACACGTGTTCCTGACACTATTCACCCCGTGTGCACACGCATGTTACACACGCGGCACACCCATGTCCATGTCGTGTGGGCCCATGCATATCGCTACCCCCCGCTGGGTAACCTTGCTGCTCCATCCCGGCCCCTCTTCTCCCCCATCCCCCTTTCCCGGGGAGCTGCGCTGGGCTGGGCAGGCCTCCAGGTCCCTCTCAGCCTGAAAGGCCTGGACCAGAGAAAAGCTGCTCCTGGAGCCACTGCCGGCTGAATAATTCATTTGTTAATGCCAGGCGTGGGGCGGGGGGAGCCAGGGCTCAGGTTACTCCCCGGGGCTGCTAAGAGCTTCCTGGCTCCAGGATTCGGCCCAGCCCACGGGCCTGCAGAGAGAGGAGGTCGCTGCTGTGACGAACAGGCCAGTTCTCAGCTCCAGCGGGCCCAGAAACTGGGCTACGTCCCTCTCCGCCCAGCACCTGCTGCCTGGACCGTGACAGCTGGCTGTGGGGGCAGCTCGCGGCTAACCCAGCGCCAGTCTCTCCCAGCAGGGGGCGCTGTGGGGAGCGGGGCAGGAGCGCTGGCGGTGGGGGTGGGGGTGGGGGTGGGGGGAGGGAGCTCCCGGCTACTCCACTCTCCGGCTCTCGGAGGCATATTTGCCCTTTGTCGAATTGGATTCCTCTGCCACTGCCCCCGGGGGCACCAGCTGTGGGCCTCTCGTGTGCCCGGGGCTGCTGACTCCGGGCAAGCACGCTCCGCTAAGGGAAGCCAAAGGACGGATGGCGGGGCGGGGGGTGTGTGTGCCGGCCAGGGGCCCTAGGCCTGTCTCGGCGGGGGTCCCTGGGGGTGGGGAGGGGTCCACTCACCACGATGGCCTCTAGGCGCTGCGTGTACAGGGAGCTCTCTGCCATCTTCCCTCTGAAAGACAAACCGACCCTGG
Source organism: Macrochelys suwanniensis (assembly GCA_033296515.1). Taxonomy (NCBI): domain Eukaryota; kingdom Metazoa; phylum Chordata; order Testudines; family Chelydridae; genus Macrochelys; species Macrochelys suwanniensis. Next base: position 18,468,887 of record CM065793.1, read on the forward strand.
GGAGGTGGCCAAAGGTCGAGCGGCACCAGCTTTCTGCTCGGTTCCTGCCCCCTCTATCGCTCCTTCACGTGCTCCTTTTCCTTCCCTTCTTTCCCTCCCTCCCTCTCCCGTTCCCTCTCTCTGGGTCCCTTCCCCGCCTCCCGCCTGGGCCAGAAGCCTTTGTGGGATTCGGCAGCGAGTCTGGACAGGACGAAGGGGGCTGCAAACTTGCTCTCGGCCTCAGATTCCCCTGCCAGAGAGCAAGAGCTGGCACCATGCCACATTGGGGGGGGGGAATCTCCACTCCCCTCTGCACCCCCACAAGGCCTTTCTGAGCTAAGAAATCCTGTTTAGAAAATCAGCCGGCACTTTCCCCTCCCAGCTGACTCAATCACTATGTTTGCAATCCCAGTCCCGGCCTTTCCCAGCCAGCAGGAGGTGCTGGTTTTGGGGCGGGGGGCGGGGGGGGGGCGAGCTCCCGGCGACGTCAGTCCTGGCCTCTCCCAGCAGGGGGCACTGCAGCCACGCCGCACCCTGCCACTCCCTCTGCCCATGCCCCGGGGGCAGCGTTCAGCAGAAGGATGGGAGGAGAAAACCCAGAGCCCCCCATGCCCCCGGTGCCGTGCAGAGGAGCCCAGGGGGGAGCCAGCGCTGGCAGAGCAGAATCGGGAGCTGAGCGGGCATCTGGCTGGTATGGGGGGCATCGCCGGGGGCAGAGGGACCCCGGGCATTTGGGATGCTGGCAGGATCCTGGTCTCGGTACCCAGCTGGGCAAAACTTCCAGGGAAGGGGCTGGTGTGTGTATGGGCAGGGGTGGGGGGGGATCCCTGCTCTGGGGAGGGGCCAGGTCTGGAATAGGGTGCGGCGGAGGGGCCTTGCCCCATGCAGCTTGCCCTGCGGTGTGGGGCACAGAGAGCAGGGGCAGAGCACGGGGGGGGGGGGCACAGCAGCTATGGGCATTGGCTCTGGAGCTGCCCACGCCTCCCCCCATCTCTGTGCAGGAGGCAGGGGCTTGGGAAGAGACGGAGTGGGGACCCCGTCCTGCCCCCTCGTGGGGGAGGGTCCTAGGCAGGGCAGAGGGACCCCTTCAGGTCCTAGCACGTTCAGCAATCAGCTGGGACCCCTTTTTGCTCCTCTCTGGGGGCCGAGGCACCCGGGGGGCGGGGGGGGGGCGTCACCTCCCCACGACCCGGCCCAGGTGCCTGGGGCTGCGGTGGGTGATAGACACACAGACAAAGACGCTGCGAAGGGCTGACAGTGCAGGGCCTGGGAGGGGAAGGGAGTGGAGCCCCCCCGCCCCCAGCACTCGCTGAGACGCAGCCGTGATACGGACAGACAGACACTGGGACCCAGCGGACAGCGAGATCCGCGCTGGGGGACTCGCCGGCTCCGTGCCCATGCCTGGGCGTCCGGCCTCGCTAACGTGTCCACACTGGGCTCCGCCAACCTTCCAGCTCGGGTCTGCGGTTCGACCTGCCTCCACACTGCGAAGTGACAGGGCTCCGCCCCGAGTCTCAGCAGGACTCGCGCTCTGACCCACCCTCCCTAGCAGGGGCCACTGGCCCAAGTCCCGAGGGGTTCCTGGCCCAAGTCAGACTGATTTGTGTGTGGACAGAAGGGGGATTGGGCTCGAACCTGAGTCGGAACCGGGTTCACGGTGCGGTGTAGACATACGCACAGCCTGAGAGACCCACACGAACTGCGAGAGACACATAGACTCTCTGGGACACCCCCACACACAGGGGCCCAGACGCGGGCTGAGCGCCGCTCCAGGAACTCCTGTCTACACTAGAAAGGGTTTGCCAGCGGAGCTAGACCAGAGCAGCGGTAGGGGCAAACTCCCCTAGTGAAGATATAACAGCTATATTCCGACGCACAGCAACACAGTCCAGGGGTCGCTCCCCCAGCACTGAAATGCAGCTGCCTCTGGGGTGGGTTACGGCAGCTTCTATCAGCAAAAGAGCTGGTGCAGCTTACACCAGTTCCCTGAGGGAAATACGCTGTCCTGCCAGGACTTTGATGCTGGTGTAACCTCGCCCGCTCCCCCCACCCCCCAGAAGGATGGTTCAGGGCAGGCATTGGCAGGGAGAGGTCTTGTCCAGCCCCCGCCCCCCCCACGCCCATCAGCAGCCAGGTTAATAATGGACGCTGACAAACTGTGGGATCAGGGAAAGCGGAGGCTGGGAGCTGAGCTGGAGGGGGCCCAGGGCGGGAGGAGGCCGTGGACACATCCCAGGAGGCAGGAACGGGGTCAGCATACAGCAGGGAGAAAGGGAGTGGGATGGGACCATATTCCTCCTTCCACCTAACACATCTCTTCCCCCACGCGTGCTACGTGCCCCCCATGCATGTCCATACCCCACACATGCAGGGTCCCATGCATTCTAAGGACCCCCCCACCCCCATGCATACACACTCTAATGCATACAGGGTCATTTCTACATACAGGCTCCCCAGAGGTGGCTGCATCTCAGTGCTGGGTGAGCCAGCCCTGTGTGGCGTTGCTGTGTGCTGTTCTGCAGCTGTCGTGCCCCACCCCAGAGGCAGCTGCATTTCAGCGCTGGGTGAGTGATCCCTGTAGAAAATTCCTGAGTGCCGTTTTACAGCTGCCACGCCCCACCCCAGAGGTGGCTGCATTGCACTGTTGCACAAAGCGATCTGTAGCTATAGAGAGAGATTCTTCAAGATGAGAATCCACAGAGACATTTAAGATCCTTCCCTCTCCTTGTCTTTTTGGCTCGCTCTGTTTCTCCCCTGTCCTGCCAATTTGCTTTGGTCCTCTCCCCAGCCGCTAATCGAATTCAAACCCATTTGCTTTACTGACAGCCCTCAGCCGCAGACCCGCTGCCAGAGCTGAGGTGGGAGCAAGGGAAGGGCCAGAGGGAGTGAAGTCCCTGTGTATTCAAGCAAATAGACCTAGGCACAGAGGCAGCGAGCCAGAGGCCTCCGCACTCCAGCCAACAGGCTAACCTGGCCCCTGTCCTTGTTTCTATCCTAAGTGAATTCTCTGCTAGGTCAGCAGCCTCGGAAGAGGCAAATCTCCTTCTGTTTCTACTCACTGTCCCCCTCTGCCAATGCTCTGCACTCTTCCTGAGCTGCTGCGTCCCACCTCAGAGGTGGCTGCATGTCGGTGCTGGGTGAGCCACGCCTGCGTGGGTTGTTGTGCACTGTTATACAGCTGCTACGTCCCACCCCAGAGGTGGCTGCATGTCGGTGCTGGGTGAGCCACGCCTGCATGGGTTGTTGTGTGCTGTTATACAGGTGCCGCGTCCCACCCCAGAGGTGGCTGCATGTCAGTGCTGGGTGAGCCACGCCTGCGTGGGTTGCTGTGCGCTGTTATACAGCTGCTACGTCCCACCCCAGAGGTGGCTGCATGTCGGTGCTGGGTGAGCCACGCCTGCGTGGGTTGTTGTGTGCTGTTATACAGCTGTTACATCCCACCCCAGAGGTGGCTGCATGTCGGTGCTGGGTGAGCCACGCCTGCATGGGTTGCTGTGCGCTGTTATACAGCTGCCTCGTCCCACCCCAGAGGTGGCTGCATGTCAGTGCTGGGTGAGCCATGCCTGCGTGGGTTGCTGTGCGCTGTTATACAGCTGCTACGTCCCACCCCAGAGGTGGCTGCATGTCAGTGCTGGGTGAGCCACGCCTGTGTGGGGTTGCTGTGCGCTGTTATACAGCTGCCGCGTCCCACCCCAGAGGTGGCTGTATGTCAGTGCTGGGTGAGCCACGCCTGCGTGGGGTTGCTGTGCGTTGTTATACAGCTGCCGCGTCCCACCCCAGAGGTGGCTGCATGTCAGTGCTGGGTGAGCCACGCCTGCGTGGGTTGCTGTGCGCTGTTATACAGCTGCCGCGTCCCACCCCAGAGGTGGCTGCATGTCAGTGCTGGGTGAGCCATGCCTGCGTGGGTTGCTGTGCGCTGTTATACAGCTGCCGCGTCCCACCCCAGAGGTGGCTGCATGTCAGTGCTGGGTGAACTATGCCTGCGTGGGTTGCTTTGCGCTGTTATACAGCTGCTACGTCCCACCCCAGAGGTGGCTGCATGTCGGTGCTGGGTGAGCCATGCCTGCGTGGGTTGTTGTGTGCTGTTATACAGCTGTTACATCCCACCCCAGAGGTGGCTGCATGTCGGTGCTGGGTGAGCCACACCTGCGTGGGTTGCTGTGCGCTGTTATACAGCTGCCTCATCCCACCCCAGAGGTGGCTGCATGTCAGTGCTGGGTGAGCCACGCTTGCGTGGGTTGCTGTGCGCTGTTATACAGCTGCTACATCCCACCCCAGAGGTGGCTGCATGTCAGTGCTGGGTGAGCCACGCCTGTGTGGGGTTGCTGTGCGCTGTTATACAGCTGCCGCGTCCCACCCCAGAGGTGGCTGCATGTCAGTGCTGGGTGAGCCACGCCTGCGTGGGGTTGCTGTGCGTTGTTATACAGCTGCCGTGTCCCACCCCAGAGGTGGCTGCATGTCAGTGCTGGGTGAGCCACGCCTGCGTGGGTTGCTGTGCGCTGTTATACAGCTGCCGCGTCCCACCCCAGAGGTGGCTGCATGTCAGTGCTGGGTGAGCCATGCCTGCGTGGGTTGCTGTGCGCTGTTATACAGCTGCCGCGTCCCACCCCAGAGGTGGCTGCATGTCAGTGCTGGGTGAACCACGCCTGCGTGGGTTGCTTTGCGCTGTTATACAGCTGCCTCGTCCCACCCCAGAGGTGGCTGCATGTCAGTGCTGGGTGAGCCACGCCTGCGTGGGTTGCTGTGCGCTGTTATACAGCTGCCTCGTCCCACCCCAGAGGTGGCTGCATGTCAGTGCTGGGTGAGCCACGCCTGCGTGGGTTGCTGTGCGCTGTTATACAGCTGCCTCGTCCCACCCCAGAGGTGGCTGCATGTCAGTGCTGGGTGAGCCACGCCTGCGTGGGTTGCTGTGCGCTGTTATACAGCTGCCTCGTCCCACCCCAGAGGTGGCTGCATGTCAGTGCTGGGTGAGCCACGCCTGCGTGGGTTGCTGTGCGCTGTTATACAGCTGCCTCGTCCCACCCCAGAGGTGGCTGCATGTCAGTGCTGGGTGAGCCACGCCTGCGTGGGTTGCTGTGCGCTGTTATACAGCTGCCTCGTCCCACCCCAGAGGTGGCTGCATGTCAGTGCTGGGTGAGCCACGCCTGCGTGGGTTGCTGTGCGCTGTTATACAGCTGCTCTGCCTCACCCCTGGAGGGAGCTTCTCTAGGAGCTGAGAGCAGTCTGGGCTCCGAGGCCCATCTGCTGAACTGGACTGAGACCTGTCGAACTCACTACAGGCAGGGCCACGCAATTCCATCGTCCAAGTGACTAGTGAGCGCAGCAGAGACCCCAGGTGGGCTCTCTCCCCAGGCACATCAATGTCCAACCAGCTCCAAATGGCACTGCCTCGCACCCGTCCCCTTTGGAATTAAAGGCTCTTCGGTACAAAAGGTGCTGGGAGGCGGCCCAGCCTAGAGCCCTGAGCAAAGACCTGGGAGCCAGGACTTCTGGGCTCTATTCCTGCCTCGGGGAGGGGAGTGGGGTCTAGTGGTTAGAGCACTGGGGGCTGGGAGTCAGGACTCTTGGGTTTTATTCCCAGCTCACTCAAGGCGATGCCAGGCAAGCCCCTTGGCCTCTCTGTGCCTCAGTTTCCCCCATCAGATAAATGGGGATCCCGATCCCTTCTACACCACGGGCTTAACAAGCGAGAGAAGGATCCTTGTGGTTATTTGCAGAGCCGTGAGGGCCGGCGGCGCTTTACCCCGGCCAGCTGTCAGCACTCAGGGAGCCCAACCCAAGGGCTAGCCCTGACTAGTAGGGTGTCATTAGCCATCCCCAGCCCTGGCAGGGCTCCCGGGCACCCCAGACATCGAGGAGGGAGTGTCCCCCGAAACCTGTTCCACTCAGAGGCCTGGTATGATGCTCCGGCAATCAACCACTCCTCCCAGCCGCTCCCCTGCAGGGCACTTAGCCAGGGCTCCCCAGGCCTTCAGACTAATTACTTCTGATTGGCTCCTTCCTAGGGACAGCAGCTGAGGAGGGAAGATCCTGCACTGAGTGGCTGTAACCTCTAACGAGCATGTGTTGTAGGAGCCCTGGCCAGGGGATTGAACCAGAGCCAGGAGCATGTGCTTGCTCCTTAGCTGGGGGTCCAGCAGCCGGGGAGCCGGCCCAGGACCTGCAATGCACAGCCCTAGGGGCGGTGTCATAAAGGGCTCCGCCGAGGAGGGGTCTGGGATTGCCCAGGTTTGTCCCTCTCTGAGCACAGCATCCTTCCCCTGCGCTGCCCAGCAAACTCACCGGGGGGCGCCCTGCGGGTGCGAGCAGGAGAACAGTCCCTGGAACAAAGCAGGCCGAGCAGAGAGAGGAGAAGGCATTTGCCAGCTGGATCCTGCTCCGTGGGCAGCTCACCTTGTCTTGGAGAGGCACCTCGGCTCTCTGTCTCCCCCATTCTGACAGGTGGCAGCGGACGGTACTGCACTTCCTGGATAGTGCTGAATAGCGATAAACCCTCCCGCTCCCATTCACACCCACAGGAGCAGCCGGGGTTAGATCCGCTCTGGATTTAGGGGTGGGAGTCAGCTCTGGGAGGGCAGTGGAGTCTAGTGGTTAGAGCAGGGGGGCTGGGAGTCAGGACTCCTGGGTTCTGTCCCCAGCTCTGGGAGGGCAGTGGTGTCTAGTGGTTAGAGTGGGGGGGGCTGGGAGTCTGGACTCCTGGGTTCTGTCCCCAGCTCTGGGAGGGCAGTGGTGTCTAGTGGTTAGAGCAGGGGGGGGCTGGGAGTCAGGACTCCTGGGTTCTGTCCCCAGCTCTGGGAGGGCAGTGGAGTCTAGTGGTTAGAGCAGAGGGGCTGGGAGTCAGGACTCCTGGGTTCTGTCCCCAGCTCTGGGAGGGCAGTGGAGTCTAGTGGTTAGAGCAGGGGGGCTGGGAGTCTGGACTCCTGGGTTCTGTCCCCAGCTCTGGGAGGGGAGTGGTGTCTAGTGGTTAGAGTAGGGGGGGGCTGGGAGTCAGGACTCCTGGGTTCTGTCCCCAGCTCTGGGAGGGCAGTAGTGTCTAGTGGTTAGAGTAGCGGGGGCTGGGAGTCAGGACTCCTGGGTTCTGTCCCCAGCTCTGGGAGGGGAGTGGTGTCTAGTGGTTAGAGTAGGGGGGGGCTGGGAGTCTGGACTCCTGGGTTCTGTCCCCAGCTCTGGGAGGGGTGTGGGGTCTAGTGGTTACAGCAGGTGATGCTGGGACATCAGGACTCCTGGGTTCTAGACCACAAGAGGGCCAATGTGTGGGGACAATGGAATATTCCGCTTGCCACTAACCACACCCCCCACCACGCTGCTATGGGCCTGCCCCCCTCTAGGCACGACCCGTTCTGCACTTTGGCCTCTCTGCCTGGTTAACTCCTACTTGTTGTTCTGTTGCCACTGGGACCTGGCCTGAGACCCGACCAGCCAATTTCACCCACCGAGGGGCCGGGCAGTTCGTTCTGGCCCTGGGCTGCATTGGAACTGGAGGCCTCGAGGTCAAAGCCCAGGAGGGAGCCTCGGGAGAGATCGGTCCCTAACCCCCGAGGCCGCGCACCCTTCTCTCTCCCTCGCCCCCCTAGTCCCCAGCTCACAGGCACCCGCGATAGTTGGTCCCTCCCTTCCGCCACTTACCGCTGCTGCAGCTGCCGCTGACTCTACCAGGGGTGCGTCGGGGGTGGGGGTGGGGGGCTGGGTGAGGTCCCCTCCCCCGTCCAGCTGGGGGGCACTGCTATGGAGGACTGCCGCCGCGCCGCCGTCTGGCTCGCCGACTCAACGGCGCAGCATCATCAAATCTCTCTCTCCGCCTCGCGCTGGCACTGCGCTCCCTGCCTTCCCCGGCGCGGCTTTGGGGGGGCGGCTCAGGAGAGCTGGTTAGGCCGGTTTGGGCTCAGGCGAAAGGTACAGGCAGGGAGCGTTGGGCAAGGGAGGTAGATTTCCTGGAGGTAGCGGGAGCGGTTCCGGGTCTGGACGCCCTTGAGCGAGCGCTCCCACTCCCCCCCTGTCCCGGCCCCTGCCCGCGTTCCTGGGTATGATCTGGAGACACTATCAGCTGTCTGGCTGAATTATTTACCAGCATTCCTGGGCTGCCTCGTTCCGCCACCTGTCTGCTCTCTCACACACATGCGTGTCCGGCGGGAGTGCAGATCCCCGGCCCGGCTGGAAGGAGGCGCTGTGCTCTCCATCTCCCTCTGAGCCGGATCGTCCAGCCGACCTACCGGGGGACCCATCCATCACCCCCCGCAACCAGAAGCAGCTGGCACAAGGGGACAGCTTGGCAGCTCTGTCACTCGAGGGCCCTGTGGCGGGCGCCACAGACAGTGCGTGGCGCGGGATGACGGGAAAGGAGCCTGGAGCGGGTGAAACACAGGGCACAATACAGCAAGCTACACATAGACGTATGCTGGGCCCCGGCGGTGCTAAGCCAGGCAGCGAGGTGGCGGGCGCGGCGCGGGTGCGGCAACGCCGGCACTTGAACGGGGCTTGGGCGGGTCGAGTCTGTAAAACTGTAACAAATAAACACGGGGGGGCTTTCAATGGTCAGCAAAGGGAGGCCGGCTGGCTGTGCCATCGCCCTGAGGGGCTCGCGGCGGATGTTTGCAGGCCGTGATTTCCGCGGCTGCCCTGTGGCGGAGCGTCACCAGCCGGTGGAGAACGCCCCCGGCGGGCGTGGGGGGCGTGCCGCTAGGATCTGCTTTCTCCAGCCCCAGCAGGCCGGGGTCCTGCATGCGCCATAGCTCAGAGATCCGTAGTGCAGCCCCCGCACACATTTGAGCTAACCCCCCCAGACTCCGTCACATTGCCCAGCTAGGCCAGGCCCCCCCGCCGCTGGCTTTCTGAACACCTTGATGCCTGGATGCCTGCCTCTGCTAGACAGTGTAGGTGGTTTTGCATTGAACCGAAGAACGTCAGTGCTGGGTCGGACCAAGGGGACGGTCACTGGGCGGCCTGGCCCTTTAATGGGAAACGGGGCTCGTCAACTGGAAAACGGAGGTGGGGTTCAGCCAGGCCCTGAGCTCAGCCTGGGGAAAGGCACCGCAGCAAAGGGCTGGGAGGGAAAACGGCTGAGACCCCCAAGGCCCTTGTGGCAGACCGTGGGGCACGAGGGGGTGGCGGGGGCTGCAGAGGGGGGTTTCCTGCTGAGCTGTCTGAGGCAGAGAGGAGACAACCAGGGAGAGCTTTGATTGGGGGAAGGAGCGGCGGCTGGACGAAGGGCCCCAGGCCTGGGCAGAAGACGCGTGAGCTGAGCATGGGGTTCGTGGGGCGGCAAAGGCGGGGGGGGATTTGAATTGCTCGTGTGAGCGACCCCTCCCCGCGCTGGAGCGCTCGTGGGAGAAAGCCCTGGTGGACTAGTTCTGGGAATCCCCGAGGGACGCTGCAGCGCCTCCCCTGGCTACGAGAGGGCAGTGACCCTGCTACGGGGCCCATCTCGCCTGGGACCCCCCCACCGGCACCGGGTCCAAACCACTGACCTAGGAACGCGTCTGCTGCCATGTGGGGCTGGGAGGGGGGTGGAGGGAATCCTGTAGCCTCAGCTGCCCCCTCCTAGGTGTGGGTGCTGGGCACCCCCTTAGCATCACAGCTCCTCTCCCAAACATGGGGCTTGAGGAGGGGGATCCATTTGGCTTCACGGCCCCCTTCCCACACACTGAGTACTAGCTGCTAGCCAATTTCAGGGGGCGCCCCCTGGGTCTCTCAGAGCGATGCTTAGAGGTACAGAGAGGCACCTGTGTACAGGTACACACAAACACACACACACACACACACACACACACACACACACACAGACGTCTCTCACAACGTGTGCCGGACCTCATCCAGGGCTCTAACTGCCCCACTAACAACTCTTGGGGTGTGGGGGAGACAGGACAATCGCTGAACGAACTCGCACGGGAAAACGACACCCTGTCACCCGTGGGTGGACGCTTTTCACAGAGCGATCCCTCCATTGCTCCCCTCTCAGTCCTTGTCCTCCCAGGAAACCTGCCCAACACCTGCAAAAGACGCGCGTGGGAGCTTAAATTCAGAACTTTGCTGGACTCTAAAAATCAGGGACTGAGCAGAGACCCTGAATTTATGGCTTATTACAACAATCTGTAACCCACTAAACCAGCGGCTCTCAACCTTTCCGGACGACTGTGCCCCTTGCAGGAGTCTGATTGGTCTTGCGTCCCCCCAGTTTCACCTCACTTAAACACTACTTGCTTACAAAATCAGACATAAAAATTCCAGAGTGCCGCTGCCCACGATTACTGAACAATTGCTGACGTTCTCATTCTTACCATATAATTATGAAATCAATCGATTGGAGTGGAAATATTGTACTTACATTTCAGTGTATAGTCTGTAGAGCAGTAGAAACAAGTCGTTGTCTGGGATTTTAGTGTGTACTGACTTGGCTAGTGCTTTTTATGTCGCCTGTTGTAAAACTAGGCAAATATCTAGATGAGCTGATGTACCCCCTGGCAGACCTCTGGGTCCCGCTGGTTGAGAACCGCAGCACTAGACCCCATAAGCTGGGCCTGGACGACAGGGGATGGATCACTCACTAATTGCCCTGTTCTCTTCATTCCCTCTGGGGCACCTGGCATTGGCCACTGTCAGAGGACAGGACACTGGGCTCGACGGACCGTTGCTCTGGCCCAGTTTGGCCCTCCTTATCTTCACGAACCACCCCCCTTCCCAGCTCCTTTTCCCCTAGGACCGGAGAGGTGTTAATGGCCACGTCACCTTGAATGATCCACTTCTGCTAAACAAGCTGTTCCGCTTGCCTTTTGCTGTGGTGCTCTGAGCACTTTCCCCAGACCTGGGGAAGAGCTCATTGAAGGCTGGTGTCTCTCTCCCGGGAGATATTATCACACCCACCTTGTGTGTCTAATAGCAACCGCTCCCACACCTACGCACACTTTCACCCTGCTGCCACTAGGTGGTGCCCCATTAGACGTTTGCTCCCCGCCTTCAGAAACGCTCCTGAGCGTGTTTTCATTCGGCAAAGCGGACGCTGGACGCCTGGGTCCTTTTCTGCCCATCTGCACTGGGAAGCGGTGAGGCCGGAGCGCACAGGGGCCATGATCCTAATGAACCTGGCACTGGACTCAGCTTCCCTCTAAGACAAGGAAGCTTTGGTCCAGGCCCAGGGAGCAAATGCAAAGCCACTCAAAGGAGATGCTCCTTCATGCCTGTGGAACTCCCTGCCACTGGATGGTGTGGGGCCCGAGAACCCAGTGAGCATCCAACAGGGGCTGGAAGTTTATACTGCTAAGGAGAAGGCCCAGAGGCAGAACAGTTTGTGCTAACAAAGAGATTTGAAAGAGTTAAAAATACCATGTGCTTTGGGGGTGTAAGGCAAGAGACTTTGATGGGGGCAGATTATCCCATTCCTGCCTTCGGAGGTGTGTGGGGGGACACCTATCTCTGAAGAACCTGGCTTTGGCCGCTGTTGGAGAGGGGATGCTAAGCTGGGGAGGAAGCTACACTTGGCTCTGTGTGTGGCCGTTCCCCTGTGCCCGGAGACGGAGCCACTCAGAGCCGAAAGCTCAAAGTCCCCTAAAACCCCCCTGGATGCTTTCACCTACAGCCCTGCAGTGCCCGGGTTCTGTTCCCAGCTCCGGGAGGGGGCTGGGGGCTGTTTGTTAGAGACAGGGAAGGCCTAGGAGCCGGGACGCCTGGGTTCTATTCCCCGCTCTGACTCTCCTGTGCTCCAGCTGACCTTGGGCTGCCCCCGCCCCCCGTATCCCTGTTGGTGCTCCCCTTCCCCGTGGCTGGCATGGGCAGGTTGGCATGTCCCGGGCCCCCCGCAGCCCTGGGTGCTGATCCTGTTTGCTCCAGATCCGGCGATTGCAACACCCGCAAAATGAGAGGCGACCGTGCAGATCCCAAACCCTGGGGCAGTGCCGCTGACTGTGCCCGGCCCTGCCCGTCCTCCCTCCCACCCTCGGCTCAGCAGCTGGATCCGGTCCCTGCCAGGCAGCCGAGAGGGGTTGTGAAAAGTCTTTGAGCCTGATCTGAATTAGCCAAGTCCTTGAGTGTCCTCTAATCCTGTGTAAACAGCTGGGGGTGGGGGGGTACTTAGTGCCAATGACCCCCCCCCCCCCCCCCGCTCCACCCTGGCTGCTGTGCCAGGCTAGACTCCAGCTCCAATCCCTCCCCCCCACACCTGGATCACATGCACGGCTGGGTACACACCTGCCCAAAGTCAGCGGCAAGGTGACGCTGCCTGCTGGGGCCAGGAGGTGCCTTCCCTGGGGCCCGGAGGTGGGAGGGCAGCTGGGGAATCAGGGGTGTTACAAGGGAGGGCAGAATCTGGGGGGGGGGGGGATACATCGACAGTCTGCCCCCAAGGCTACTGTAGATCCACGACTCACCCCTGCAAGGGATTGTGGGAGCAGGCTCTCCCCACCCCCCTGTTCCAAACTTGAGGGGCTCTTATGTCTTAGAGGGCTCACAGTTTTGCCTGGATGTGGGTCATGGCTCCCAGTATTCCAAAGGGAGCACCCCATATTCCCTGGGGACCCCAAAGTTAGCCACTCCCCTTTTATGCTCTCCCCCGCTTTGGTGGGATCCCTGCCGAACCTCCTCCCTGCCCCCCAACATTTCCATTCCCAGCAGCGACCTTTCCACTTTTCTCTTGGGGGGCAATGGGGGAACCCATCAACCTGGTGGGTTTGGGCTCTCTACCTCCCCAGCTGGCTGAGACGCAGCATCCTCTTTCGACTGGCACGGGTGACCCCATCCCACCCCACAATGGTAATGGCCAGAGGCCCCTAACCAAGAGCGAGACCCCCGTTGTGCCCAGCCCTGCACAGACCCCGACCGAGATCAGGGCCCCCACTGTGCCAGGCGCTGCGCAGACCCCGATCGAGATCAGGACCCGTCGTGCCAGGCGCTGAGCAGGCATTTAGTGAGAACTGGTGCTGAGCTAACAATCCAAATTGACATGGCCAATGAAGGCAGGATTGTTCTCCCCACGGTAAAGGTGGGGAAACTGAGGCGCAGAGCAGCGACGTGAGATACCTCATGTCATGCAGAATTGGAAATAGAACCCAGGTATCCTGCATCCCAGCTGAGTGCCATAACCACGGAATGAACCATCCCCAGGCAGTCCCCCTCCCAGCACAGCCTTTGCCTCTGTGTGCCATCCATGGGTCACGTACCCCATGCCGCAGTCATCTCCCAACCGCCAAGGCCTCTCCCTGTGCGTGGGGGAAGGGGAGGGTGATTGGAAAGCTGCCCCAGGAGTCAGTGCTTGTGACATCCTCCCAAGGCTGAGACCAGACAACTCGGTGCATGTAACCCACCCTCAGAACTGCATAGCCAGGTGAGCTAAGGGGAGACACCAGCCCCCCAGGGACCAGCAGCAGCGTCTGCAGAGCTGGGAAGCTCCTTAGAGGTCCTCCTAGAAGTGCTGAGAATGAAGGGAGCTCCTGGCTACTCCAGCCCCTACCTCTGCCGGCAGGGGGCGCTGTGCGGAGCGGGGCAGGTGGCGCTGTCTGGCGTGGCGCTCCCGCCCGCTGCCGGCAGGGGGCGCTGCGGGGAGCAGGGCAGGTGGCGCTGTCTGGCGTGGCGCTCCCGCCCGCTGCCGGCAGGGGGCGCTGCGGGGAGCGGGGCAGGTGGCGCTGTCTGGGGTCGGAGCTCCCGCCCGCTGCCGGCAGGGGGCGCTGCGGGGAGCAGGGCAGGTGGCGCTGGCTGGGGTCGGAGCTCCCGCCCGCTGCCGGCAGGGGGCGCTGCGGGGAGCGGGGCAGGTGGCGCTGTCTGGGGTCGGAGCTCCCGCCCGCTGCCGGCAGGGGGCGCTGCGGGGAGCGGGGCAGGCGGCGCTGTCTGGGGTCGGAGCTCCCGCCCACTGCCGGCAGGGGGCGCTGCGGGGAGCGGGGCAGGCGGCGCTGTCTGGGGTCGGAGCTCCCGCCCGCTGCCGGCAGGGGGCGCTGCGGGGAGCGGGGCAGGCGGCGCTGTCTGGGGTCGGAGCTCCCGCCCGCTGCCGGCAGGGGGCGCTGCGGGGAGCGGGGCAGGTGGCGCTGTCTGGGGTCGGAGCTCCCGCCCGCTGCCGGCAGGGGGCGCTGCGGGGAGCGGGGCAGGCGGCGCTGTCTGGGGTCGGAGCTCCCGCCCGCTGCCGGCAGGGGGCGCTGCGGGGAGCGGGGCAGGCGCTGTCTGGGGTCGGAGCTCCCGCCCGCTGCCGGCAGGGGGCTCTGCGGGGAACGGGGCAGGGTTAATGTTTAACGGGGCCCGTGTGTGTTCAGGGCCGGGGAGGGGCGCCGGGGGCCGCGCTCGCCGCGGGCAGCTCCCGGGCCTGGCCCGTCCCGGGCTGCGCCGGCTGGAGATTAGCGGAGCGCGAGTCATTGGCTCAGCGGCCGGGGATAAATCGCAGCGGCCGCAGGGCCCCGGCACCTTCCTCTTGCAGCCGCCCAGGGGTGCGCGGCTCGGGCCAGGTGGGCAGCGAGGGGCTGGCACCGGGGACCCCCCCCACCAGCACCCGGAGAAACGTGAGTGAGGGTCGCCAGATCCAGCTGGGGGGTCGCCAGGGAGGGAGGGGCCAGGAGTTAATCCGCTGTGCTGGGGGGCTGGGCAGGCTGACATTGGGGGGCTGGGCAGGCTGATATGTATTGGGGGGGCTGAGCCAGCTGTAAAGGGGGAGGCCGCTGCCGGTACCCCCGGGGCTGCCCTGATCTGGGAGGCATTTAAAAGTGTGGGGGGGGGGCACTTTATGAATATCCCTCGCTCTCGCCCAGTGCTCTGGCCCTGTGCAACTCTGTGCACATCTGGGGGCGAGACGCCGTTCTCTCCCCCCCCCCGGTACCATCCTGTAGCCCCCCAGGAGCGGGCGCCCAGGTGTGTGCGGAGGGGGAGGGGAAAGCCTGTTGCCTCTCATTGCCCAGAGGCGCTTGCCCGCTCAGGGGGCGGTGATGGGGTGGAGGGGACGGGGAGGGTGAGGTGGTGGGGCCGTGATGCCTGGGGGAGCCCCTCACATTGGTGCCAGGCAGGCGCCAGCAGCGGGCGCCCTCGTGTCACGAGCCTCAGGGTGACCCTGGCAAAGTGGAAATTCACCCGGGTGAAGGAGGCGTGTGAGAGACTCGGGTTTCTCACGGCACCCACCGGGGTTCTGCCTCTCCCAGGCTCCGCTCCCCTCTGACCCCAAACCCCTGAAACGACCCCCTGAAATCGAATCCCCCCTCCCCCGCCCTGGTGTGCGCTGGCGAGGGGCAGCCCCACGCACTCACCCTGCCATCTCTTCTGCCCTAGGTTTCGCTGGAGAGCCCCGGCCTGGCCCTGATGGCGACGGAGGCCCTGGCCCTGCCGCCCTCTGCCCCAGAGGGGTGCCAGGAGGATGCCCCCGCTGGCCCGTGCCCAGACGGGGAGGGCATGGATGTCCCCGGGAAGGTGCCCAGGCCAGGGGAAGGCGGCATTGACCCCGTCATCGCACCAGAGAGGGAGCCTCGGGCGCCCGAGCCCCCTGGTGCCGCTGGCCAGGACGAGGCCCCCCAACATGGACACTCCCCTGCTGCCTCAGGGGAGGGGGGCAGCCGGGCCGATCACCACGGCGCCTGCCCTGCTCCCCTGGCGCAGCCAGACCCTGCTGCCGCCTCAGGCCGGCCAGCCTGCGGAGGGGAGGGCAGCAACGGCGACCCCCCCGGTGCCGCCCCCTCCTCGGAGCCACCTCAAGCTGCCAACGCCATCTGCCAAGCGAGCCCCAGGGAGCCAAAGCTGAGTGCCGGCTCCGAGCGGGGCTGCCAGGAGCGCGCCGAGGCGGTGGGCACAGAGACGGGCGAGGAGAAGGCCCCCGGCCCGCAGGGGGACGAGTCACCAGCCGCTGGCCCGGGGTCGGAGCAGCCGGCGGAGGAGTCCGAAAAGGCTCCCCAGCCGGCTGGGGAACAGGGAGCCCTGGCGCTGGGCGGCCAGGATGCCAGCTGTCCACTCCCGCCGGACGGCACGCCGGCGCCAGGGGGCCCCTTGCTGGCACCAGGGGACCTTGCCCCTTGCAGCCAGCAGGGGGCAGCAGGCGCCAGGCCTGAGGCGGCCGTGCCAAGGTCTCCCGTGGCAACTGGCGACTCCTCTGGGCCTGCCCACCTGGCGTGTGACAGCAGCTGGGAGCCGGGGGGCGGGGAAGGCCGGAGGGAGGGACCAGCTGGCAGCGCGGCAGGTGGAGCCGGGGACAACAATAAACCCCGGGGTGAGGTCGGAGCCGGGGCTGTGCTGGAATCTGAGCCGAGCGAGGTGCCACCCGGCGCTGCCGGGCCCCGAGAGACCTCGCCCGGGGGAGACGGTGCCAGGGAGCCGGGCGGTGCCGGAGATCCGGGCGGTGCTGCCGTCCCGGCTGATACCGGGGATCTGACTGGTACCAAAGATCCAGCCGGTGCCACAGATCTGACCGGTGAGGATCCAGCTGCTCCCAGCGATCTGGGCAGTGCCACAGCTCCGACCGGTGCCGGGGACCCAGCTGGGGCCAGAGATCCAGGAGCTGCCTCGGAGCAGGAAGGGGAGAGCATGGAGAATGGGGCCCCCTCCAGTGACGGCGAAACCTCTCCGGCCGCCCCCCCGGAGGCCCTGAAGCCGGGCGGCGAGACCCCCATCGAGCGGGAGATCCGGCTGCACCAGGAGAGGGAGGAGATCCTGAGGCGGCAGCGGGGCCTGGCCGGCCCGCGGGGCACCCAGGAGTACGTGGAGGTGCGGATGAAGCCCATCCTGAGCCAGGCCCAGTCGCCCGCCCAGCTGCCCAAGGAGAAGGAGCGCCAGTGGGCCGGGGCCCAGATGCAGCGGGAGATCCAGCGGGAGAGGCTCCGCGAGGAAGACCTGATGCAGCTGGGCAAGGTGCGGGGTGCCTACGACCGGGGCACCCCCCGGGAGCTGCAGGAGAAGAAGATGCTCTTCGAGCAGCAGCCCAGCCCCGAGCCTCCTTCCCCCAGGAAGCCGGCGAGGGCCCCCTGCAGCAGCAGCGCCGAGAACCCCCCTGATCAGGGCCCCCGGGGACCGTCCTTCGCTGAGGCCAACGGCCGGGCCAACGTGGTCATCCTGGAGCCCAGCACCCTGCTGCGCCAGGGCCCCGGCCGCCAGGCCCCCCTGGAGCGGAGCCCCTCGGCCCAGGGCAACCCCTTCTTCAGACTGCGCTCCCGGAGCCCCCAGTCCCGGCTGGAGCTGGAGGTCCAGGAGGTCCAGAAGAGGGAACAGGAGCTGCAGAAGCAGAGGCACTATCTGTACGGCTGGGCCCCGCCCTGGGGTGCCCAGGGGGCAGCTGAGGGGGAGGAGCTGCACCCCAGCCGGCCAGGTAAGGGGGGTGCGCACCGGGGTCTAGGGGCAGCTGGAGGAAGGCAGTGCTGGCGAGGGGTTAGAGCGGTGGGTCTAGGAGGTAGGACTCCTGGGTTCTTCCCTGGAACCAGGTGGGAGTATTGCTTAATACCTAGAACTGGGGCCTGGGAGCCAGTACTCCTGGGTTCTATAGCCAGCTGTCACTGACTCCCTGACACTCTGTGCCTCAGTTTCCCCATCCGTAACATGGCGCTATGACACTGACTGTGAGGGCCGCTGGTGAGAGATGCTAGGGCTCGGTACCATTCCAGCCCAGCTGCTGGCTGGGACCGGGAGCTGTTCCCATGGGATGAATGCAGTGGGATCTCCTTCCGGGCTGCCTCATGATTGGGATCCCACTTGTGCCCAGTGGGTGTCGCCAACGGGCCAGCAGGGAGCGTCCGGCTAGTGGGGGTAACAGGCACCCAGATTTGCCCTCCTGCTCCCCGCAAGGCTCCCATGGGGCAGAAGCGGGACTGGCAAAGACAGCGACCCCTAGGGCAAGACACCCCGGCCCTGCCAGAGCTGGGCAAGACCTGGAAGAAGCAGGTGATGTAGGGGGTAGAGGTGAGCATGGGGGCAGGGGGCAGATAGATGATCTAGGGGTACAGGAGACAAGGGGGCATCCAGGGGGCCCTGAAGGGTCGTAGAGAGACACGGAGATGGGGCTTTATCTCCCCTAAAACGCTCTGCGCCTGTCTCAGCAGCACCTCCGTGAGTGCACCCGTCTGTGTCTGTCCCGTGCGTGCCATGCTCTCGGCATCTCTGGGGCACGTCCGGGGCCAGGGCTGGGGAGTCCGTAGCTGTCCACAGGGCGAGAGGGAGGGGATCCAGCAGCCCCTCTCCTCCCCGGCCCCAGGGCAGGCCAGAGTTTCCATCCCCAGCCACCCCGGGAGCTGCTGGCTCTGAGCTGCACCTGGGAAGCCGGTGTGTGTACCCAGGGGGCGGTGGCTGCCTTGGGGCGGGGCGCCGGGCCGACCTTTGGCTAGAACGAAAGGGAAAGCCACGCAGCGGTGGCGGGAAGGGGGCAGGCTGGTGGGGCTGTGCCCGGGGGAGCCAGGATCCAGGGCCAGCCTGCGGTTTCAGAGCCGGGGTTCGGCCTGTTTCTGGGGGTCAGGGCCCCTGCTGCACAGTCGGGAGCTAAATGATCAGTATTTCAAGAGCACCCGGATGCCACAATCAAGATCAGGGATCCACCCCCCCGCTTTGTGCTGGGTGCTGCTTGGACCCCCCCTGAACTGAGACTGGGCCCCCTTTGTCCAGGCGCTGACCCAGAACAGGGCCGTATTGTACCAGACACCTAATGAGAGCCAGCCCCTGCCCCCCAGGGCTCAGTTTAAAGCAGGGGTCTCAAACACGCGGCCCACGGGCCAAGCTCTTCCCTATTCTGGCAGCGGGAACTGCCTGGGGTTTTTAAAAAAAATGGGGGGGCACGGGGAGCCCGGCGGGCCGCATGGGAAGAGCTTCGCAGTTTCTGGGCGGGAGCGGGGAGCCGTGCGCACAGGGGAGGAGGTGGAGAAGGGGCGGGGCCTAATGGAAGGGGTGGAGTGGGGGCGGGGCCGGGGGCAGCGAGGAGGCGGGGTCGGTGATGCAGCCCTCGGGCCAATGCACTAGTCCTCATGTGGTCGTCGTGGTACTTTGAGTTTGAGACCCCTGGTCTAAAGAGACACAAGGAGGAAGGGGAAACCGAGGCCCAGAAGTGGGTCCTTGGCAGAGCCGGGAACAGAACCCAGGGATCCTGAATTCTGGTCCAGTGCCCTAGCCGCTAGGTCACCCTACCTAGCTGCATCCTCCGCCAGCCCCTGGGGCAGGGTGAATCCCCCTCACCCGTGTGCTAGGGTGGATGGCGTGAGGTGGGGCACAGGGAAACTGAGGCTGAGTCCCAGGGGGGCAGGCAGTGTTTCTTGGGGAGGAGAGGCATTAGGGCACAGAATCCAGGGGGATGGGAGCCCCATCACTCAGCCTGGCAAAGTCCCAGGAAGGAGGCGGAGGGAGCCTGACCTATTTTCCTCCCCCTCGCTGCAGAGAGACCGTCCTGCGGGAAGCTCGATGTGACCTGGCCTCCCCCAGCCCTGTCGGAGAGCCCCCAGGAGAACGGGCTGGACCAGGTAACTGCCCCCCTGCCCCTCCTCCCGCCGCTGTCCCAGGTCAGTGCCAGGTCCGGCCCTGCGCCAGGTGACGAGCCCGGGGGGCCGTGCTCTGCCTCTGACCGGCACCAACACCCCTGAACACACGTGTGAGGGTGGACACGTGTGAAGGCAGCCTCATGGGGCAGTGCCCACGGAGGCGCATGCGGCACGGAACCTGCCTGGCCACAGACACATGCTCCAACACGCAGCTACACGCGAGAGCCCGGAGCCGGTGCTACTCCTCGAGGAGCCCTGTTGGGGGGGTGGAGGGACATTCAGTCTAAGTGCCCCGACTCCTGCCAGACGTGTGCACGCAGCCACACGCGGGCTGACATACGGTAACAGCCGGGAGCCCCCTCCTGCGTGCTCACTGCGTTGGGAACAACGGCACACACGCGTGCAACGCGCAGCACGGGCATCGTGCACCCACATGAACACCGCCACGTGAGCCCAGCACACGTACGGCCACGCGTGGCCTCCCCACACAAACACGCACCGACACACGTGAATCCGCACGGGAGCGCGGCGCCCAGCCGTAGAACACAGAGACGCACAAAACCACACAGACTCGAACACACCCGAGCCTGCGCCTGCTCCTCACACGGGCGCCTGCCCACTAGCTGCCACAGACATGCCTGGGAACATGCAACCGTCATCCCCTCTCCTGGGGCCCAGGGCCTTTTCATCCGCTAGTGGCTGGTTCAGGAACTACCACAGCCTGGGCCCCCCAGCAGTGGGTGTTGTGGCAGCAGCCCCTTGCGGTGGAAAGTCAAGGGTTCGATCCCCCGCCATGGGTAAGCAAAACTTGTGTGGGCACATGGACATGTGGCCTGCCTTGCTCCTCTCTCCTTTCCCCACGTATTTGCTAGGTCTCTGCCTTTCCTGTCCTCAGTGGCTTACGCTGTCCCATCTCCGCCACAGGTGGAGAAAAGCCCCCGGAGCCTTCGCCAGAGAAGTGGCTTGATCCAGCACTGGGAGTCGGGAGCTGTCAGCAACCAGGAGAGCCAGGAGTAGAGAGCCGCACCGAGGAGGGAAAGGAGAGAAAATGTTGGGGGGGGAGGGACGTCCTAGTACCTCCCATCCTGCTCCAGAACCTACCCCCCGCATGATCCTTCCAGGATCCCACTCCTGGCACCACCATGTGCCCTTCCCACTTACCTGATTGGACAAAGCTTTAATGCATGTGACCACCCAGGCCGGTTTGATTGGGTGATGAACTACTTCGCTTCGCCTCCTTCCACCCCAGCTTTCTCCATGGACCAATCAGGAGAGACCTAGGTGAACCACATTGTAGTTGATTATTTTTTAGAGCAAGCTAAATCCCAAATTAAAGGGATTTTGGAATCCACGGAAGGACGAGGCTCTGATCTGAGCTATCCCGGTGTCACTCCAGAGTCACTCACATGGGGTGACTCCAGAGTCACACCAGTGTAAAGGCAGTCAGAACCGGGTTCTCTATTGTACTAAAACACACAGGCAAGCTTGTAAAATTTGGGAATCAGAATCGCCATCACATTAAACTCTGGGTTGGGGGGGGGATTACTATGAATGTGGCCTTGTGACGCCTGGGTTCTAGTCCCAGCTCTGCCACTGATTTCCTACATGTCCTTGTGCAAGTCACTTCACCGCTCTGTGCCTCAGTTTCTCTATCTTTTAAATAATGGGATGATAATGTGTCCCGCAGCAGAAATCATGAACATTTGGCCAAAATACTAGTATAACTGTGATCCTAAACATAGTCAGCCTCAAATGGTCTCCTCCCCAGAAGCAGTCGCTTCTGTAACAAGCTGACAGAGATGAGTAGATTGTGCTCAGGCATGAAATCATCTCGGGAAGAAGCTCCGGGGCATTTTAAGCAAAAAGGGTTTAAGAAAAAGAATAAACGAAAGCAAAAGCACCAAGCGCCTTGACTTATTGCCGCAGCGATTCAAAGTGGAGTAATGCAAAGGCGGTCGCGAGTGTGAGGTCGCAGCAGGGCCACCCTGGCGGATTCATCGACAATAATCACATTAATGAATTGACAAAAGGTTTTATGAGCAGCTTGCAAGTTGCAAAACTCCCAGTGATTTCCATGGGAGTTTTGCCGGAGTGAGGACAGACCGGATCAAGGGGAGGGGGGCTGGCTGGCCGGGGCAGATGGTGGGAAGGGCTGGGAGGCCCCATAGCAGACGTTACTCTGGGAATTCACCGCTGCAGAGGACTGGAGAGCAGCCCACACGCAGCCCTGTGCTGCTATAAAGTAGAGCCGCTCCCAGCTGCTCTAAGTGACGCAGACGTCAGGCACCTGCAGCCGCCTGGGACCTGACGGGCCTAAAGGCCCAGCCACGTACCAGTTCGGTCAAGCCCAGGGATGGGCAGAGGTGGCAGCCTCCCCAGCTTGAGCAGCTATCACCGCAGGGTGTCCTAGACCCCCCACTCCGCTGTGGCTCCGGCTAGCAGGCGAGCGGCGTCAGCTGCGGCGCGGGGGCCCGTTTGCAAGGGCTACAGTTCCCGTCCCTTTGCACAGTTCACTGAGGACGGTGTATGGAGGTGGGGGAGCTGGGGGAAAAATACACACACACACCGGCCTCCTTCCGTGGGCGAGCCCCTGTTTCCCTCCAGGCCTCAGTTTCCCTAGTCTGACAAAGAGAGATGATCACTCCGCCCCGGGGCGTGAACCAGCGCAGGGCTGTAACCCCCGTTCAGCTGTCAAAGTCCGGCGGAGGTACGGATTACTCAACAACCACTAATAACGAGGGGAACAGCCTTGGACCTAGCGCCGGAGCGGGGCCCAGATCCCTGCTCGGTGTACATTGGCCTGGCTGCCCTGGCACGGTGCAGGGGATTTACGCCAGTGGGGCCCAGCATGAAAGCAACCGGCTGAGCTCCCCGGCAGCAATTCAAGGGAGCGGCAGAAAGATCACGGCGATAGGACAGCTGGCCGGGTTTCGATCACCGTGGGTGACACCGTGTTCACAGGGGTCGGATCCTCCCCTCCCTGACAGAGGTGTACAGCGGGAGTGACCCCATTGTGTCGGGGAGAGCCGTATTCGGCCATGGGATCCATTCTGCAGTCACTTGAGGGCTCCCCTGGGCTGACCCCGCCACGTGGCCACGCCTTACAGCCTGGGCAAACACACCGGCGGGCACAGACAGGCTCTCGGGAGCCCCAGGCGGTGCCATGCGGAGGGATTGCACTACAGGGCTTAGAGGCATCTGGCTTCCCCGCGGGTGCACACGGGACTGGAGGCGGGCGATGGGCAGAGAGACCACGGCTCCGCTCTGCCCTACGGGCCATATGTACTCACAGGGAAGCCGCAGCCATGTAGCTGGGAGGTCTCAAGCCAGGTCTCCAAGGCCGGCTTAGACAGGGGGCAGCTGTCAGCAAAGGAGGGGACCATGCGTCGGGCGGGATCGCCCCTAACCTGAGCCATGGCCCAGTGCCCAGGGGAGGGGTGGGGAGCACAGCAAGCCGCAAACAGTCCTGACTCCCGGCTCACCAGCTCTGGGGCACGCAGGGTCATGCCAGCTCCTTCCGGGGCACAGGTGGATGGCGAAATCCCAGCCGATGGGCTGGGGCAGGTGCGGAGACGGGGGCAGGGAATCAGCGTGAAATTCACAGGGTCCAGGGGGCGGGAGGCTGCTCTGGCTTCAAATTGGGGGCCCATTCGACTGAAAAAATTGCCCATGTACAGCCGCCTTCTGGGGCGCTACAGAGGAGCACATGGTCGGGGCCCGTCTAGACCATGGTAATGGCACCAGGCCCTGACTGTGCCAGGCCGGCCAAGATCAGGGCCCCACTGTGCCAGGCCAGCCGAGATCAGGGCCCCACTGTGCCAGGCCGGCCGAGATCAGGGCCCCACTGTGCCAGGCCGGCCGAGATCAGGGCCCCACTGTGCCAGGCCGGCCGAGATCAGGGCCCCACTGTGCCAGGCTGGCCGAGATCAGGGCCCCACTGTGCCAGGCCGGCCGAGATCAGGGCCCCACTGTGCCAGGCACTGCTCAGACCCCGACCGAGATCAGGGCCCCGTCGTGCCGGGCGCTGCCCAGACCCCGACCGAGATCAGGGCAGGGAAAGTGAGAGTCCTGGCACTGGCGTGTGGGTCCTGGGGTGGAGGTGGGTGAGCTTGCACAGCGCTGGGGGGCTGGGCTCTGGGCACTCCAGCCCTGCGAGGGCCGTGCCACGTTGGGGCCGGTGGTGTACAGCTAACGCTGAACGGGCTCTTTGTTTCTTTTCCTGTCTAGATAAAAAAGTTCAGGAAGAAAAGACGCTGGAAAAGCGACATGGAAACAGCCGCTAATCTGCCTGTGAACAAAGAGGTGCCCCGGGGTGGGGGCAGGGAGCAGGATTCTGCACCAGAGCCAGGGGTCTAATCACTAGAGCCTGCTTCCTCCCAGCGATGGGGAGAGAACCCAGGAGTCCTGACTCCCAGCTCCCCCTGCTCTGACCACTAGACCCCGCTCCCCTCCCGGGGGAAGCCCAAGCTGAAGCAATGGGTGCCTCTGGGAGCTGAGACTTTGGCCTCATAACGTTTCCCACACGAAACAGGAGGGGACCCAGGACTCCTGGGTTCTATCCCAGCTCGGGGAGGGGAGGGGAGTCTAGTGGTTAGAGCAGGGGGGGCTGGGAGCCAGGACTCCTGGGTTCTATCCCAGCTCTGGGATGGGAGGGGAGTCTAGTGGTTAGAGCAGGGGGGGCTGGGAGCCAGGACTCCTGGGTTCCATCAGTGTATGGCGTTGGGGGTGGGGTGGGGAAGTACTTTGGCAGCTACCACAATATAACAACAGACTCCAGCGGCTGCCTGGGCTCAGGCCAGGGCGGGGGCTGGAAGCACCTGCAGATTCGGCTCTGAAATTCTCCCGCGGTGCCTGGCTGGTCCCGGCGCCCGGCTGGGGGCTTCCACCTCAGCTCGCCTGGGCGCAGGGGCAGCTTGTGCCTGCACGGGAACCGAGGGAGGAGCTGCTCTGGCTCCATGGCCCAGCCTGTCCTGGGGTCGTGGGGGCCTGGGCTGAGACCCCCCCAAACTCATTTCACACCAAGCATCTGTCAGAGGGGAACGGATTTTGGTCCCTCCTGACTTGGGGCCTGATTGGAGCCGGTGCCCCCTAGAGGGGACAGGCCCCAGGCCCCCAGGCCCCGGTGCCCCCTAGAGGGGACAGGCCCCTGGCCCGCAGCCAGTCCCCAGCCCTGGGGCCGGCACCCCCTGTGCCCCTCTAAGCAGGTTAGAGATGGGAGTGCCCAATGGGCAATAGGCCTATCCCACCCTGTGCCTGCGGCCTGCTCTGGAGGGGGAGCCAGGGGCCCGGCTGAGTCAGCAAAGAGCCCTGAGGTCACTGCTTGAGCCCAGGGAGTGCCGGGAATGAGAGCCACGAGGAAGCGACTCACGGCCCGTGACTCACAGCAGCACACGGGGTGAGCGGGACACGCCTGGCAGCCCCAGGCGGGGACCAAACCTCAGCAGTGACCCATGGTAACCTCAGCATCTCGCCAGCAGGTGTGGGGCTCGCCCCTCCGGCATGGCATTTCCACCAGGCCAACGGGATGGGGGATTCCCCCTCACCTCCCCAGTTTGCACCGGGCCCAGAATCGGCGCCCAAGCCGGGGAGAGGGGCCAAGGAGCCAGATCCTGACCTCAGCTCCACTGAGACCCACCACGCCGTTTATACCAGCTGCGGCTAGGGGCCCATTGACTCCAGTGGAGTCCTAGCTCCCAGCCCCCCGCTGCTCTAACCATTAGAGCCCACTCCCCTCCCAGACCCAGGGATAGAACCCAGGAGTCCTGACTCCCAGTCCCCCCTGCTCTAACCACTAGCTCCACTCCCCTCCCCAAGCCAGGGATAGAACCCAGGAGTCCTAGCTCCCAGTCCCCCCTGCTCTAACCACTAGAGCCCACTCCCCTCCCTGAGCCAAGGATAGAACCCAGGAGTCCTGGCTCCCAGCCCCCCCTGCTCGAACCACGCCACCGCAGTCCCCTCTCTGTGGCGTGTTCTCCCGGCTGCTCTGGGCGCCTGGTGTTGTCCTTCACCCTGGGCTTCCCCAGCTCCGGACGGCGCTGGATGGCAGCCTCCCACGCCCGGGGGACGGGGAATGACGGTGACTCGTGGGAGCGTCCTGTCTCGTTTCCCGGCGCCTCGGGAGAGTTACTGCGGGCAGGGGAGGAGGCCGGGTGATAACACTTTGCCCTGCAGTAACATCTTGGCTGGACTTGGCCCAAAGGCCTCAGCTCCTGCAGCCCTTCCTGGGAAACTCAGGAAGTGTTCGCCCCTGGCTGCACAGGGGAAACTGAGGCACCGAAGCGTGCCTCACCCAAGGACACGCAGCGTGTCAGTGGAGTGGGGATAGAACCCTGGAGTCCCGCTGTAACCACTAGACCCCATTCCCCTCCCACAGCCAGGGACAGAACCCAGGAGTCCTGGTTCCCTACCCTGCCCCTGCTTTTGCTCCTATCCCTCATTGCCGAGGGGAGGAGCCAGGCGAGATACAACAGTTAAATCCCAAAGCAAGCGCTGGGTTCGAAGACTCGCAAAGTGAGAATTCCCTAAACTTTAGCAGCACTGATCTAAACAGAGACACGCCTCTGAGCTCAGGGGACTGGGAGGGAGCCAGGGTGGTCTAGTGGTGAGAATGGGCCTACAGGGAATCAGGACTCCTGGGTTCTGTCCTCGTCTCCAGCCGGGGCGTGGGGTCCAGTGGGAGACCAGGGGACGGTCTCTGCCCCCGCTCGCTGAGACAGCGCTGCAATCGAATCACTGCCCGGTTTCGCCCGCTGTTATCACGCCCTGGGCGGGGGCCCTTTGTGGGGATGGGCACACGCCTCCAATTAACACCTCGTAAATCCCGGTGCCCTTCCCAAGTTCCAACACCTGGCTGTGGGGCCTGCCCGCCACTCCCCTCCTCACACCCAGCGATCCAAGGCTTAGCCTGCCCCTGCCCACCCCGGGTTTGCTGGTTCGACCCCACCCTGTTCTGCCGTCCCTGGGTGTATCGAGTTGGGCAGGTCTCAGCCCAGTTCCTACAGGCCCTGTTGTGCCTCCAGCACCAAACCGTCTGCCACAACGGCACCAAACCTGTGGGGGCGCCTGGGCTGGACAGACCCCCCCACCCTGACCCCCCAACTTCTAGCTAGGGGCCTGGCTATTCCTGGCTCCTTGCTGCCCCCGTGTGGTGTGTGCGGGGGCTGCAGGCTCTGCCAGGTTCACCAGTGAACTGGGGTGTAAAATCAAGGTGGGCACTAGAGACCCTGGGGGAGCGGCGGGGGGGCTTGGCACAGGGCTGCCACACACCGGCAGGGGGGTGACAGCCTCTGCCAGGCCCCCGAGGAATCATCTGTCTCGCTTCCTCCAGCACAGCCAGGCTGGCTCTGGACACAGCGTCCCCCTCTTTAGGGGAGGACCGAGGGGTGCTTTGGAGCTGAGACTCAGCGCTGGGAGAACAGTGGGGCCTAGTGGCTAGAACTGGGAGTCAGGACTCCTGGGTTCCATCCCCAGCTCTCGGGGGGCGGGGTGAGGGGGGTCTGGTCAGCAGCTGTCTCCTGGTCACGACGACACCACCGCATAAAGCCATTCCACTGGGTCACAACAAAGTCATCCTTCTTGGGGGGGAGAACCCAGGAGTCCTGGCTCCCAGCCCCCTGCTCTAACCACTAGACCCCACTCCCCTCCCAGAGCTGGGGAGAGAACCCAGGAGTCCTGGCTTTCAACCCCCCTCCCTGCTCTAACCACTAGCCCCTGATCCACCTTCTCCAATCAGCTGCCCGGGGGCTAGAACTACAATCCCCAGCAGTCACTGCAGCGCCATGCATGCTGGGAGTTGTAGTCCCAGCCGGAGGGGGCCTGATCACATGACTCTCACCGGCTCCACCTTCTGCGGGGGCGGGACAGGGCATCACGTCCGGGTCGCGGGGGCAGGGAAGGGGAGGGGCTGGGTTGGAGGGAGAAGATGTTGCTGAGAATAGCAGTGAGTGGAGGAGCTGGTATGGAGGGGGCACGTGGGGGCTGGGAGCCAGGACTCCTGGGTTCTCTCCCCAGCTCTGGGAGGGGGGTCTAGTGGTTAGAGCAGGGGGCTGGGAGCCAGGACTCCTGGGTTCTCTCCCTGGCTCTGGGAGGGGGGGCTAATGGTTAGAGCAGGGGGCTGGGAGCCAGGACTCCTGGGTTCTCTCCCCAGCTCTGGGAGGGGGGTCTAGTGGTTAGAGCAGGGGGCTGGGAGCCAGGACTCCTGGGTTCTCTCCCTGGCTCTGGGAGGGGGGGCTAATGGTTAGAGCAGGGGGCTGGGAGCCAGGACTCCTGGGTTCTCTCCCCAGCTCGGGGGGGGGGGGGGTAGTGGTTAGAGCAGGGGGCTGGAAGCCAGGACTCCTGGGTTCTCTCCCCAGCTCGAGGGGGTGGGGGTGGGTAGTGGTTGGAGCAGAGGGCTGGGAGCCAGGACTCCTGGGTTCTCTCCCCAGCTCTGGGAGGGGGGGGTAGTGGTTAGAGTAGGGGGCTGGGAGCCAGGACTCCTGGGTTTTCTCTCCGGCTCTGGGAGGGGGAGGCTAGTGGTTAGAGCAGGAAGTGAGGATGCCATTGGTATTGCTGGGCTCAGATCACTGCCGGGGGCAGGCCCCTGTTTCCGGGGGGGGGGGGGGGTCCCTGCCTTGGGCTCTGGCGGCAGGAGGGCAGGTGGGGTGCTGCAGTGTGGCGCAGGGGCTGGGCACAGAGCAAGTTGGGGGTGGGGTGGAGGAGCAGGAGTGCTAGGAAGTGACTATCCCGGGTGGGGGGTGGGGGGCAGCCGTTCATTCTCCCCTAACCAGCCAGGTCTCTGTACCCAGCGCGCTCTCCGGCCCGGCTGCCAGGCAGCGACCGCGCACCGGAGCCTCCACCGCACAGCAGTGAGCCACATCCCGCTCATCCCCATCGTGGTGGAGCAGACGGTGAGCCGGTGCCCCTCAGTCCCGACCCGCAGCCCCCTGCTAGCCCCGCCCTGGGCTCCCCCCTCACACAGCTCTGCCGGTGCCCCTCAGTCCCGACCCGCAGCCCCCCGCCCTGGGTTCCCCCCTCACACAGCTCTGCCGGTGCCCCTCAGTCCCGACCCGCAGCCCCCTGCTAGCCCCGCCCTGGGTCTCTCTGGACAGGGCCCGTTCAGGTGTTGGCTTTTGGGCTGAGCTGTTAACATTGTCCAGCAGCTGAACGGAGCCCCACCAAACCCATTTCACCAAACCAGGGCACCCACACGTGATCGCGAGCCCTGCTCCCTCCCCAGGCCCCCCTCTGCCCCCCGTACTCCCTCCCTGGCCCTTGGGGGGCTGCCGGCAGTGTTCATTCCCGGTGTGTGTTGCAGGGCCGCGGCGAGAGAGCCTACGACATTTACTCCCGGCTGCTGCGGGAGAGGATCGTGTGCGTCATGGGGCCGGTGAGTGCCCGGGGCCGCTCCTGGCCCAGCCACCCCTGAGCTCGTGCAGCCCCCACCCGACAGGAGGGAGAGAGGGTGGGGTCCCCCGTCTCTAACGGGGGCGTGGGGTCAGCCACCGCCTGCGCCAGCTACTCTAGTGTCCTCCTGGGCCGGAGCCCCACATGTACACTGGACCAGGGGGCAGCAACCCCCCTTGCTGTGCTGTCAGACCAATGGGCCCTTCTACCCCTGTATCCCCCTGCCCAATAATGGACGGCACCAGACCAATGGGCATCAGAGGAGGCGTTCCACCCCATGTAGTGGGGAGGAGTGTTTTGAGCTAGCAGAATTCCTTCCTGACCCCTGCCAGCCACGTGCCCTGAAGCAGGAGGCTGGCTCGGCCTGATCTTCCTTCTCTGAGCCACGAGAGTTAATGGTCGGGAAATGATTCGGCCTTGGGGGGCGGGAAAAACCTCAAACTGCCCCAGCCGCTGCATTTGCCTCTCCGAGCCCCTGCAGCGGGGAGTTCCCCAGGTCGCTGCCACCTCTCTCTCCACCCTCTGCAGATCGACGACGGGGTGGCCAGTCTGGTCATCGCCCAGCTGCTCTTCCTGCAGTCAGAGAGCAACAAGAAGCCAATCCACATGTACATCAACAGCCCGGGTGAGTGGGAGCCCAGACTGCGAGCGCCACCATGAGAATAGCTGGTCGTTCCCCAAAGTGCCCCCTGCTGGAGCAGCCAGGAGCTCCACAGCCAGCGCTGGGGCCCTGCTCCCTCCAGCCACCCCCTTGCTAGGTGAATCGGGGAGATCCTCGCTCCTGCCTGCCGTCATTCTCCGGTTCTCCCTCCAGGTGGCACCGTGACCTCGGGGCTGGCCATCTACGACACGATGCAGTACATCCTGAACCCCATCTGCACCTGGTGCGTGGGGCAGGCGGCCAGCATGGGGTCGCTGCTCCTGGCTGCCGGCTCCCAGGGCATGCGGCACTCCCTGCCCAACTCCCGCATCATGATCCACCAGCCTTCGGGAGGGGCGCGGGTGAGTCCGGGCACCGACCTGCCCCCCGGCGGGAGTGGGAGCCCTGGGGCGGGGGGCCTAGGGGTCAGGATCGGTCCCGGCAGCCTCCGGCTGGGGAAGTCTCCGTGCTGCCGGGGCCCGTCCCAACAGGCACTGCCCAGCCCCGTTGTTGCCGACAAGGCTGAAGACTGTTTGGACCATGGGGGCGGGTTCCCCTCTGGCTGCTGGTCTTGGGGGTCCCTCTGGGGTAGGGGGAACCTTTGACCCTAAGGTCGCCGTCCCCCAGTGGATAGAGACCCACGATCGCTCCCGGGACGGGTTTGGCACGGCTCTGCTCTGCTCTGTCCCTACGGCGGGTGGACTAGTCGGGGTGGGGGAGGGAGCAGCCCCGGGTGGAGGTTCCGTGAAGTCAGGCTGCGTGTGACGGTGCCTCCCCGCAGGGGCAAGCCACCGACATCGCCATCCAAGCCGAGGAGATCCTGACGCTGAAGAAGCAGATCAACGGGCTGTACGCCAAGCACACCAAGCAGCCCCTGGAGGTGATCGGTGAGTGCCCCCGAGATCTCCCAGCCGCCCTGTGGGGTCTCCGATGGAGAGGGGCTGATGCGGGAGGGGGAGACGGGGACAGCAGTACTGGGCTTCCCAAAACATCTCTGTTCTATGGGTGAAATAGGGCCTGTCACCAGACCCCCCGCCTACCCCATGTGGAGAGGTCAAAGTTCAGATCCTGAAGGTGGGGTGATCAGCTCTCATGCTTCAGGGTATCAGCTGCTTGCTACTGCAGGGGTCAGGAAGGAATGGATCCTGTAGGACAGGCTGATGGGGTGAAATATCTCAAGCAGTGCAGGGGTCTGTTAACTCCAGAGGCACCAGTGGGGCTAGAACCCTCTGCTCTTCTGCTCCAGATGTGGGAACTCCAGGGGGCTCTCCAGTGGCTGCTGCAGTGTTAAGGCTTTTATCCCCCCTCTCCCTTTGGGTCAGCCACTAGAGGGTGATGTGCCCTGGGCCAGGGTCTAGAGGCTTCCCCCCCCCCAGGCCCAGGGCACCCCTCACCTTCCCCGTGCTCTTGTCCTGCAGAGTCCGCCATGGAGAGAGATCGCTACATGAGCCCCATGGAAGCCCAGGAGTTCGGGATCCTGGACAAAGTGCTGGTCCATCCCCCTCACGCCGGGGAGGACGAGCCGGAGCTGGTCCAGAAAGAGCCTTCCCCGCCCGCTGCCTCTTCCTCGGCTGAGCCCTGAGAGCCCCCCGGGCTCGGATGGGAACCGACAGGCTGCTGTTTTGCCGGGGTGCTGAGGATTGTTCCAGCCAGGAGGGAGGAAGCTGGGAGACCCCCAATCCCTCGAAGCAGAGGGGTGGGGACAGCGGGGCCCCATTCTCGGATTACCACCCCCGCTTGCTGGACGGATGCAAGAGGAAACCACCCCCATAGGGGTGTCCCCCTCTGCTGCCCCACCAGCAGCTGGCGAGATGCGTTGGTCCGAGCTGGAGCGTGTCCGGAAGGGTCCGGTTATTTTGGGTCACAAGGACACGCCCCCCTCCTGGTGTAGAGTCGTTAGCTGAATGATTGTTATTAAATTAAACTCGCTAAGCTGTTCGCACCCTGCGTTGGGTCCTTTCCCCTGTGATGTCCGCAGGTGAGGATGCGTCGTGAAGCAGACAAAGCTACACAGGATCGTTTTAGGGGACAAGCTGCCGGATAGTTACCAGGCCTGAACGTAGCGTGAGTTCGTGGCTTGGGAGCGTAGCCCGTGGCGGGTAACTGGCCAGGAAAGCCGGGCACGAGGAAGGGCCGGGTCTCTGTCGGGCGCGCACTGATGCCCTTCCATGTTAGCAGCAGAACGTTACCCAAAGTCTCCCATCTCACCCATCCTTTGGATAGGTTTTTAGTTTGAATCCAGAGTCTATAGGTCTTGCTATAGACTCTGGGGTCGGTGTGATCGATCACCCGTCAATTACAGACGTGATTTTCAGCCTTGGACCTGGCTTTGATGTTCCTTCAATTGTACCTTTGTTCTTTTCTTTTGGGGTGGACTCTTCTTGCTTTGTCAGGGCTGTTGTCTCCATCTTCAGCCGTTGGTGTTTACGCTTTATTTCCTCAGGACAGGCTGGGGCTGATTCCATCATCCATCCATACCTCATTCACACATCGAAACTAAACTAACAAGGTTACATCAGGGTTTTGCAAAATGAAGGCTGCAGCAGGTTTTTACAAACTGGAGTGAGCATTTTAAAATGGGGTTTGGGTTACACTATGGACAAGTGTAAGGAATGGCAAACAGTGAGCAGAAGTTACAATGTTGAAACAGTGCAAGTTCCAGTGATGTAAACAGCAATGGGATTGAAAGTGACGCTTACAAGGGCCGCTGGCTGAACAGCTGTGTTCTTAACAAGCAGCTTAATTGTCAATTAGCCAGTTATTGGGGTACCCGGTTTTATGAATGAATGTAGTTTCATTCATAAAACTTTACTTATGAAGTTATATTAATAAAGGGAACAATTACACACAATTTCATTTATCAGTTCTACAGCGTGAGACAAATACTTCTTGAGATGGGGGGTGTCTTTAAGCCTCTTTCATGCTCCCCATGTCCTGGTCTCCTTGTGTGTTTCGGAGCAGTCTCAGGGCTGCTCTAACTTGAGTTCTGCTTCCCACCGACCCGCAGGGAGCAGAGAATGCCCCACTGCTGTGTGCTTTCCTTCCCTCCCCCCCACCACGGCCCCCCTTCAGCAGCTGGGACAATCCCTGCTCGGGAGTGATTCTCAACAGGTCTTTGCTGACCACTGTGGGACCAGATGTTTGTAGAAAGACCCCAAGCAGGGTTTGCAGCAGCCACCTCTGGGGTGGAGCGCAGTAGCTACTTAACAGCGCCCAGCAACGCCACACAAAGAGTCTGGTTCACTCGACTGAAATGTGGCCCCCTCTAGGGTGGGGCAGGGCAGGTACAGGATAGCTCTTGTAGACGGGTGATGTAATGCATTGGCCTGGGTGGTGCTCTGCCCCTGGGGAGGGGCGGGACAGGGGCGCAGCCCAGGTAAAGTACAGGGAATGTCTGACATGGAGTGATGGGCAAGAGGGGAGCCAGCGGGTCTCGCCCCAGGCCCCCAAGTGCCCAGTGGGGCCAGTGCTGAGCCAGAGCCCCCCAGGTCCTGCAGCCCCAGGCTGCCGAGTGCCCAGCCGGGGCAGCTCTGCCCCCATGGGGGCCTGGCTCCGTCTCGAGTGGCTCGCAGAGACTCTGCACAAGCTGTGGGTGCAGGAAATGAGAACCAGGCGGCTGCTTTGCACCCGAGAAGGAGAAAGAAATCTGTATTTCCAGCTCTGTATCCCCATATCCAGTCCTATGGCCCTCCCATACCCCTGTATTTCCATCTGCGCACCCCGTCTCTTCCTCGCCTGCTCCTCTCTCTAGAAATGCACCCGTATCTGTCCCCTATAGCCACAACATCTGCCCCCATATAGCTCCTTATCTGCATCCCTCTAGAGCCCTTTACATCTCCCCCAGCGCCCCCCATCAAGCCTCATACGCCAGCCTGCCTCCCTCCCTCCCCGTGGGCTTACACAGACGCGAAGAACTACAATTCCCAGCATGCCCCTCTCCCTAGCCACGCCCCTCTCTTAACCAATGCTATTAGCTAGCCCTGCTGCCTTCTCATCCAATGGAAAACCACGAAGTAGGGCAGAACGGCCAATGGGAGAGGCGCTGGGAGGCGGGCTGCTTGAAAGGTTCCCTGGGGCAGGGAGGTGGCTTTTGTTTGCTGTTCTCACAGTGAGATCAGCTGGGCTGGGAGCTGGGTGTGTGGGGTGGGAAGGTGGTTTGGGGGGCTTGGAGTGAGGGGGGTTGCTGGGTTTGGCTAATGGAGTGGGGATTTGGGGGCTTGGATTGTGGGGCAGGGGGCTGAAGGTGGAGGATTGGGGTCTGGATTGTGGGGGTGAAGTTCCTCCCCTGCTGGTGCTCAGATTTCACAGTCTCTTTCCCCCACTGCAGAGACCGGGGGTGTAATGGCCAAGTACCTCCCCGAGCCAGGCATCTCTTCACTGGCGGGGGCCGGCCTGGCCGACCTCACTGGCCCCCTGGGACTGCTGGAGGGGGCCGGCGAGCCAAGCGGGGCCTTCTGCTGGAGCGCCGACATTGATCACTGCATCTCATACCTCAACGAGGCAGGTGGCATCCTGGGGGCAGGGAGGGGTTCATATTCCCAGGGCAATGAGCTGGTTCCCGCCCTGACTGGAGTGGACCCTGTTAACCCTCCCTGCTCGTTCCATGGGGTGATCCCACACACGCTCGTTGAGTGAATTTCCCGGGACAAAGAAAAGGCACCTCACCAGCCCCAGGGGGATTCCCCTGCCAACAGCCAGGCTGCAGCCGGCTCAGCCCTGAAATCCAACCCTCCTTGGTACAGATCCCTGGGGACCCTCAACGTGGGGAGCTGGGTCAAGTCAAACTAGCCAGGGCCTGGAGCTAAGGGGACAGGAGGTGGGGGGGAGAGGGGTGGAGCTAATGGGGAGGAGCTCCAACTGGGCAGGGGGGTGGAGCAAATGGAATGCAACTGGACAGGACTTGGGGTAATCGGGGAGGTGGTGGGAGCATGAGGGAGCTAATTGGGGACATAACTGGGGAGTGGATGGGGCTAATTGGGGAGGTGGGTCACGAGTGGGGAAGGGGGTGGGGCTAATTGGGATCCAAGCCCTGCCCTGCGGTGACCCCCCCCACCCACGCCCGGTCTGGCCCATCTGCCCCAGCAGGAGGTGACGGGGCTGGGGCTGGCCCCGCTCTCCACGGAGGGAGGCTTGGACCTCCGGGCCCTGGTGAACGGCACCTTCGCCCTGCTGCGGCTCTACCGGGAGGCCTTGGCCAAGCTGGGAGCCATGGAGGCCGAGGAGCTGAGGCGAGCCGGCGAGCTGGGCTACCTGAGGGGCCGGCAGAGCAAGCTCAAGGTGTGTGCTGAGGGGCTGCGGTTTGCACCAGGCCGGAGAAAGGGCCCCTCTGGGCCGTGGGTCAGGGTGCTACCCGGGCCCACCGCTTTCCTGTGGCGGAGAGTTCCACAGGCTCACAGCCGGCAGGAGAGGAGCGTGTTGGGGTGGGGCAAAGACTTTGAGCTGGACAAAGGGGGGAGCTCGGGGGGTTGTGGGGGGCGGACAGTCCTAGCTGAGCTAAGGGATCATTTCCCAAGGGACGGGGAGGAGGCCTCGCCGTTAGAATCAGTGATACTCCCAGCCCTGGAGAGCGCTGTGCCCGGATGGATCCAGCCCTCCAAGGCAGGCTAGATGCTGCCCCAGGGTGGCTGTCCTGCCTTCTGCCCCTCTGGGGGATCAGACAGGGCCCGGTGGGCTTGGTACCGTCTGCCAGTCTCCCGGGGGCGGTGTCTGTCCTGCGTCCAGCCTCTCTCTTCCCTCGCCAGGCGCAAGTGGAGGCCTGCGAGAGAGAGATCACGGCTGTGCAGAGCAAGGAGCAGCAGCTGCAGGGCAAGAACAAAGAGCTGCTGGCCCTGCTGAGAGGAGAGAAGGACGAGGTGAGGGGGCGTGGGACGGGGGGATCTTCCCACCCGGCTGCCCCATCCCACAGCGACCTCCCAACCCCCTCCGGTGCCAGACCCCGGTGGAAGGGGAGCGTAGGAACCGCCAGACTGCATTGGACCCGTCTCCCATTTCTGATAGGGGTCAGCCCCAAAGGCTTTGGGGCGGGTGTGTGGGGAGGTATAAACATCACAGATGCAGTTATGGGATAATCTGCTCCCCGCATGGAGTCCCATCCTGACCCCCAATGGACACTGGCTTGGGTTAACCTCTGCGCATTAACTCTTACAATTCCGGCAGTTGGTGTCCGTATCACCACCCAGCCCCGCTGAGACTCTGGCTGAGTTCTCAGCCTCGACGGCTTCCTGCGGCAGGGAGTTCCCCAGGCTAGTGACACACAACAAGCCATTGTGCTGCCCTGAAGGCACTTCAGTGACATTGATCGGAGCCTGGGTTCGAGCTGGGCAAAGCCATTGAGGACAAAGGGTCTGGTGCATCACACCTTGGGGCACTACCCCGGCACTGGCCGCCCACTCAGCAGCCCTGCCTCCCTACTACCTGCCCACCCAGGGACACCCCCAACACCCACCCACCCGGGGGCACTGCTGAAGCACTGGCCAGCAGCGACGTGTGGTCCAGAAGGAAGCCCGGTGCTCGGATCCCCGGTGGTGCTCGGATCCCCGGTGTAGATGGCTGAGGCCAAGCCACGCACTGGGCTGGTCCTTGTGCCCCTCGGGGCAGAGGTTATAGTGGAGGGAGGGGGCGGCGCTGCCCGGCCCCCAGGGCTGCCCCGGTTTGATCAGTGCCTTGGGGTGCCCAGCAGGTGGTGAAGCTGCTGGCCACCCTCGGCAGCCGCGGGGCGCAGCACCGCCATGAGGTGAGGAGGAAGGAGCAGGAGCTGAGCCGGCTGAAGGAGAAGATGAGCCAGCAGCTGACGGACAAGAGGGACAGGCGCGCAGGTGAGTGGGGAGAGCTGGGGGGAGCCGGGGTGGGTGGGGGTGACCTCCTCTCTGGATCTACTTTCTGCCTCCCTGCTGCAGTTCCCATCAGATTCAGGCTTCTCCACTTGTTGTGTTCTCTGCGGCTGTTAAACAGCTGCCACGCTCCGCCCCAGAGGCGGCTGCATTTCAATGGTGGGTGAACGGTCCCTGCCGAGGACTCTGGGGATCTTTCTGCTAGAGGTAGAAGATTTCAGCACAAAGCTAAAGTTCAGGGGAGGTAGCATCGTACAGTAGTTAGAGAAGAGGATTTGATGGGGCCAGGACTCCTGGGTTCTGTTCCTAGCTCTGTCAAGTGGGTGGGGCCCAGTGGTTAGAGCAGGGACTCAGGGTCATGTCCCTGGCTCAGGGAGGGGACTAGTGGTTAGAGCGGGGTGGGGGTTAGCTCGTTAGGGGTTGTCGTTCTGAGAGTCCTGCCCTTGCTCCCTCCCAGCCATGGAGATTCTCAATTGCCTGAGCCGGGTGGACGGCAGAAGGGCCACCTGGAAAACTGGGAAGTCGCTGGGCAAGTAAGAGACATGGCCTCTCGGCGGTGGGCACCGGGAGTTCTGGGGGCTGGGCTGGGCAGAGGCGGCCTCCTGGCCATGGCAGACGAGGGCAGCTGGCATGTGCCTGGGGGTGCCGGGGGGGGGGGGGGGCGGAAGGCTGGGTCTGAGCGGTGGGGGGAGGCTGTGCCTGGGGTGGGGTGGGGGGTTCCCCTCTGTGGTGGCTCAGGGAGGCTGATGGGTGTGTAGGCAGTTGTGGGGGGGGGGTCTGAGTGGATCATGGGACATACAAAGGTGGGGCCCTGGGGAAGTGGTCCTGTGGGGGCTCTGGCTGAGGGAGGCCAGTGGAGGGGAGATGGGGCTGCTGGGGGAGATGGGAAGGTCTGGGTCGATGGGAGCAGTAGGGGTGTCTTGGTGGGCGGGTGCTGGGGTGGGGCTCTGGGGGGCAGAGAGGGTGGGTGGATGCTGAGGGGTCACTGGGAGCAGTGGGGGTGGGTGGATGCCGGGGGTGGGCGGCCGGGTGCTGGGGGTGGGCGGCCGGGTGCTGGGGGTGGGCAGGTGCTGGGGGTGGCCGGGCGCCGGGGTGGGGTGCTGGGGGTGGGCAGGTGCTGGGGTGGGCAGGTGCTGGGGGTGGGCGGGCGCCGGGGTGGGGCTCTGGGGGTGGGCGGGCACCGGGGTGGGGTGCTGTCGGACGCCGGGGGGTGTGTGTGTCTCGGTGGGGCGCTCCCCACGGCACCGCTCCCGCCCAGCAGGAAGGAGGAGGAGATGTTCCGCTCCCTGCTGGCGGCCCAGGAGAAGCAGCTGCAGGAGCTGGTGCTGGAGAACGGGGAGCAGAAGCGGCTGCTGGCCCAGGTGAGCTCTGCCTCCCGGGGGGTGCTGGTGGGGGGTTGCTGGCTCCCTGGCCGCTCACACACCCCCCGTTCCCCCGCCCGCAGGGAGGCGAATGGGAGCCAGCACCAGAGGGGGGCGCGACGCGGGAGCAGCTGACGCGCAGCGTCCGAGACCAATGGTGCAGCTTTAAAAGCCATCTGGAAAGTCAGGGTATGACCCCGCCCCCGGCTGTGATCTCATCTGGGGTGCCAGGCTGGTGTCTGGCCCCGTCTCCCCACCCCCATCCCTCTGCCCTCCCCAGATGTGCCCTAGAGGAACCCCCGCCCCAATCCCCCCCACTGGCTCCTGTCCCCAAATCCTGCCCTAGACCTTCACCTCTCCCCCCACATCCTCTCCTCTGTCCCTGCCCTAGGGAGACCCCCCAAGTCCCTACGCCGAGAGGGATTCACTCCTGGGTGTCTCCATCAATGGCCCCCCAAACCCGCTCTCCTCCTCGCTGGGCCGAGAAGGGGGGCTTGCCTAGTGGGCAAGGGGGGCGGAAACCCCCCCCCCCCCCCCAATCAGCCATATCCTGGCTCCGCCCTGGGAGCCCAGACCCCCCTCCCAACCTCACCTTCTGGAGCTCAGCTGTCCTTGCTCCATCCTTCTGGCAGTGGCCGCCGGCTCCCAGAGGTGCGAGGCCGAGGCCGGGGACCCCGTGATCAGCGTGACGGACCACGACAAGGAGATCATGAAGCTGAAGGCGGAAATCGAGGACAGCCAGCAGCTGATTGCCTTGCAGCAGCAATGTTTCCAGGTGAGCACCCTTGCAGGGGGACCTCCCCCTCCCCTCCTGACAAGTACCCCACGGGTGGGCCCCAGGTTCCTGTGCCACAACCAAGAGATGGGTGCATCCCATGACATCAGCCAAGCGGCCGAACCATCCAGCTCTACCCACCTGCTGCCGGGATCCTGGGTCCGGATCTGGGGCCTTCCAGGAGGATGGTGATAAAACAGAGAGGGGTCAGAGAAGAGCCACGAGAAGGATTAAAAAACCTGGAGACTCCAGGTGCTTAAGCAAGGGGGGCGATGACTGGATCACAAACTGGAAGTACCTACACGTGCTCGTCAGTCTATCAGGCAAAGGTCTAAGCAGCCAATGGCTGGGCGATGAAGCTAGCCCAGTTCAGAGTGGAAATAAGACGTACATTTTTAACGAGGAAGGGAATTAATTAACCACAGGCACAACTTACCAAGGGCTGGGGGTGACTCTCCACGACGGGCAATGGGACTAGTTCAAACGGGAACAAATTCGGGGACGTCCCGTGGCCTGTGTTAACGCACCAGCCCGAAACCAGAGAGAGACAAAACAGGCTGCTTCCTAAGGCAGAGGTACAACTCACCCCACCTCCACCTGCTGCTCAGGGTGGGGTCTGTCTCCCTCTGTTGGTTGGAGCATGTACTACAGCAGAAGCTGGTGCCTTGTGACCCAAAGGGGTTGGGTTCAATTCCCCGCTAAGGGATTGCTGCCTCTTCAGGCCCTTGGCTTCTCTCTCCATCCTCCTCCCAGGAGCAATTGATTGCAGCTGCCAACAGCGAGCTGCCGGCCAACCTGAGGGGCTCCTACTTCCTGGAGGAGCAGCAGCGACTGCAGGAGGAGCAGGAGGTGTTCCAGCAGCAGAAGCGAGCCTTCGAGGAGGAGCGCCAGAACTTCACGGAAGCTGCCATCCGCCTGGGGCATGAGGTGGGCGGGCTGCTAGCCTCTGCTTTCTCTTCCGTGCCAAGCCATGGGGGCTCACGTTTAACCCTTTAGGGACCACGTCCTGTGCATCTATTGGGGTGGCAAGCTAGGCCTTCCTCTGCCTTGCATGGCCGGACCCCAGGGCCTGAAGGGTGAGGATCGCTCGCTGGACAGCATCCTCCTCCCTGAGTCGGCTTCTGGATTGCTGGCTATGTGGGTAAATTTGGTGGGTGGGCGGGGCCTGTATCTTTGGTTCTCAATGGCGTTCAGAAGGCCCCGCCCCTTTAGCCACTGGCAGGCCCAAGGGTGGCTGGTGCAGAGAGATGCAGGGGCGAGGGTGGGGTGGCGGGTGGCACACGAGAGCAGCCAGGGAAGCCATTTGAAAAGTCGCTGGAGTCGGGAGCGTGACTGGTGGGGAAAGGGGGAGGGGATTGGAAGGAGCCATCCATGGGGACCTTCCCTCCCCTGGCATCCTGGCGCTTATTTTTCTTCTTCCCCTCTCCTGCTAGAGGAAGCAGTTTGAGGAGGAACGAGCCCTGCTCCTGAAGCAGCATTTCCTGAGCACGATGGCGGGGCTGGGACCCAGAGACCCCGGCCGGAGGCAATCGGCCCCACTCGCCACCCAAGGTGAGCAGGGCCGGGCCAGTAACCAGGTTTCCCGTTGAGGCACGCGGATTCCCACCACCTCCGGGAGAGGCTCTATGGCCCTGTGGTGGGATCCCAGCTCCCTTGCCCTGGGCAGTGCAGGCGGGTGGGCCCCCCACTTGTATTGCATGGGGCAGCTGTGGACCCTGCTGCTTGCCCCTGGCTCAGACAGTGCCCTGAAGCTTCAGGGCACCCGACTGGAAGCAGAGCTGGTGCAGAGGGTCTGGACTCCTCCTCCAGGCAGTCTTGACCCACGGCCCTCGCACACCCAGCATTGGCTGTATCTACAGCCCTCCCTTTCCACCCCTTCCCCTCCATGGCTGCTTCTAACCTCCCTCCTTTCCCTTCCTCCTCAGCTGCAGAACAGGAGACTCTCCCCAAGCCAAAGAACTGGAACAAACCCACCTACACCCCCTACCCGAAGGCCAACACCCCAATGGTGCTGGTCAGAAGCAGGCACCTTGCCCCCAGTCCCGTCACCCCCAGCACGGCGGAGCTGTTCCGGGTGCTGAAGCTCATCCCGGATAACGGGTACGAGGTGGCATGGGAAGACCGCACTCTGCGACATGGAACGGGCATAACCTAATAATTCCCAACCGCTGCAGCCAGACTGAGCTACCTGCCTACTGCAACTGGTCTAACCATCGACAGAGCACGGGCTGCTGGAGCTCTGGGGCTGGGGACTTAGAACAGCCCTAGAGGGTCACGAGCAGCACGCAGGTTGGCTGGAAAGCCCGCAATGATGGCACCCCAGGGCCCAGCACAGGGACTCATTGTTGGGGAAGGACATGCACCAAAGGCTGGCTGCAAAATGCTAGAGTAACCAGGGCTGGGGCCTGTACCAAGGATTGGGGAAGCAGCCACCGAGGATTTTAGATGGGTGGTGGAGGGTGGGAAATTGGGAGAAACTGGAGGTTGCGGGGAGAGGGTAGAGAGGGGAGTTAATTAGCAACTACACGCGCCGGTAGGATTCAGGCCTTAAGAGCAGCTGCCGTGTCTCCTGCGCTGTGTTTGGGACCTTCTCGATGCCCCCAGGTGTAAGGGAAAGAAAATGGAATCTGGGACCTAGTAGAACACGATTCTGAATCTCTCATCCTGATCTCCCCACAGACCCCTGCCCCCTACGCAGCCCAACCAGCAGAGTCATGGCCAGAAGGAAAGCCACAAAGACACAGCCTGCCAGACCGACAGCGAGGACTTCTGGCCCGTTAGCAGTGACCTTCTGGACCGTTTCTTAGACAGCTCCTTCTAGCCCCTTGCTGCATTTACCTGGAAGAACCTGACCTCTGTGCTACTTGAGCTTAAAGACACTTGTGTTCACCTCAGACCACTGTTCCCACCCAGTTCCTCCATTGCTGGAACCTGGAAGAACAGGGTTAGCTGCTCCTAGTGCTGCACTTTGACCACCACTAGTAACATGGGGGGGGGGGGGGGGTGTTTCTCCACTCTCCTTGAAAGATCTAATCCACTCTGAGTAATCCACTAACTTCCTGCTCAGACCTCCATAGCTGCAGCCTGTGTGGATGGTGACTCGGTAGATGAGATCTCACTACTAGCTCATGAGTTGGGAATTCTCTTTGGAGAGGAATCCCTGCTCTTTGCCTGTAAGCTTTTTATCCTCACTGGCAGGCTCTGATATTTTTATTTTTTAACTGTCGTGGTTTTAAATATTGGGCTGTTCTATAACAGCCAGTTGAACGCTGCTTTCTTGGTGCCTTTCTCCACTGAAACCCCCTTAAGGCTGGGTGGTGGCAAACTCTCTCAACCCAACCTATGGATTGTAAATGTAAAAAACTGGCCTTGAAGAATGGAGAAGGGCTTTCCCCGCTCCTGCTGCCTCATCCAAAATGTTATCCCCCTCCCCTGGATGGTGCTATTGTGTCCTGGCGTTTGGAGGGGAGGGTTTCTTAGCTACTTTTATATTTATTATAATAAAGAGACATTTTAAATTAAGAAATTTTTTTTGTCTTTAAAATGGGGTGATAGTGAAGGGGTCTGGTTGGCCAACTTGGCTGAGTGGCTGTAGTATGGGTGAGGGCAAAAGCAAGCTACAGCCTTGCCAATGCAATTTGGGTAAATTTCTGGGGGGCGGGTTGGTGGGGGAAGAAGCAGTCATAGAATCTCAGGGTTGGAAGGGACCTTAGGAGGTCATCTAGTCCAACCCGCTGCTCAAAGCAGGACCAATCCCCAATTTTTGCCCCAAGTGGCCCCCTCAAGGATTGAACTCACAACGCTGGGTTCAGCAGGCCAATGCTCAAAACACTGAGCTATCCCTCCCCCCGTGTGGGACATGGGCATCCCTGAACTCCCAGTGCATTGGGGGAAGGAGAGGCATGGGCTCTCTCTCATGTGTTTGCAGCTGCCCAAGGAGTTTGCATGGAGCAGGGTGGCCCTTGCTTCTCGGCACTGAGCCACGACTGGCCAAAGTCCTGCACCTCTGGACACGGACTGACACCCCTTCCTCCCTGTCCCTCGGTCCCAGAATGCACGGGGGGGGGTTGTGAAGTCATTTAATCCTTCCCACAATGCACTGGGAGTTTGGGGATGCCCATGCCTCTCCTTCCCACAATGCACTGGGGGGGAAAGGTCAGCAAGGGCCAGGCCTCTCCTTCCCACAATGCACTGGGAGTTCGGGGACGCCCACGCCTCTCCTTCCCACAATGCACTGGGAGTTTGGGGATGCCCATGCCTCTCCTTCCCACAATGCACTGGGAGTTCAGGGACGCCCATGCCTCGCCTTCCCACAATGCACTGGGAGTTTGGGGATGCCCATGCCTCTCCTTCCCACAATGCACTGGGGGGGAGGGATGCCCATGCCTCTCCTTCCCCCAATGCACTGGGAGTTCAGGGATGCCCATGCCTCCCCTTCCCACAATGCACTGGGGGGAAAGGTCAGCGAGGGCCAGGCCTCTCCTTCCCACAATGCACTGGGAGTTTGGGGATGCCCATGCCTCTCCTTCCCACAATGCACTGGGGGGGAGGGATGCCCATGCCTCTCCTTCCCACAATGCACTGGGAGTTCAGGGACGCCCATGCCTCGCCTTCCCACAATGCACTGGGAGTTCGGGGACGCCCACGCCTCTCCTTCCCACAATGCACTGGGAGTTCGGGGACGCCCACGCCTCTCCTTCCCACAATGCACTGGGAGTTTGGGGATGCCCATGCCTCTCCTTCCCACAATGCACTGGGAGTTCAGGGACGCCCATGCCTCGCCTTCCCACAATGCACTGGGAGTTTGGGGATGCCCATGCCTCTCCTTCCCACAATGCACTGGGGGGGAGGGATGCCCATGCCTCTCCTTCCCCCAATGCACTGGGAGTTCAGGGATGCCCATGCCTCCCCTTCCCACAATGCACTGGGGGGAAAGGTCAGCGAGGGCCAGGCCTCTCCTTCCCACAATGCACTGGGAGTTTGGGGATGCCCATGCCTCTCCTTCCCACAATGCACTGGGGGGGAGGGATGCCCATGCCTCTCCTTCCCACAATGCACTGGGAGTTCAGGGACGCCCATGCCTCGCCTTCCCACAATGCACTGGGAGTTCGGGGACGCCCACGCCTCTCCTTCCCACAATGCACTGGGAGTTCGGGGATGCCCACGCCTCTCCTTCCCACAATGCACTGGGAGTTCGGGGACGCCCACGCCTCTCCTTCCCACAATGCACTGGGAGTTCGGGGATGCCCACGCCTCTCCTTCCCACAATGCACTGGGAGTTCGGGGACGCCCACGCCTCTCCTTCCCACAATGCACTGGGAGTTCGGGGACGCCCACGCCTCTCCTTCCCACAATGCACTGGGAGTTCGGGGATGCCCACGCCTCTCCTTCCCACAATGCACTGGGGGGGGGGGGGAGGTCAGCGAGGGCCAGGCCCCTTCCCACAATGCACCGGGCGTCGCCCATTTTCCTTCGTTCCGCGCAGGCTCCGCGAGGCCCCACCCACAATGCGCCGCGCCGCGGCCCGCCTGCCCCCGGCCTGGCCCGGCCCCCCGCGCCGCGCTGCGGCCGCCTGGCCCCGGCGGGCCCTGTGCGGGGAGGACGCGGCGCTGGTGCGGGCCTCGGGCCCGGCCGTGGCGCGGCGGCTGCGGGGCCAGGCGGGGGTGCGGCCCGGCTTCCTCAGCGGCCCCGAGGAGGCGGCGCTGGGCCGCGAGGTGGAGCCGCAGCTGCGCCGCCGCCGGTACCAGTTCGACCATTGGGACGGGGTGAGCCGGGGGCGGGGCTGGGAGTTGGGAGGGGCGGGGCTGGGAGTCGGGAGGGGCGGGGCTGGGGATCTTGGGGTGGGGGCGGGGCTGGGAGTCGGGAGGGGCGGGGGTCGTGGGGCGGGGCTGGGAGTCGGGAGGGGGCGGGGCTGGGGGAATCTTGGGGTGGGGGCGGGGCTGGGAGTCGGGAGGGGCGGGGCTTGGGTGGGGGCGGGGCTGGGAGTAGGGAGGGGCGGGGCTGGGGATCTTGGGGTGGGGGCGGGGCTCGTCGGGAGGGGCGGGGCTTGGGTGGGGGCGGGGCTGGGAGTAGGGAGGGGCGGGGCTGGGGATCTTGGGGTGGGGGCGGGGCTGGGAGGGGCGAGGGGTCATGGGGCGGGGCTGGGAGTCGGGAGGGGCGGGGCTGGGGATCTTGGGGTGGGGGCGGGGCTGGGAGTGGGGAGGGGCGGGGGTCGTGGGGCGGGGCGGGGATCTTGGGGTGGGGGCGGGGCTTGGGAGTCGGGAGGGGCGGGGCTTGGGATCTTGGGGTGGGGGCGGGGCTGGGGATCTTGGGGTGGGGGCGGGGCTCGTCGGGAGGGGCGGGGCTTGGGTGGGGGCGGGGCTGGGAGTAGGGAGGGGCAGGGC
This sequence comes from Macrochelys suwanniensis, assembly GCA_033296515.1. Taxonomy (NCBI): domain Eukaryota; kingdom Metazoa; phylum Chordata; order Testudines; family Chelydridae; genus Macrochelys; species Macrochelys suwanniensis. Next base: position 18,513,627 of record CM065793.1, read on the forward strand.
TGGGGATCTTGGGGTGGGGGCGGGGCTGGGAGGGGCGAGGGGTCATGGGGCGGGGCTGGGAGTGGCGGGGCTGGGAGTCGGGAGGGGGCGGGGCTTGGGGGAGCCTTAGGGGCAGAAGGGGGGATGGGACCCTGGGGGGCTGGCAATGGGGAGATCTGGCGGGGGGGCAGGGAGCTGAGCTGTGCTGCAGGAGGGCAGCTGGGAGTTTGGGGAGGGAGGCAGGCAGGGTCTGAAGTGAGCTCAGTGTTGGCAGTGGGGAGCTGGAGGCCTTGGGGAGGGAACTTGGGGGGCTGGGCCACCCAGTTGTCCTGATGTGGGGAAGGGCTGGGCATGTGAAGGGGGGACATTGGCTCGCTGGGCATAGGGGGAGCAGGGAACAGAGAGAATTCCCTACCCTAGGGATGGGGGTTGCTGCAGGGGGGTCATGGGAGCCAATGCAGGAGTGGGCCGATACGGCTCAGATTGGCCCCAGGTGTGGCGTGGGCTGTGGGGGGGTCTTGGCTAAAGATGGGCACAGGGAATCATCGCCCAGAGAAGCATCCCTCTGTCGATCGGGGGTTGGGCTTACCTGGGCACAGGTCAAAAGCTGAGATGCTCCAATCCGTTACCATGGCGTTCTCTCATCCAGGCCATTCACGGCTTCCGGGAAACAGAGATAGCCCAGTGGAGCGAGGAGAGTCGGGAGATCTTGCAGCGGGTCCGGGATATGGCCTTCCCGCCAGGGGTGTCTCAGCTCTCGCTCGTCCACGTCCTCGACCTGGATAAAAGCGGCTACATCAAACCTCACATAGACAGTGTCAAGGTGAAGCTGCAGGGCTCAAAGGCGACCTGGTTGGAGGGAGCTGGGGCTGGGGGTAGAAAGAACAGAGACATTTGGTTTTATCCTTCAGCCAGAGCCCCTTGGGCGTCATCTCTCATCCTGTACGGTCAAGTCAGTGCTGGGAAGCGAAACCTTTATTCTGTTGGGATCGGGGTGGGTGGCTCAGCAGGCGGGGGGGCAGGCACTCTCTTCTCTGAGCTAGTGCCCCAGTGTGGTGCTGGGGAGGTGGGGTGGGTGACTCAGTAGGGGCACTCCCCTGACCCATACTGACCCCAGCATGATATCAGGGGTTGCTCTTTTGGGTGAAGGATAAAAGCAAAGGCAGGACTACGTGGCAGAGATGATCCCAGGGTTTTTTTTCAATGCGAGGGGATAGCCCCACATCCTGGCCTGATTCCAGCTTAGGTCAATAGTTGGCTCTTCCTAAATTTCCCTGCGGTTTCTTTTTGGATGTGCGATTCTTCACTCCCTGTCCTAAAACTGCCTTGTGTTGCTGCACGCTGGTAAACAGCTGTATCATGCCACCCCAGAGGTGGTCGCGTTCGCTGGCCGGGTGGGAGACCGCCATACTGGGTTCCCAAGGGCTAGGACGAACAATGATAGAAATGCCTGGCTGGCATTTATCATTACTTTTCTCCCCCGCATTAGTTTTGTGGCTGCACAATTGCGGGGCTTTCCTTGCTGTCCTCCAGTGTGATGCGGTTGGTCAGCGAACAGAACCCAGAGGACTGGATGGACCTGTTTCTGCCGCGCCGTTCGCTGTACATCCTCAGGTAACATGGCCCATCAGGTGAGGGTGCGGCGAGCCGTGGACATGGTGGTGCCTCGTCTCTGCTGTCAGGAGCAGGGTGCGCCTGGCTCTGTACAACTTTGTGAGAGGTGCCGTACGAGAGGAGTTAGTTTCAGGGGGGCCTGTATAGCTCTTACCAGCAGCACGTCTCAGAGGGCTTTACCAGAGGGCTTTATCCCCGTTTTACTGCCAGTGGCCGAGCCAGAAACAGAACTCCGGTCTCCTGACACCCAGTCTCTACCCACTAGGCCACAGTGCCTCCTTTAGTGGCAGCTGGGAGTGGAGACTGGGCACCCTGATTTCGGTCTCAGCGCAGAGGCCGAGGACTGAACGTGCCATGGATACTGGACTCGCCCTTAGAGGTGCTATCTAAGGCCCATTTTTGGCCCATCCCCATAGTATCTGAGGACCTCACAATCTTTGCTGTATTTATCCTCATAACCCCCTGAGGGAGAGAGCAGGGCTTTTATACCCAGTGTACAGCTGGGGAAACTGAGGCACAAAGACTACGTGACTTGCCTGTGGTCTCACAGGGCGTCTGTGGCAGAGCACGGAATTGAAGTTGGGTCTCCCTAGTCATAGGTTAGAGAATCATAGAGGCCAGTGGCTCTTGGGCTGAGCCAGACTTCCTCTCTTCCCTCCTTTTACAGAGGCACGGCTCGCTACGAGTTCACCCACGAGATCCTCAAAGACGAGGAGTCCTTTTTTGATGGCCAGAAGATCCCCCGAGAGAGGAGGATTTCTGTCATCTGCAGGAACCTGCCCGTGCTGCCAGCTCCTACATAGAACCAGCCCCAGGCTAGTGCAGCTGTGGGATTGGAAACCAGACTTCCTCCCTCTCTGGGCTGGAGCAGAGCTGAATGTTTTCAGTTGATCTGGTTGATGTTTTCACTCCATCCTGCTCAAAGGGGCCTGCCCATGGAGATTGGTAGCCAAGACTAAGCCAGGGGACCTCTCCGCTCAACACGCAGCCGTGGAGGAGTCTGCGGACGTGTGTACCCTCGACAGCCACCCAGGTACCTACTGTGTCATCAGCAGTGCAGTGACCAAATGATTTAATGCACCATATTGACTACTCACAGAGCAAGGGAAGCTGGCTTGATTGCATAGTCCGTGTTAAACCCAACAAGTACAATCGAAAATAGAAATATCTCCCCTGTGATCTTTTTTATGGGGCAGGGGGTGACTTTAACGAGAGCAGATCAGTAGAATTCAGACCGAAGTGTGCGGCTTTTGTTTGTTTTGAAAGGGACCCCCTGGCTCTGGCGAATGTTGGTGAATTTCCCTCATTAAAAATAATTTATTTTAACAGGTACCTTTTTTTCAAAAGTTATTCTTCATCGTTTTTGTTACAGTAGTGCCCGAAGGCCAGCCGCAAACAGGGCCCCATTGTGGTACGCCTCAGGGACGACCCGGGGCTAGCCCAAAGGAAGTAATCCTGTCCCACCTGTCCCACAAAATGCCACACGGCTTTTGATCAGTTTCATGGCTTTTATTAGTTTGAAACCACCATGTACGTTTCAGCCGTTCCCAAGACATGCCTGAAAACAAGCCAACAAACACAATCCCCGACTCTCTACTAGCGGAAAGAAGCAAATAAATTAATAAGGGACTCTAAGAAGCTCAGGTCAGGAGGCAGCGGGAATGAGATCCCTCGCCCTCCCTGCCCTTAGTGGAAGAAACCCAATAAATAAATAACTTAGGAATCCATAAATATCTCTTGTATCGTCCAGCTCTCCCCCTGCACCTGCGTGTAGATGAGCCATGCACACCTCCTCCAGGCAGGATCTCAGGCTCAGAGCCGCCAAGGTATTTAGGCTCCTAACTCCCATTGGTTTCAGTGGAAGCGAGGAGCCTAAATGCCTTTGAAGTTCCAGGCCTTAGCAAACAAGCTACCTCCCAGCAATGCAAAGAAACAGGATGGGATTGGCGGCGGAGTGGAAGGAGGGGGTCGGCCGGGTGTTGTGAAGTGAACGCCATTGTTGTTTTGATGGACATCCCCGGTCGTGGTGGTAGCCGTTCCCTTCTCCCACCCCTAGAGGGAGCCCTTCAAGGGGCAAACGTCAAGGCCCCCGACCTGTGGAGTTTGGTCTCCTCTCGGGCTCCGGGTTCAAGGGTGTGGGAGGAAGAAACACTGGCCGCTTTAACAGCGGAGCTGCGCCCACCCCGCCGGCACCCCTCCCGCCGGCGACATCAGCCCACGCAGGAGCAGGCCGAAGCCGAGAGCTTCTCCACCTCGTGCCACTGGTGGCCGCTGTCCAGGAAGGCCACGTCCTCGTAGTGCGCGGGCCGGCAGCAGGGGTCGCCGACGATCTTCTCGCCCAGGGCCGGGATCTCGCTCTTCTGGAGCAGCACAGAGAGCGTCAGGTCGTGGTTGGTGCGGGCCTTGGGGCAGCTCCCGCTGCAGTACTTGAACAGGACGGTCTCCTCGGAGTCGTAGCCCAGGCCCAGGTCCTTGACCCGCAGCAGCAGGCTCCGCAGCCGGCACTCCTGCTCCTCCGGCTGTTCCCACAAGCGGCTGCCGGCCGGCGGCCTCCGCTTCTGACGGCGCGTGGCCGGCCCGGGGGAGGCGTAGGGCAGCAGGTTTCTAGGGTCGTCCGGGACGTGCAGGGAAGGTGCCTTCGGCAGGTGCGTCTCTGAAAGAGAGAGAGCCCGAGATCACGCCAAACTGTGCTGAAGGCACAGACCAGACCTGGAATCCCACCTGCAATTCCACCCACCACCTCCTTGAGCAGGGAATGGGGATGGCTCAGACTGCGCCTCTTGTGATCCGCCGCCACTGGGCAGAATCCCGTCTGCCATCGTGCATCTCAACTCTGGACAAACAGCCCAGGGAGACGGAGACGCTTTGCAGGGAGCTCGGAGGAGAGCAGCAGCAGCAGCAGCAATCCAGTGGCTGCAGGGACCGAGTTAGAGGGGAAGGCTCCTGGGTTACAGAGCTTAGCCGAATAGCCACCATGAAGGGACAAGGCCAGTCCTAGGGGTAGAGGAGCAAAGCAGGAGCAAGGGTGAGCTCGGACGGCTTTCGGGCTGGCTGGCTGTGGAGCTAGAGAAGCTGGCGGAAGCCCCGTCGATGGGATTGAGAAGCAATGCGGAGTTTTTTGCACTGTCAAGTTTTAAGCAACTCAACCATTGGGGATCCCAGTGATTCTATAGGAGGCTACTCAGCCCCTGCACACAGTGATCCTGGTGGATGCAGCTGGAAAAGTCCGAGGTTTTGTATTGTTAGGAGGGGAAGACAGGATCTGTTGTACCCATGCTACTAGCTCAATATCCCCCCTGTGCTGGATCAGACCAAGCCAGAGAGTCCCATATCCTCCCCTGTTGGTTTCATATCCCCCCTCGTTTGTTCATACCAGTGGGTCCTATCGTCCAGTAGCCCTGCCGCATCCAATCAGAGCAGTGGCCCATCCCATTTGGTCTCTTGACTCCAACCATGACCTGTGCTAGATGCTTCAGAGGAGAGACTAAATCCACAATGGCTGGTGGTTTAATAATTGGACTGGGCGGGGAGGGGGGAGCAATACCTTCCTGACCCCCTCGGTTGTTGCTCACATCAAGCCCTGAAGCATGGGGATTGATGGACTTTGTACAGCTAATTGAGTGATGCCATCGATAGTGAACTGAGGGATGGGTTTAACCCCCCTCCCCCCCCCCCCCCCGATCTACCCAGACATTTATTCCATGCTCATCCCGTGTGGTATCCGAGTGCCTACAGTGTCCCGCCGCCTAGGGAGCGAGTGGATTTATAGCGGTAGTTTCCTTCCTCTCTACCAGCCGATACTGCACATCTAGCGTGTGCAGGTCTTTCTGCTGCTCCGCTCTTCATCTGCCGGTCCGATGGCTGGGGTTAGAGAGCAGAATCGCGCAGTCTAATCCAGTAATTTGATGTACGTATAACCACCCCAGCCATGCCACTAGCTAACCTCTTAGCAAGGATTGAGGGGCGCCGGGGACTGAGCCGAACTCTTCTCCTTGCCAGGGGGAAAATCCATCCCTCTGCTGTCCACTCAGGGTGTACTCAGTAGTCAGGGTACTAGCTCACTAAGACCCGGCTCCACCACAGATTCCCCGTGTGACCTTAGCTTTCCTGTGCCTCAGTTTCCTCACGTGTGCCATGGGGGTCATAGTGCTGCCCTGCCTCCCGGGCGTCCTGAGGATAAATACACTAATACTTGGGAGGTGCCCAGATGCCCTGGTGCTGGGGGTGCCGGAAGGCACAGACCAGACCCGGAATCCCAGGCATCGATTGGTCTCCAGGGCTTGAGGCCGGTTTCCCTGAGCCCAGAAATCGCTGGGGTTGGAGAAATAATGACAGAACGGGAGCCTGCCCCCTCCGCCCTGGCACTGCCCGGCCTGGGAATAGCACCGAAAGCGTCTCATACCTAGGAGTGCCCAGAGCAGGTCCCTGATGCTGGTACCCCGCTCTTGCTCTTCCGTCAGCATGGGCCTCTTGCCTTCCACTGGCTGGGAGACGGCGGGTCTGACCAGGAGGATGAGCGAGACGCTGCAGAGGAGCTGGGATGAGTCCATCCTTCCCCAGTTAAGCCGGGTTGGCTTCTGCAAGGAAGGTGGCTCATCTCTAATTTATATCCTCCTCGGGATGGCCCAGGGGGTTGGCAGGGCAGGCGTTAACTCTTCGTAACCTTTGAAACATTCCACGCTGGGCCAAATGGGGGCTGGAAGGAGACTCATTCCCAGCAGAGGCTCTGGCGTTGGTGTCTTGATCCCTGCAGTCAATCCGGACTCTCTTTTGCAGTCGGGATGGGGTCTGTGACTCGGGCTTGCGGGCCGAGCTGGCTAGCTGCGAACTGCACTCCAACGAGGTAGCTTGCGCCCGCTCACATCACCCCGGCCCCCGGTTGGCTGACTGCAAGCGACGTTCGATCGGTGGGGTTTGGGGAGCTGGGATGGGGTTAATTCCTCCACCTCCTCTCCCCGTCTGAAAGGGTTAACCGAAAATCTTGGGGGAAAAAAAAGCCCAGGATACTTGAATGGAAATTCCTGGACTTGATTACACCCAGATCTGCTGTGCAAATACCTTTGGGGGGGAGCGGGGGGAGAGAGGATTGTACATAAATTACAGGGTTGCGGCAGGGGTGGGCTAGGGTAACGCTGTGTAACCCGTTGAGCCGGCTGGTAACAGACTGCCAGGAGAGCGGGAGCGCGCCTGGCCAGACGGGCTGCCCAGGCCTGCGTCTGTCTGGCGAGATGGCCGGAAACGGGGGACTCCTGGCCCCGGTGGAGGGGATGGAGCCGGGATTTACTGGGCTTGACTTGGTTCCACGCTGCAGGTCAGGCAGGTTTTCCTCTTCTGGCTGTGCTCGAACTTCCCCCTTTCCCACAATGCAGCTCGGGGGGCAGTTGCCACGGACAACCCTCCAGTTGTGGCCCCAGAGGAGGCAGTGCGGGGCACCCTCCCTCGGCCAGAATTCCTCCCACGAGTGCTTTGCCTTCTCCCCCGCCTCTCCGATTCAGGGGCAGACCCTGGAAGGCTGCCGCAGCAGTCCCGTAGACGTCACTGCGGCTCCCCCTGGGGGGTGCTGCTATGCACCCAAACCCCTTTGGCCCTAGGAGGTGGGGGTGCCCAATGTAGCTCTCCGCATCCAAGCCCTCAGGGCATTGGGGTGACAGGTAGCCGGAGAGCGGAAGGGGTCTGTTTTTCAGGCCAGGCCACATTGTGGCCTTGGATCTGAAGCTAGAAGGCGGCTGTCCTGGGCGGCTTGGGGCCTGCCTAGCGCTGGTGCCGGCTGCTCCCCGGAACCAGCAGCTCGCTGCGTGGGGCAGACTCGGCCCCTGCGAGAGCAGGTCACCTCCCCAGAGCCTCTTCCACTTAGATGCATTGTCCATAAACTCGGGAGCCAGCCCAGCCTTGGGGAGCAGGGGCTAAGGGGTTTTCCCATCTGCATCATCCACGCTGCTGTCTCCCCAGCACAGCCTGGGCATGAACCAGAGAGAAAATCCCCCTTATGGCACCTGCCCCATCCCCGGTGCCTACGAGGCAGCCTGCGTGGGACTCAGCAACGGGGCTCCCCCATGCCACAGCCTCTAACCCTGCCTGCCTCTGCCCCAGGCTTGGCCCTTGCACCCCATTACCCCTTGCGTAAATCCCTCTGGAGTTAGAAGTTTCCTGCTCCTCTCAAAGGAGATTTCTGTTACATATTAGGAAATCCTTTCTAACTCTCAGGGCAGGGAGGCTCTGGAGGCTGCAGGATCCCCGTCATTGGAGGGTTTCAAGAACGGGTCGGACGGACACCAGTCGGGGATGGTCTAGGTTTACACGGTCCTGTCTCAGCGCCGGGGGCTGGGCTTCTTGAGGTCCCGGCCAACCCTCTGTTTCTAGGATTCTTGTTTGACCCAAAGGTCTGTCTGGGTCACTTGCCCAGCTCTGGGGTGGAGCATGGCGGCTGGTTCACAGCCACACCGCGACGCTGCTGGCCAGCGCAGAAGGCGAGGACGGGGCTGTCAGGGAACGAGGGGCTGGGGTTTTGGCCAGACCCCAACTCTGCACGAAGGTTCTGGAGTCTCTAATGAGCTCACAGGCCTCTGCTTCCCCACAGCAGCAACCCCGGAGGGCTTCCTAGCACCGTGCCTCTCCCTGCACCCCAGAGCAGCGGCGCCTGGGCCGATGCCGAGGAGAGGGCTCCGCGCTGAGCTCCCATCCCGCTCCCTGAAGCACCCCGGGGTCAGCACTGACAGAGACTCATGCTGGGAGCAGCCACCACGTCCTAGGTAAATCCTAGCGGTTTCTACCACGAGTCCCCCTTAACTAGCCACCACAGAGCCTGTGTCATCTCCGCGCACCTGGACGGGCTCCCCTCCAAGTCCAGCTCCGGCTGGATGCTGAGATCCACCACAGAGCCCCGTGTGAGCTGGTGGCTCATGGGTAGGTCAGTGCCCGGGGGAATCTGTGGGGCAGGTAGGACCCCCGGGGACGGCACTCAGCTGCTTCCACTTGTGCCGGCGTTCCGGGCATGCCGAGGGAAAGGTCAGCAAAGGAGGAAGACGACTTCGGGGGCGGAGGGGAAGAGCAGCCGTCTGGTTCCCGGCTTAGTCCTGCCGTGTATGGAACATCTCCCTGCGCCGGGCCGAGGCAGGGGGATTGCACGCAGCGTCACAGGCCCCTGGGATAAATCTGCCGGCGCTGACAGGAGAGGGCTTGGCGCCGACAGGAGAGGGCTCGGCGCCGTCTGGGCCAGGGGCCGGGCGAGTGCATTCCTTCCACTCCTTCCTCCGCCGGCCGTGCCAACGGCGAGCGGGGCGGCGAAGCCAGGCCCTGCCAGGCTGGAGGGGAGACGGCAAGAATAGAAACACCCCGCAGGGAAGGGAATGGGCTAGACTTCCACGGGGGTGGTCTGGACACCTGGGTTCTATTCCTGGCGCTAGGAGGGAGTGGTTGGAGGCGTGGGAGTCAGGACGCCTGGGTTCTCTTCCCAGCACCAAAGGGAAGCGGGGTCTAGTGTTTCCTAGTGTGTAACTTCCCTCCTTCGCAATCTTTCGCAGGTCTCTGGTTTTCCAAGCCTGGCCTTCCCCCGTCCCGCTGCGTAGGACAAGGTAGCCCGTGCTTGCCCCTCTGTCAAAGGGTGATGCTGTCACCCACCAGCCCCCCAGCGGCTAGGGATGCCATTAATAACAAAGCATTGTGAACCCCTGAAAAACTAGACCCATGCTAGTTGCGGCAGGGAAGGAAGCTCTGGTGGGTGAGGCTGTTATGTAATGAGGGGATTGACTAGACTTCCCCTCTGGGCTGACTCCTGGGAGACAAGGCTGGCCCGAAAGCCTGCGGAACTCACTGCTGCTAGATACAGGCACATCCGCAGGCCTCACCTTGTCCAGAGCCACGAGCAGAATTCAGCTCTTCGCACATGATCTCTGACACCTTGGAGCCAAAGGTACTTAACTCCCATTAGTCTGGACCTTCGAGCCCATTGGGACGGGCCAGGTGACGTGTGTGGAGGGGCTGTAATGGATGCTTGCACCAAGAAGTCAATACCCTGTTGTCAAGGGGAGGGAACCTTTCCAGCTGCTGGGACACGGAGCAGGGCCAGCGCCAGCCCCTGGGCTATTCAGAAACACCCCCCTCACCCGGGCACTCAGTGGCCCTGTGGGGCCAGAACCTCAAAGGTATTTAGGCACCTGATTCTGGGAGCTAGGCACCTGAATATCTTCGAAGAGCCTTTGAGTCCTGCCCGAGCCAGCCCTGCTGCCAGCATGGGGGGCCGGGGGGCTGCTGGCAGCATGGGGGGCTGGGAACTAGCTGCCAGCCTGGGGGGCCGGGGGGCTGCTGGCATGGGGGGCCGCTGGCAGCCAGACACACCCGCTACCTCTGCCCACTGCTGGGCAGGGAGGCAGCACAGGTGTTATCTCCTGGCCCCTCCCAGCAGGTTATTTTTAGCAGGGAGATCAGACGCCCGCCGGCGCAGTCCCCCCCCCCGCCCCCGCCAGGGCTAACGAGAGCAGCATGTGGGGAAAGCCGAGAGCAATGTGAGGAATGCCGGGGGCTGCGCCGAGGGCGGCTAAATCAAGGCTGGGTTTTCCTTGACGCCGCAGCGCAGCAGGGCCAGGAACCGGCTGGAGCAGGGAGGGCGTTGGCCGCACTCCGCGACGCTCATCTGGAGGGGCACACGCGGGGCTGGGCTGGGGCAGCCTCCTGGCCAGGAGCATCATTGGACAGAGTGGGGGAAACTGAGGCACCCCAAGGGGAAGGAACTTGGCTGCACGGAGCCAGGATTGGGACCCTGACTTCCAGCTCCCCCCGGCTGCTCTAACCACTCAACTTCACACCCCTCCTAGAGCTGGCGATACAACCCAGGAGTCCCATGCCCCCTGGACCCCCCACGCTAACCCCCCGTCCAGGGTCTGTCAGTCATTAGGGTAGAGGGCCCCCTTCCACGGTACATGGGGCAGGATTCACTGTGCCCCCCGTTCTCCCCTTGCTGGCTGGGGCCGCACACAGTGGGGTTAAGGAGGCAGCTGGCTTCCCTGTAGGCCCAGTGCCCCTGGGGCTGGCCAGTCGCTCCCTTCCCGCAGCACCGGCTGGGCAATCGCTCTAAGTCTAGGGCTGCGGCCCTCCCTGCCCTTTGCTTCTCTGCCTTCCTGGCCAGGCCCCCACCCCTAGAGCTTTCAGAGCTGTGCTCCCTGCCCCATGGGCTCAGGGTCCCGCCCCCCACAGGCCAGGCCAGGCACCAGGCAAGGTTTTGTTAACGGCTGGCACCCCCGGCTGTGCCCACGGCCCATGCTCCTTACCCTGGTTCTGCCCAGCTGACTCCTGCTAGCCGCTGGTGGAACAGACTCTGCTTTCGCCCAGAGCAAGTGGGGGGAGTCGAACCAGCGCTGGCCCTGATCCAGCTCGAGGGGGCCGGGAATTGGACATGGGCCCTTGCCAAGCTCATGATTCAAGGGGCTTTTGCCCCTCTCTGGCAGCCAGAACCCACCACGCCACCTTCAGCAACCAGGGCAGGTGCCTGTACGTGTTAATCCCACCCCATCAATTCAGGGCCCCCGCTGGCCCGTGATGCGACCCTTGGGGTTACACGGCTGAGCGCCCCGTGCCAGGAACTGGGACTGGGAGACGTGGTGAAGGAGCCGCTAAATCACCCAGCGGCTCCGTGGGCTCACCTGGCCTGAACAGAGTGTCCAGAGGCTCCCCCTGGAGCCCAGGCTGGAGGTTTTCCTTCGGAGCAGAGGAAAAATAACTAGCAGCCACGGCTCTCTCGGGATGATAAATCAAGGTCGGTGGCTCCGAGACTTTTCCACGTCGGCTCAGCCCTTAATCCACTGGAAAAACAGAGCAGGCAGGGCCCAGCCTGCACTCTGCACCTGGGGGGAGCTTGAAGATGCCCCCCGTTAGGCCGAATTCAGGCCCCGTGGAGGAGCAGCTGGCTGGGGCTGGTTTGCCCAGAGGTCACCAGCTCAAGTCCTGCCTGGCTCAGCAGTGAGAAGTTGTCCCCACTGGTGAAACGAGTTGGCTGGATCTCAGCTGGCTTCCCTGGGGGCGGGTGGCCAGGAACTGAGAGCACGTGCCCTAGCTGGAGTCCTTGGAGAAGCTTGGCTGTGGGGGTCAGAAATATGGCTGCCTGTGGGGTGCGACTCAGCACTGCAGGGCAAGGGTTAGGGTCAGCCAGGGAGGAAGTCAGGGGAGCCGCCCCACGCAGCCCATGGGGGATGCATGCACAGAGCCCGGACCTCCAGGGCGAGGGCTCAGCCCAGGTTGGATGAAGTCACCCCGGGCCTGGATTCCACGCTCGGTTTCACCATAAAAGGTGGCGGTGCCGGGCCAGGCTGGTGCCCACGCGTCCCCCCAGCTGGGGGACAGCAAGCCGCTGGAATGCTCGCCCAAACCGCACACCACGGCTGGGGAATTAATCCCGGCATCTCAGGCATCCCACAGAGCAGCCACTTCCGGGGATAGTGGGGGAGAGGGACACAGGGCTGCACCCAGCCGCTCCTCCCCAGGGCTGGCTGAGCAGCTGAGGCCCCGCCCCTAGGCCGGACCCCACGCGCTAGGGAATCACCCCCGCTGTGGGGCAGGCGGTGAGCGTAAGCCCCTCTCGGAGAAGTGTAAGGCGGCATGCACCCTCAGCTAGCAATAAACTATCCCTGCCGCAGCTCAGAGCCACAAAGAGACACTCGTTTATTGTAACCGGGGGCAGGATAGTCGCTGGTCCCACCTTCGGGGAAAACAGAATTAAACCTTGCGAGGGCACCCTGCAGGCTCCCTGGGGGGGCAGGGCTCAGGGAGCGCCCGAGGGAGGCAGGGGCCCCAGGGACTGCCCTGGAGCAAGCTCTCTCAGGAGACACGGCAGGCAGGGGGGTACCAGGGACATTCCCCCAGCCCGCCTTGTCCCCACGAAGCGGCCACATCCGGGCTGCAGAGGGGTATGGGGTGAGGTCCCTCAGGGAGCAGGACCCCATGGGCCAGGTCTCCCCACGGCTGACATGGGGGCCCAGGCCCTTACAGCCGGAAGGTTTTGAACGAGGAAGGAAGATGACCTTTGCCCCCTGGGCCTGAGTGGGGGAGGGGATGGGGGTGTGGCCTACCCAGGCCCCACCTCTCACTCCTTCAGGAAGAAGTGCATCTTGTCATTGATCATCTTGCGCTCGGGGTTGAGGCGCTTGAGGATCTGGGCCAGCACGTTCACTGTCTGCTCGCTGCTCAGCCCCGTCTTCTTGGTCTGGAACTTCTTCAGCAGGTCCTTGGTGGTCATGGGCTTGCGGGTCAGGTAGCGGCGCACGGCCTCTTCCGTCAGCTGCACGTCGCTGTGGGGGCGGAACGGGGCCTGAGCAGGGGGCGCTGGGGGCTGGGCAGTGGCCCGGGAGGCTCTGGGCTCGTGGGTGCCGAAGGGGACACCCACAGGCACCACCCAGCGGGGCAGGGGCGCCTCTGTCCCCAACCGAGCCCGTGCCCTGGCCCCCCTCCTGCCCCAATGGCTCTTCCATCTGCCACTCCTGCCCCTGGGGCCGCTCCCGGCTGGTGGCACCAGCCAACCCTAGCACTTGGCAGCAGCCCTGCCCACCCCAAGGGATTGGCCAATGGGCCTCGATATATATATATGGAGATATGCCAATCTCCTAGACCTGGAAGGACCTTGACAGGTCATCGAGTCCAGTCCCCTGCCTTCACTAGCAGGACCAAGTACTGTCCCCTGACAGATTTTTGCCCCAGATCCCTAAGTGGCCCCCTCAAGGATTGAACTCACAACCCTGGGTTTAGCAGGCCAATGCTCCAACCACTGAGCTATCCCTCCCCTCGAACCCACAGGTTGGGAAGCCCCACCCACCCCCATGGGATTGGCCAATGGGCCTCGATCCCACAGGTTGGGAAGCCCCACCCCTGGTCACTCACCCGCTGCTCGGAGTGGACTTGCCCGACTGTGGCTGGGGAGTGGACTTGCCCGAGGTTGTCTGGTGTCCCGAGTCCAATTTCAGCCTCTTGGCAGCCGGGAGGTCACCGGATCCCGACTGCCGCTTCCCTGCGCCGAGACGGAGCAGCTCAGTGCCCTGCCGAGCCCCCATCCCCAATTCCCACCGACAGGCGCCCTGCTGGCGAGTCAGGAACCAGGGTTCTCCCCAGACCCCTACATGTGGGACCCTCCTTCCCTGCCTTCAACAGCTGTTGTAAGGGCTGGGGGAGCTGCAGAGGGACGCTGCCCCCTGCTGGCGTTTGGGACTGTTCCAACATCTGGCTTGGAAGCCCCAGCCCAGAGGCTGATGCCCTAGCAGCGCCCGATGCTGCCAGCCCCCCCAAGCCCTTACCTTGCTCCAGCTTGCTGGCTGCAGCTCGCAGCGTGGAGGACGTGCTGCCTGCGTCCACGGTGGGCGTCCCTGGGCGGCTGTCCCCCCGGGAGCTGCTGGCCGACCCCTTCCGCTCCTTCTTGGGTGGAGTTTTCCTCTTCTAGGTGTCGGGTGAGAAGAGGAGCCGGCATTGGGTATCGTCCCGAGATGCCCCCTAGTGTACCCCACACACTGAGCCAAGCCAAGGCACAGGGGGCTGTGCAGAGGAACAACCGGGCACCCCTCCTTCCCCAGCATCCTCCACACTTGACATGTCATCTCCATGACGGCACAGTGCCAAGGGGAGAGGACTCCCGGCTCTGGGTGAAAACCGAGGGGAGGGCTCGGGAGTCAGAGTGGAATCGGCTCCACAGGGGTGTGGCCAGGGAAGTGGGATCACTGCCCCCTTTTCCCGGAAAGGGACGGGAGAGCAAGGCTGTAGTGGTGAGTCTTAGCCAATAGGCAGCCTGTCCAGCACTGCCACTCCACTCCCTGGGAAGGGATTCCCCCGCCCCAGGTACCCAGTCTGGGAGCTAACCCCAGTCCATCACCCCCTGCCTGAGCCAAACCACCAGTCCTGCTGCCACATGGAGGGCCCCTCCGCATGCCCACAGAGAGGGGAATTGGGGCCTTGGGCTCTCTGCTGAGGCCTCCAGCTGGGAGGTGGTCAGCAAGATGGGGATCCCCATCCCCCCAGGAGCCGGGCTGAGAACACCCCCAGCTCGGCGTAGACAAGCCAGAAGGGAAGTTAGCTCTCGGCCGGCCACCTGGGGAGAAAAGGTTACTCACCCTGTGCAGTAACCAGTTCTCCGAGATGCGTGTCCCTACGGGTGCCGCTTTAGGTGTGCCGCGTCCCTGCGCCTAGGATCGGAGATTTTCCACAGCAGCACCCATTTGGGCCGCACACACGCTACCCCGTCTCGCGCCATGTGGGGCGGCTACGGAGCGCTGTGCGGCCCAACCGCCCTCGGTTCCTTCGCTGCCGCAGAGCCCAGGGCTGAACTCCGAAGCAGAGGGAGGAGGGCGAGCAGTGGAGCACCCACAGGGACACCCGTCTCGAAGAACCTCGGTTACTGCACAGGGCGAGTCGTGTCCCTGTGGGTGCTCCACTTTAGGTGACAGGAGAACGGTGCCCCCCGCTGGAAGGCCAGGGCTTCGGCGTTGGACTTGTTAGCGACGATCACACAGAGTCCTAGCGAGCATCTGCTGTCGAGACTTGCACAATGGCGTAATGCTATGGGAACGTGCGTGCCGACGCCCAGGTCGCTGCTTTACCAACGTCCGTGATTGGTGCATGGGTCGGGAAAGCTAGAGAGGTGGAAAATCGATCGCGTGGAGTGCCTTCGGGGGCAAATCGCGTTGACGATAGCCAAGGTGAATGTAGTCGGAAACCTGTTTTGAAAGTCTTTGGTTACATATGGCTGATCTCTGATCTTTCTGCAATAGAAAGGAGTAATCGCGGTGACTTTCTGAACGGGTCAGTCCTTTCGAGGTCGGAGGCAAGCGCCCGTCTAGCGTGTGGAATGTTTAGTTCTATGTGGTTTAAGGACAACGCTGGCCAGCGAACAGGCTGATTCAGGGGCAGGGAGGAAGGTATTTTAGGAAGCGACTTTGGATGACGTCTCAACGAACCTATCTTTGAAGAAGATTATATCGGGATGGGGTAACGAGAAACATCTGTCAATGAAGACAGTCTGTGAACGTGCAGGTAGGTCATCATGGGCTCCAAGGAGTGTCCAGTCAGGCATCGCATGACTAGGTTAAGGTCCCAAGCGGGATCTCTTACTTCAAGGTAGAGATTTCAAATTCCTCTGAGAGACAGTGTTCGCCCATCCTGTAACAAGACGGAGTGGCCGGCGACCTTGCGGTGTTAGGCCGAGATGGCTGCGAGATGCATTCTGATTGAACTTGAGGACAGCCCTGGCCTTTTTAGTTCCAAGACGCAGCCCAGTACCAGTGACAAGGGAGAGGTTATAGCTGAAGTGTGCTTTTTGTCGCACCGGTCTGGAATCTTTTCCGTTCACACGGGTAAGATTGGCTTTGAGAGAGATTTGTTTTAAGTTGTGCCTGTGCGGAACGTATACTGTCTGGGGCCACACCTGTGTGGCCTGGCATGTTTTACAACACAGGTGGTCACTGCCATATGCCCTGGTAGTTGTCTACATGTTCTGGCTGATACCTGCAGACTGGTTTGGTACCGTGGAGATCAAACTGCCTAGGGTGGCAAGTCTGTGCGTTGGTCAGAAAGCTTTGGCCTCCACTGTGGCAGGGTAGGGCCCAATGAACTCTGGATGTGGTACAGGCGTCAGTGTTGATTTCTGAGTGTTTATTTGAAGGCCTGGTTGTGAGAAAAAGGTCCATAGTTCTCTGTGTAGCCAGGACTGCGTCGTCTCGAGGTGGGGGCTTTGAGAAGGCAATTGGAGAAGTATGGGAATATTATAATTGCCGGTTGACGGAGGTGTACCACACTGCAAAGAGCTTGGAGAACACCCTGGGTGCCAGAGGCCAAAGGGAAGTACTTTGTACTGGCCGGGATCCAAGCCCAGAACAAATCTGAGGAATCTCTGGGAGACGGTGTATGGTAACGTGGAAATGTGCATCTTTGAGGTCAAGGGCCGAGATCAATCCCCCTGGTCCAGTGTTGGGATTATTGTTGCTAACGTTACAATGCTGAATGGTTGTTGTTGAATGAACTTATTGAATGTTCTCAAGCCTAGACTGGGTCTCCACCCGCTGCTCCTTTTTTGGGATGAGGGAATAGTTGGAATAAAAGCCTCTCCCGCGGTGCTGGATCAGAACAGGTTCTACAGCCCCCGAGTAGATTATTTCTTCCTCCAGAAGGTGGCAGGGTGGGGGGGGGAGAGAGGGAGATGGGTGGGTTGGAGGGAGGGAGAGAAATTGCATCAAGTATCCGTTGTTGACCATTTCCAAGGTGACACTTGGTAGAATGGGGTCCGGCGGTTGCCAAACTGATGGATGTTTTCTGGTGGTCACAGCACATGGATCCGGGGGAGGCATCTCGGAGCCTCGACCCAATTTTCAAAACACCTGTTGTGAGGTGGGTTGGTGAGATGCACATGACTATGTCGGGGGCGGTTACATTTGGGAGGTCTCGGTCATTTCTGGGTCGTCGTGTTCTTGAGGTGGGGGAAATGCAGAGGTTCGAGATCTGGAGGTAGCGTGGTATCTATTCTGCCGTCTCCTTGGTCCTGGTGTGGAGACACGCAACGCTCTCAGCGTCTCTTTTGCATCCCGGATGGAGCGGAAATAGCCATCGGTCTTGTCGGCGAATAAGTTGGAGCCTTCAAAGGGAAAATCCTCCACTGTAGCTTGCATGTACTTCGGGAGTCCCGACAGACGTAGCCACGATATTCGCCTCATGACCGCCGCTGTTGCTATGGAGCGGGCAGCTGTGTCTGCCGCATCAAGGGATGCTCGCAAGGCCGTCCTTGCCAGCAGCTGGCCCTCTGTCACGATTGCCTGGAATTGCTCTCTTTTGTCCTCTGGGATATATTGAATAAATTCGTTCAGTTTTGAATAGTTGGTGTGATTATACCTTGACACGTATGCCTCGGAACTGGCAATTCGGAACTGGAGAGCTGCCGAGGAGTAGGCTTTACAGCCCAGCAAATCTAGTTTCTTCCAATCTTTGTCATACGGGCTGTTCAGATGTAGTCTCTCCCTTTCATTCACTGCCAAGACCACCATTGAATTCGGGGTGGGCAGCGAAGATAAAAACTCCATGTCCTTTGAGGGGACAAAATACTTCTTGTCAACCCTCTTACAGGTGGGAGGGATAGTGGCTGGAGTTTGCCAGAGCACTTTAGCCGGGCCTAAGAGGGCCTTAGGTATAGGCAGCCCGATCTTGGCTGATGGGGGCAGTATATCCAGAATCATGCATCTTGGTTCCTCTAATGGGATGTGGAGAGAATCCGCTATCCGTCTGAGCAGCTCCTGACGCTGTCGGAAATCATCTTCAGCCGACAATGGCGGGGGAGGCACGACTGCTTTGGCCGGGGAGGACGACGGTACATTGGGCGGAGGCGTAGCTTCCTGCTTGAGCCTTTCCTCCTGCTCCTTGACAGATTCTCCTTCGGGCTCGGGAGGTCTGTATACTGAAGATGGGGAGTGACTCGGTTTCTCCCTCTGGGTATTGGGTGGCCTGGAACACTGTTGCCTGTAAGCAGCCCATGGATCCCAGCAAGGCCACTGTGGGGGCATAGGCATGAAGGGGGGCATCCACGGGGGTCCATACCAGGGTGTTGGGTCGCCTCTGGGCTCCTGGTACCTAGGGTGGGCAGAAGAGTCAAGTCGTGCAGCACCCCGACGCGAAGGGCAGCTGCGTGAAGGCACAGAATAAGCATCATTTTCCGCCTCGTCTCCACTGGAGAAGGGGGGTGCAGCCCTGGATGGTGATGGTGAACGGGTGGGTACCGGGTGCGCCTCCGGTGGTTTGGTGTGTACCGCAGCCGTCCCGGTACGGAGCGGTGGGGACTCTGGCATCTCAGAGACTAATCCGTCTTTTGGGAATCTAAACTCCTGTGGCGTCTTTGGTACCGTGGAAGGCAGTTGTGTCGATGCCGGTGTGGACGGTCTCGTCAGCGCCAGGGTTGTTCTACGTTCCACTGAATGCGGCGGCAAAGTGCCCGGTGCCGTGTGGCTGGCTGCTTCCGTCTTCGAGGCTTTGGGCTTTTCCTTGCCTCTGCCGGCTGACGGTGCAGTCCTGTCCAGTCTCGCCCTCTTGGGGTCCTTGGACTTACCGGCAGCAGTGACACCGGAAGTCCCAGGGGCGTCATAGGTGCTCAGTAGAACGCCTGTTGGGGCCAAAGCTACCGATCGCACTGGGGATCTCTTTCTTTTCCAGGGCTCCTTGGTGGGCGAATGTGGAGCTCGCATTTTAGTGTCTTTTCGCGAGGAATCTGTTGATTTCCTCTTCGTAGCCTGCAGGGAGCGCGGAGCGGCTGGTGCTGACGGTGACCGTTGTCCAGGGCGGGTCCCGGGACCAGGGTCTGAGGCCGGCCGCAGCGAGCTCTCCTTCGTTTGGGGGTTTAGCTTCCGGTCACGGGCTTTCCGACTGCGCGCCTTAAGGTTAAGGCAATGCATGCACTTTTGGGGCACATGTGCCTCTCCCAAGCACCGGAGGCAACGGGGGTGCCCGTCGCTGACGGGGATGGCCTCCTGGCAGGAGAGGCACTGTTTGAATCCGGGGGAGCCGGGCATAACCCCCTGATTGGAATCAACCTACAGGGTAATGACAAGGAAAGGGGAAAAATGGGTTGTTTTGTTTGAAAAGAAAGAAAGGAAAGAGGGAAAATGGGAACGAACGCTACGAAACGAGAACTGAGGCACTTGGAGACTCGCTACGAGGCTCAGGCCAAGGGCGGTCGGGCCGCAGAGTGCTATATAGCGCCCACACAGGGCGCAAGACGGGGAGCACAAGTACGGCCCTAACGGGCGCCGCTACCAAAACCCTGCGATCCTAGGCACAGGGACGCAACCACACCTAAAGCGGAGCACCCACGGGGACGTTGCTCAAAGAAGAGCTAAAGGTTTGGGATCCTGCCAAGGCCCCGAGCATCCAGAGCTCCCAAGCGGGCAACCCAGCCAGCCCCCAGCCCCCCCCAAAGGACACGGGTCGGGGTTACCGCCATGAAGAGCGCCGAGGATGCTTCGCTGTCAATGTCGCTCTCCTCGGATGTCTCCGACTCATCACTGCTGTCTGCAACACACGGTGTTGGCGGGGTCAGAGCAAGTCCCTCCCCTCTGAATCACCTGTCAATCTCCAGCCCCTCTGGGGTGCTCGGGGTCAGAGCTCGCTCGCTCTAAGCCCTCCCGTGGCCCCTGGCTCCGGCCACCCTGGGGCTCTTTGCTCAGCATACTCTGTCCAGAGGGAGCCTATTTCTAGGCCAGCCAGAGACCCGAACCAGAAGCCTTCGGCTGTGAAGTGGGGGAGGGGTTCCAGACACAGCACCACCCCAGCGAAGGGAACTCCCCCCGAGCATCAACTGGGGGCGGGAAGTGGGGCAGCACAGGGAGGGGTCCTGTCCCCTCTGCAGCTCCCTTTGGAGGAGGCCGCTTGGTAGACACCGGCGCTCTAAGGGTTAACGAGGAGGGGTTTGAGGATCTCAAAGTGATTTCATAGCTCCTCCCCCAGACACCCCCATGGGGGCTCAGCACCAGCCATGTCTGAGGGGAGGGAAAGTGACCAAGGGGCTTGACTGAGTGAGAGGCAGTTGGGGAAAGGACTCAGGAGTCCTAGTTTCCCCCACCCCCCAGCTCTATCCTCTAGACCTCACTCCCCACTGAGACCCTGGGTAGCTCAGTGCTGATTTGATGACCCAGCACCAGAGACCGCCACCCTTGGCCCCCGCGGCACAGCCCCCTCCTGCCCCGAAACACTCACCCTTTTTCTTCTTCTTCTCCTGAGGGGTGGGGGCCTTCTTCTCCTCTTCCTCCTCCTCCTTCTCCTCGACAGGTTTCTCCTCCTCGCTCTCCTCGCTGCTCTCGCTTGCCTCGTCAATCCCTGGGCAGCCAACCGACAGCGGGCTCAGGGGGTAGGAAGGAGCCCGGCTCGCGGCCGGCCCACGGGACTGTAGCCCACTACCTATGAGCCACGGTGACCTCCAAGAGAAGGGGCTTCCCGGATTCGATGCCCACGGAGCAGTGAGCTCCCCCACTGCCGGGCCGACCGAGCCCTCGTGCTGGGCGTTCCCAACCCAGGGCCCCGCGGCCCCGTCTTCCCCTGCAGCTCCTCCCACAGGGGCACAAGTGTGCCTGGACCTGCCAACAACCCCCCACAAACCAGTTCAGGAGCAAGGTGCTGCTGAGGTTAGGGGGTGGGAAGTGGGGGCCGGAAGCCCTGTGGCCCACGAGGCACCGGGGCAGCACAGCCCAAACCAGCTATTTCAAGTGCCCGTTTTCTATTAAAGCAACCGGATTTTTGCACGGAAAACGGATGCTTTTTGTGGGACGCTGCCGGACACCCGATTCTCCACCCGAAAGCAGCCTCGATGGAGAATTTCCAACCAGTCGCGAGGGCACCAAAGGGTCCCGCTGAGGTCTGACTGGGGCCCCATATCTGCCACGTACCTTTGGGACCGTCCTCTTCCTTCGTCACCTTGGGCTTCCCCACGGCTGCCTGCTCCTGCGAACTGCTGCAAGACACAAGAGGGAGTCGATGGGACACAGCCTGGCACAAAGGGGGTGGGGGAGGGAAGCTGCCTGTGCCAAGACTCACTGTGCAGGGTACAGCAGAGACCTACGCTCCCCGGACAGGTGGGGAACAGAACATGCTGCTTAATGGGCACAGGCAGCGCCAGGTGAGGAGCCGAGGGGAGCGGAGCCAGGCACCCTGTCCCAGCAGGGAGGGGCAGAACAGGCCTCACCCCTAAGGCCCCGGCCTTACCTGGACCCGTCCGACATGTAATCCACTTCTTGCCCCTCGAAGTCTCCGTCGTCGCTGTCCTCGAAGGCCTCATCGTCCGAGCCCTTCTTCTTCTTCTTCTTCTTGGTCAGCGGGGTTTTCTTCTGGGGCTTGGCCGCCTTCTCCCCTGCAGCATTATGGGAAACAGCCCGCAGCTGGCTCAGTGGCAGGGTCATGGCAAGAGCTGGGGGACAGGTGACAGCCACAGGCCCAGCAAGGGAGGGGCCGAGACCCAGGACGCCGAGGTTCTATATAGGGACTCCCAATAGGCTGCAGGCTCTCAGAGGGGTAGCGCCATGTTTCCAAGGTCAGCCTGGACCCGGAGCTACAGGGATGCTGGCGGGGCTCATGACACAGGCCTAGGCAGTAGCCAGCTCACCCGTTAGGCAGCACACAGGGCTACCTCTCCCAGGCAATGAGTGAAAAAGGGTTCGCTGTTCTACGCCCTTGACCCCCAGCAGGGGGCAGCACCAGGCTGCAGGCCTAGGCTAGAGCTGGCTCAGGGACCTCAGGGCAGCAGAAAGGGGCTGGGGGTCCCGGGGGTCCCAGGGCAGCAGGGCCGGCTCAGCCCCCAGGGGCCGCTCACCGTCGGCGTCGCTCATCTCGCTCTCGTCCGAGCTCATCTCCAGGTCGTCCTCCAGGTCGTGGATCTTCAGCTCGCTGCTCCTCTTCTTCTTCGACTTCTTCTCCTTCTCCTCCTCCTCGTCGTCCTGGTCCTTCAGCCGCCTCTGCTGCATGATGGTGAAGTGGTTCAGCACCTTGTTCCGCCTGGGAGGGAGAGGGCAGCGGGTGAACACTGGAGGTCCCAGAGGGGACTCCCCGCCCCGTGACGCCGTGTAGGCCGCAAGGAGCCCCAGCTCCAGCACAGGGCCAAACCCAGACACTGCACCTCCAGCTCCGAGCTGCCAGGAGCACAGCCCTGCCTGTGTCAGCCAGTCCCAGGAACAATCCCGGTTTGGGTCTAGTGGGTACAGCAGGGGAGCTGGCAGCCAGGACTCCTGGGTTTGTCTCGCGGGTTAGAGCGCTGGGTGCCAGGACTCCAGGGGCAGCCTGTGCCCCTCACTCACCGCTCCCACTCCTCCTCCGCCTCCTCGGCCGTCAGGGTGCGGTGCTTGGCCACGGGGGTGAAGTTGTACCAGTTGCTGACCGGGAAGGCCTCGAAGGCGCCGTCAGGGCACTGCGTGAAGATGTAGTAGGAGGCGTTCTCAGTCACGCCACCCTTCTTCACCCCTTTGAACCTGGGCACGAGGGAAAGGGAGAGCTGGATTCAGGGGGGCACCCGGGATCTCTTCCAATGGCCCAGCAGTTGGGTCTGGAAGCCAGGACCCTGGGTTCTATTCCAGGCTCTGGGAAGGGAGCGGAAATTAGTGGTTAAAGCAAGGGGGCTGGGGAGGCAGGACTCCTAGGCTCCACTCCCGGCTCAGAGGGAGTGATGTCTAGTGGTCAGAGCAGGGACACAGCGACTTAGGGTTCCTGGGTTCTTCCTCTGCCCCGTGGCATGGGGTTAGTGCCACACTCTAACCTTCCCTCTCCAAAGGAGGCCACTGGCCAACACGGCTTGGGGCGCAGGCTGGAGGGGCTCATGTTTGGAGATCCAGCGCTCACGGTTTGGCCCCCGGGACCCCACTCACTTGCGCCCAGCTTTGCCGTTGACCTTGAGGATCCAGGGCTGGTCCTCGGGCTTGAACTCTCGCAGGACGATGCCGTACTTCTTGCGGCGCGCCTCCTCCCGCAGCTTGCGGTTGAACTCGCTGCCGGCCCCCGACTCCGGCATCTCCTCTTCCTGGTAGATCTTCTTGTTGCTGAGATCTCGCTCCATTTTCGCCTGGCGGGAGGGAGCCAAGGAGAACGTCACCTCCCCGCCCCCGCTCGTCCGGTCCCCCAGCGCTGCACGGCAGTACCCCGCTCAGCTCCCCGCGGCGTCCAGTTAGCGATGGCCATGCAGTGACCCGGCCCAGGCCGCTCACAGCTCCGCACACTAAGAGCCAGAGCGAACACTGGGCTTCAGTGCCACCTCCTGGGACCCCTCCCCAGACCCAGAGAACAGCCCTGCACCCAGGGCACTCGCCGCTGTGTCTGTAGCATTAGGGATCGATCGGTGCAGGGGGTGGGGCCAGATGGACCCTGATGTGTTCCCCAGCATGGTGGGGGGCAGGGAAGGGGGGAAAGCAAGCGGCTGCCCTGTGGTCCAGTGCATTATGGGGGATGCTGATGCCCAGTATTTCTAGCCCTGCTGGCAGGCCCGGCACCATCACAACTATGGATCCATCCAGAGCCCAGCACCCCGCTCGAGTGGCCAGCGCAGAGGGAGCACCTGGAAGTGCCCCCAAGCAGCAGGCAGGCTGCCCTTGCCATGTGGGGCTAGGGGGCACAGCTACGGCAGCGCCCTACCTGGTGCCAGGTGGTGAAGTTGACCTTGTCAGCGGCGTTGAAGGCCATGATGTTGTACTTCTTGGGCGTGTTTCTGCAGCAAGGGAGGGCAGACACGTGAGCGGCCAGCAGCTCCAGCTGGAGGAGCGAGCGACGTCCCCACGCCCCCCGCTGCAAGCCTGGCACTACGCTGAGTGCTCACTAGCCACACAGCATCTCTCACCCGGGCAGCAGGGCTCCCTAACCCCTGCTGCCGGCACGCCTCAGCCCTTCCCGGCCCCTCTCCCTGGGGCGTTTGGCCCCCAGGCCCCCGTCTGTGCTGAACCCACCACAGGGTCTAGTAGGAGCCAGCAGTTTATACGATACAACAGGCAGCTTGGCTCTATTCCCAGCCCTACTGGGTGATCTTGGGCAAACCACATTCCCGCTCCGTGCCTCGGTTTCCCTTCCCATCCTTTTGTCTATTTAAACTGCAAGCGCTTCAGGGCAGATGCCATGAAGGTCTGGGACAAAGGGCCCTGATCTCAGTTGGGGAGTTACCATAATACGCCAAATCTATGCGGCCTCAGGCTCAGCACTAAGCCGGCTGTTTAGATCAAGCCAAACAGAGGCTGGACAGCCAGGGAGACTGGCTGAGACCTACAACTCGGTTCATCCGTTGTCAGAGAACAGGGACGGGAGCTTGATTTGACCTAGCAATGCAAGGGACTCCCCCCATCTCTGCTCTCCTCAACTCTGGCATTTTAAACGGTAGCTTTCTGGTCTCCCCAGGGAGATACGCTTTCAGCACGTCGCCGCGTAAGCAGAGAGGGCTGGGGAATCAGAGAGAGGACTCACTTGGGTACTCGCACCACGTACTCCGTAACTGACTGGCTACTTGTGCCCTGGGGAGAGAACAAAGATTAAGGTTTCATTTCCAAGGTGTGCGTTAGCCAAGGGCTAGGTAGGGAGCCCCCCTCCCAGAACACAGCCGGGGACACAGGAGATGGTTATAAGAACAGCAGCAGCGCTAGCTGGGGGGAAATTAACAAGGGCTCTCCGCCCTCTTGCTTCAGGGCACTAGCTGAGGTCAGGAAGGGATTTTCACATAAGAGGAGAGTTGGCAGGCGATGAGAGGTTAGCAGCTTCCTCTGAGGCACTCAGGACAAGTCACTGGGAGACTGGCTACCAAACTAGATGGGCGTATCAGTCAGGCTGAGGAGACAGGGCGTATTTCCCAAACCTATGATGGCTCCAGGAAACGGAGAACTTACCAGGGAGGTCATTTTGGCAGAGACAGGGGCTGCGCGTGTCCACCTGGGCTTCCAGGAAAGGATCTAAGAGAGAAACAAGAAGTCAGTGCTTCCAGCGGGTTAGCAGAGCAAACGCTGGCAAGAACCCACGTGGGGCTGGGAGGGGGAGCCAGGAGAATCCAAAATCCTAAAAGGGGCAGAAGCAAGGAGAAGCTGACGCACACGGGGGAAGTTTGGGGATAAGAACAGACGGCCAGAAACTCAGCTGGAGAAACCATGCTAGAGCAGGGGGCTGGGAGCCAGGAGTCCTGGGGTCTGTTCCCAGCGCTGGGAGCAGAGTGGGGTCTGCTGGTTAGTGCTGGGAATGATATTGGACAAAGGTACAAGCCAAGACACAATATTGATTCATAGAAGCGACAAAGGGTCCTGTGGCACCTTATAGACTAACAGACGTATTGGAGCAGAAGCTTTCGTGGGTGAATCCCCACTTCTTCGGATGCATGAAATATTGATCCAGTGTCTGGTGGGCCCAGTTCCATGGCCCCCACCCACAGTGCTTCCTTCCAGGCCCTGCCCCATACCTCAGGCTCCACTCAGAGCCCCCCTCCCCCCATGCCAACCATCCTCACCAACCCCCCTAGCCTCAGTGACCCTTACCCCCAGCCTCCCTCCCCCACCCCCAGTGACCCTTACCCCCAGCCTCCCTCCCCTCCCCCCAGTGACCCTTACCCCCAGCCTCCCTCCCCTCCCCCCAGTGACCCTTACCCCCAGCCTCCCTCCCCTCCCCAGTGACCCTTACCCCCAGCCTCCCTCCCCTCCCCCCAGTGACCCTTACCCCCAGCCTCCCTCCCCTCCCCCCAGTGACCCTTACCCCCAGCCTCCCTCCCCTCCCCCCAGTGACCCTTACCCCCAGCCTCCCTCCCCCACCCGCAGTGACCCTTACCCCCAGCCTCCCTCCCCCACCCGCAGTGACCCTTACCCCCAGCCTCCCTCCCCTCCCCGCAGTGACCCTTACCCCCAGCCTCCCTCCCCTCCCCCCAGTGACCCTTACCCCCAGCCTCCCTCCCCTCCCCCCAGTGACCCTTACCCCCAGCCTCCCTCCCCCACCCCCAGTGACCCTTACCCCCAGCCTCCCTCCCCCACCCCCAGTGACCCTTACCCCCAGCCTCCCTCCCCCCCCCAGTGACCCTTACCCCCAGCCTCCCTCCCCTCCCCCCAGTGACCCTTACCCCCAGCCTCCCTCCCCTCCCCCCAGTGACCCTTACCCCCAGCCTCCCTCCCCCACCCGCAGTGACCCTTACCCCCAGCCTCCCTCCCCCACCCGCAGTGACCCTTACCCCCAGCCTCCCTCCCCCACCCGCAGTGACCCTTACCCCCAGCCTCCCTCCCCCCCCCCAGTGACCCTTACCCCCAGCCTCCCTCCCCCACCCGCAGTGACCCTTACCCCCAGCCTCCCTCCCCCCCCCCAGTGACCCTTACCCCCAGCCTCCCTCCCCTCCCCCCAGTGACCCTTACCCCCAGCCTCCCTCCCCTCCCCCCAGTGACCCTTACCCCCAGCCTCCCTCCCCTCCCCCCAGTGACCCTTACCCCCAGCCTCCCTCCCCTCCCCCCAGTGACCCTTACCCCCAGCCTCCCTCCCCCACCCGCAGTGACCCTTACCCCCAGCCTCCCTCCCCCACCCGCAGTGACCCTTACCCCCAGCCTCCCTCCCCCCCCAGTGACCCTTACCCCCAGCCTCCCTCCCCCCCCAGTGACCCTTACCCCCAGCCTCCCTCCCCTCCCCCCAGTGACCCTTACCCCCAGCCTCCCTCCCCTCCCCCCAGTGACCCTTACCCCCAGCCTCCCTCCCCTCCCCCCAGTGACCCTTACCCCCAGCCTCCCTCCCCTCCCCGCAGTGACCCTTACCCCCAGCCTCCCTCCCCCACCCGCAGTGACCCTTACCCCCAGCCTCCCTCCCCCACCCGCAGTGACCCTTACCCCCAGCCTCCCTCCCCTCCCCCCAGTGACCCTTACCCCCAGCCTCCCTCCCCTCCCCCCAGTGACCCTTACCCCCAGCCTCCCTCCCCCACCCGCAGTGACCCTTACCCCCAGCCTCCCTCCCCCCCCCAGTGACCCTTACCCCCAGCCTCCCTCCCCTCCCCCCAGTGACCCTTACCCCCAGCCTCCCTCCCCTCCCCCCAGTGACCCTTACCCCCAGCCTCCCTCCCCCACCCGCAGTGACCCTTACCCCCAGCCTCCCTCCCCCACCCGCAGTGACCCTTACCCCCAGCCTCCCTCCCCCACCCGCAGTGACCCTTACCCCCAGCCTCCCTCCCCCACCCGCAGTGACCCTTACCCCCAGCCTCCCTCCCCCACCCGCAGTGACCCTTACCCCCAGCCTCCCTCCCCTCCCCCCAGTGACCCTTACCCCCAGCCTCCCTCCCCTCCCCCCAGTGACCCTTACCCCCAGCCTCCCTCCCCTCCCCCCAGTGACCCTTACCCCCAGCCTCCCTCCCCTCCCCCCAGTGACCCTTACCCCCAGCCTCCCTCCCCCCCCCAGTGACCCTTACCCCCAGCCTCCCTCCCCTCCCCCCAGTGACCCTTACCCCCAGCCTCCCTCCCCCACCCGCAGTGACCCTTACCCCCAGCCTCCCTCCCCTCCCCCAGTGACCCTTACCCCCAGCCTCCCTCCCCCACCCGCAGTGACCCTTACCCCCAGCCTCCCTCCCCTCCCCCCAGTGACCCTTACCCCCAGCCTCCCTCCCCTCCCCCCAGTGACCCTTACCCCCAGCCTCCCTCCCCCCCCCAGTGACCCTTACCCCCAGCCTCCCTCCCCCACCCCCAGTGACCCTTACCCCCAGCCTCCCTCCCCCACCCGCAGTGACCCTTACCCCCAGCCTCTCTCCCCTCCCCCCAGTGACCTTTACCCCAGGCCCCGCCCCCTCCCCACCTGCCGCGCTCGGGCCGCGACCTCCGCCGGCCCCGCTGGAGGCTCCTCCGCGCCAAGCGGCCCGTCCAGGCCAATTACGAAGCGGCTGCCTGCGCGTGCGCCGCTC
Source organism: Macrochelys suwanniensis (assembly GCA_033296515.1). Lineage (NCBI taxonomy): Eukaryota > Metazoa > Chordata > Testudines > Chelydridae > Macrochelys > Macrochelys suwanniensis. The sequence continues at coordinate 18,541,570 of CM065793.1, forward strand.
ACCGCGCATGCCCGGAAGCCGGAGCCTCCTCGCACCGGAAGTAGGCCACCCTTGATGGTTGCCATGGGAACCTGCATGGCCGTGCCCCGCCCCTTTTCCGGGGGGGGGCAGGGTTGCCCCCACGGGGGGCGGGGCCGCTATCACCCGCCTGGGGTGTGGGGGAGATGGGGGGTACGGGCCCCTTACCCCGGGGGGGGGTTGTAGATGGGGGGATGGGCCCCTTGCCCCGGGGGGGTTGTAGATGGGGGGATGGGCCCCTTGCCCTGGGGGGGGGGGGGTTGTAGATGGGGGGATGGGCCCCTTGCCCCGGGGGGGGTTGTAGATGGGGGGGATGGGCCCCTTGCCCCGGGGGGGGGGTTGTAGATGGGGGGATGGGCCCCTTGCCCCGGGGGGGGTTGTAGATGGGGGGATGGGCCCCTTACCCCGGGGGGGGGGGGTTGTAGATGGGGGGGATGGGCCCCTTGCCCTGGGGGGGGGTTGTAGATGGGGGGATGGGCCCCTTACCCCGGGGGGGGGTTGTAGATGGGGGGATGGGCCCCTTACCCCGGGGGGGGGGGTTGTAGATGCGGGGGGGCCCTTGCCACGGAGGGTGGGATGGGCTGTAACGCAGCTGCTCTTACATTGGATCCTGGCCAGGCTGCCCTCAATGCATCTCCCATCCAGAGATCTCGGAGCTGGGGAACTAGCCCCTTCCCCTGGGGGAAACTGAGGCACAGCGAGTCACCGAGCTGGGAAAATCCCGGGTGTCCTGATTCTATCATTCTGGTCACGAGACCACGTGCTCTGGCTTCCTCTCTGCCTCCCCCCACTTCCAGCCCAGCCTGAATCGGCTCCCAGTGCAGCCCAGCTGACCCTGTCCCCGGGCGACAGGCCAGCTCACGGCTGCCTTGTGACATCAGAAAGCCCGGCTGGCTAAGCAGCAGGGCCCGGGCTAAAATGGCCAGATTAGTTTTACACGGGACCTTGAGGGCTGCAGGCCAGGCCAGCACCTTGGGGGGCCCCCTGGGAAGGGAGTGCAGCGGGGGATCGGTCTGCGCCCTGGAAGATGGGACTCTGCCAGGCCCGGCTTCCTAAAACTGCCAAACCTCTGAAACCCGAACAGCAGGGTAATATGGCGAGCTGGGTCTGGGGGCATGGCAGGGGTGGGGCTTTCAGGGGGTATCAACATGTATGAATGGGTGGGTATGTCTTGCTGGTTAGAGCCCAGGGAGCCAGGACTCTCGGTTCCAGTCCCAGCTCGGGGAGGGGAGTGGGGTCTAGTGGTCAGAGCTGAGAGAAGGCCGGGAAATAGCCTTTATAGGAAGGGACAAATCCGCCCAAGCAACGGAGAGGCTGGGCCCTGATGGAGGGTTTAATTCGCTGTCTTGTTACCGCTCCTGCTACGGCCAGCAGGTCAACAGAAGGGCGTTTGGCTCCAGGAGGAAGACGGTGCATATTTGCTAACAGCACTTTAGCTTGGCTGGGCTTTAGGGGGGAGACGCTGGTCCGGGGTGTACCCTGATCTCACTGCAATCGGTGTGCTGGATGTCGGCTTGGACGGAGCGTGGGGCGTGAAACCCACCAGCCCGGCCTCGCCACCTGGAATCCAGCTCCCATGGGTGACGAGCAAAACTCATTCCCTGCTTGGCGCAGAAAGTCAGAGGGAGGAGAGGGGATTCTTCCTGGTCCCGGAGAACAACTGATCTCATCACAATCGCAGCCCGGCCCAGCCTCCTCTCCCCCAGCCCCGGGGCCTATCTGAGCAGAGCGGCCAAGGAGCGACTGGGGTGTGGAGGCCCAGCTGTCTCGTGCCCCCGCCCCCCCCAGGGATGGATGCACATGGAGCGGCAGTGGGCGTGTCCATCTGTGCCAGGGAGGGGTGCGTGCATGTGGCAGCGAGCGCCGGCCGCGCAGCGTGTCTGCATCAGGGAGAGCGAGTCGGGCTCTGTTCTGGAGATAAATACGAATGCTGGGCCCCGCAGTTACCAGCCCAGGCCTGTTCACAGCCCGAAATTCCTTTGGAGAAAGAACAACGCTCGGTAGCTTCAAACGACTGCACTGGAGTGATTGGGCTGGGCTGGGTTTTTCAAGGGCTCTCTACACAGGTTTAAGCCGATCTACTACCACAAGGTCAGGCCCGGCTCTTCCACCAGTTTATCCCAGCTAGAAATGAACAGAGCTCAGCTGCTTCTCCCATCTGGCCCCTCGTGCTATCTGAGGGGCATTATATAGCCCCTAACTGCCCTGGCTGCTTGTTCATTATACAGAGTAGAGATGACTCGAGAGAGTGACTGAACGCGGTTTATGGGGTGGCCGGTTCACACCAAGGCCCCTTGGCTTTTGTAAACAGCTCAGCCGGCATTTTAACTCTGCCTGTCTCAGAGGCCTTGCTCGCGGGGGCAGGTCCTAGCGAGGTGGCTGCTTTGTAAGAGCTGGCAGTGACTGAAAGGCCTTGGCCCAAATTCTGCTCCTGGTTCTACCATTGCCATTCCTGGGGGGGCTCGGGCTGTGACTCATCAGCCAGCGTGGTGACTCTAGTTCCTAATGGACACAGCCCCAAATCGACCAACTAATGGGCCCCTTATGGGGGTGGGAGGTGGGTCACAGAGAGTGAGCTTGCCACAAGAGGGGACTCTCCAGGGCAGGGTTGAGGCACATTGGTGGCAGAAGTGGGATACTTGCAGAGGGGGCTCTAGGGCTGTCACCCCTGCACTAAATTAACGAGGGTTTTCAGGAGCTGAGATCTGCTGCATGGTTGAGATGGGGGAGTTGCCACACTGGACCAGACCAGGGGGCCATCTAGCTCAGCACCCAGAGCCAGGCACTCCAGGTCGCTTCCCCTTTGCTTATTTTCCCCATTGAGCTGCAGTAATTGTGCCAATTTTGTGCTCGCAGCCTCCCAGCTCTGGGCTGGGATCTCATCAAACTGAGCAGCATCGGGCCTGCCCAATGCCCCTTGGGAGATTCTCGTCCCCCCATCCCCCTGCCCAATCTCTGTCTCTCGCCGCAGAGAAGCTGAAGTCGCAAGTCATCGTCTTCGTGATAGGCGGCCCGGGCTCCGGCAAAGGGACACAGTGTGAGAGGCTGGCTGCCAAGTACCAGTTCCAGCACCTGGGCATGGGGAACCTGCTGCGGGCGGAAGCCGGCCAGCCCACGGGCCAGGGGCGACAAATCAAGGACATCATGCTGAAAGGAGTGCTCGTGCCTTCAGTGAGCTCCCTCCCCCACACCTTCCCTCGCAGATTGCAGCAAGCCCAGCTCCCTGGGGGGATGATCCCAGCCATCAGCTCAGCGCCTGGCACTTGCTAGGGGCCCCAAGAAATGTTCCAAGGCTGCAAACGAGCCCTGCGGGCACAAGGGCCTCCCCCCGGGCAGCATGGGCTGCAGAGATCAGCCGCCCGCTGGCTCTCACCGCCCCTGCAAGCGCCAGGCTGCCGGCTCTGCCCCCGCCCACCCTGGCTCCCCCTCTGCTGCTCCCTGCCATGCTTATCCCTCCCCCCCCCCCCCCCCCTTTGCCAGTCTGGATCCAGCCCCACTGTCCCACCAGCAGGCACCGGGGAGGGGCCAGGAGCTATGGGGGTGGTTGGGGTCCCGCCCGTGCCTGAGTCTCGTGGGCAAGGGGATGGGGGGCACGTGCTCACACAGCCAGGGGGGGCTCCAGACACAGCCCTTCCCCCCCAGTGCTCAGGGGGCTCCCGTCTCCCCAGGGCTTCATCCTCGACCTGCTGAACGACAACCTGCTGAAGAGAGAGGAGGCAAAGGGCTTCCTGGTCAACGGCTTCCCCCGGGAGCTCAACCAGGCCAAGGCCTTCGAGCGAGTGGTAAGGGGGCCCGGAGCCATGGGGGGGCAGGGGGAAGGACCAGCAGGGGGCGGGGGTGGTGCTGACACCCAGGGGGTAGATGAGGGAGGCATTCAGAGGGGCTGAAGCCACTCCTCCCCCCCCCTTCCCTAACTCAGACCCAGCAGGGCTCTGTCATGTGCTGGCACTGGCCCGGCTCCCCCTTCTCCAGGGCCTCTGCCCCCACCCTGTCCTCTCACCTTGCACAGGAACGTCCTGGTGCCCCTTTCTCAGCTGCCCCCCCCCACAGGGGCTGGCCAGGGAGCAGCCTGCCAGGGTGGGGCCGCGCCCCTGAGCGGGGGTTTTCGATGCCGCAGGTGGGGCGTCCTCCCAACATCGTGATCGTCTTGGACTGCTCGACGGAGACCATGATCCAGCGGCTGCTGCTGCGGGGCCAGACCGGCCACCGGGCCGACGACCACGAGGCCTGCGTTCGCCAGCGGCTGGAGACCCACTACACGCTGTGCGAGCCCGTCATTGGCTACTACCAGCAGAAGAACCTGCTCAGAAACGTAGGTGGGGGAGCGGGAGACAGACCCCATGAACCCCTCCCCTATTCCACCCTCTCCCCCATGGCCGCTGGCTGCCGGCGTGGGGAGGGCCCTGCCCCTCTGAACCGGGGGTTAGTCGAGCCCAGCTCTGTGGGAGGGCAGCCAGGACTCAGCTGGCCCCTTCCCTGGCACAGCCTATGCCTACGGCTTCATCCCTCCCACCCCCGGGTTAGCAGGATCTTGGGTACGGCGCCCCAGGCGCGTGGAAGCAGCATCCAGGGGATGAGCGAGGGGGCAGGGCCGGAGAGGGCCAGAGCGAGCCCTCGTAGGGACTCCGTGGCAGCTGGGGCACCCCTGCCCACAGCCCTGGGGGAGGGAGAGGATGGGCCTGGGCTGCCCAGAAGGTGTGACCACCCAGGGGGTTTGAGCAGGGCTTAGTGCTGCATCTCCCCAGCACAGGGACCCCAGAGGGGCAGGTACCAATGCCAGGGGCACACCGGGGGCTCCGTGAGGCCTGGGGGGAAGGAAATAGAGCTGGGGGCCTGCTCCAGCCCAGCCGCTCCGTTGTGTCCTGCAGATTCTAGGCGAGGAGCCGGAAGATGCCATCTTCGCCAAGTGCTGCTCCGTCCTCGACAGCCTCCCTTAGGCCCTGCCCGGGGCCGCCCCGCGGCTGGGGCTGCATTCAAATAAAGGCTCAGATTCTGGCCCTGCGCTTGCCCTACCCAGAGACGGCCCTTGGCCCCTGCTCCGCCACATGGGGCTCATGCAGGCGGGGCGTGAGTGCCCTCTGCTGGCCCCGGCCCCTTGCCTCGGCCAGAGGCTGCTGGAGCGAGTTATACAAGCAGCCAAGGTACCTCAGGGCTAGAGGGGCAGTGGCCCAGGTGCATCGAACCGGCCAGCAGCACTGCAGGGGCTCGCAGCCAGGGAAGGTCAGTGACACAGGCAGGGGAGCCAGGCAAAGTCTGTCTGGCCTCGGGCAAAGAGTGAACTCAGGGACCCGCCTCCCCCCAGGGCCCAGCGGAGGGGGGATGGCCACAGCTCCACCACACAGGCTGCTGTGAGTTCGGCAGCCACCGCAGGGTGAAATTCTGGAGAAGCCCATTAGCTCACCAGGCTCCTGGCCTAACCCCTAACTCCCTACAGACCAGGGGCAGTAGCTGCAGGAACAGCCTTGGGGCCCACCCCCCTTCCCCCACATCAGACCTACGCCCTTCCAAATCAGCCCCCAGAGGAGCAGGACTGCAGGAAAGGAGACAGCTGGGCTGGAGAGCAGGTAGGGGGTCTCTTGAGGGGACAAGTAGCAGCCAAAATGAGACCACAGGCAGCGAACCACCGAGTTTATTACCAAAAGTCCTTTGGTTTTTTCAGTCCGTGAATTCAGAGTCAGCTACATGTGAGTGAGGAGAGCCCCAGCCAGGCCCCAGCTTGCCCCACAACACACACTGCACAGTTCACACACAGCCCAGACTTGGGGGAGGGGAGGGGATACTCAGCACAAGTCACAGGTTAAGGAAAAAATACCCCAGCAGCAGGTTGGGTCTGTCTAGGGAGAACCGGGTCACGAGCCCCCATGAGGAGAATGGTTCTCCCACCCAGGCTAGGGCTAGTCTCCCCTGGAGGGAGAATGCCCCCCGCCCCCTTGCCCGTGGGGATTTAGCTACGAGGGGTTTAGCAAAAGCCCCACCTCTGCATCAGTCTGAAATGGGGCTTAGACTGCCCAGGAATTGGTTCCAGGGAAGGCTGCCCCCGCATCACCCCGAGCCGGGGACCAGCCAGCAGGGGGATGGGAGAGACCCTTTCCGCAGGTGCCGATAGCCAACACTCTCCAGCCCCTGACCCTCCAGCACGAGTCAAGGAAGCTTTGACAACCTCCTGCATCAGCCGCAGAGTCCGAGCCAGGCTCATCTGTCCATAAGCAGAGGAGGGTCCAGTGCTTATGGCATCAGCCTTGGCCTGGGGAAACCAGGTGCAAGGTCTGACCCCAGAGGAATCTGGACAAGGCCCAGTCCAGTGGAGATCAGAGCTCTGCCACCCAGGGGGGTGTAAGGACAAACATGGATGAGCGTGAGGCGTTCAGCTACTACAGTGATAGGGCCAGCTAAGGCCTTACCTAGGCAGGCCCATTCCCACTAGCAGTGGTGAAACTACAGGCCCTTGGGCTTGCTCAGCGAAACACCAGAGGTGTCAAATGGACTGAGCACAGCTCCACTTGTTCCTCAGAACTGTCAGCAGAAGCAATTCCTCACCCCCCAGGGGGAACCTCAGCTCAAGAGGCCAGACACCCCGCTGAGGGGCAGCAGCAGAAAGCCCCTTGTAACAAGCAGTACCCGTGGGCGCGCCGTATCGCCAGTTGCTCGGTTCGGAAACAGTGCAGCAGAGTTGGTTTCAAAACAAAAAGAGCATTTTATTTAACAAAGCACAATTGCCTGCTCAAACTATAAAAAACCACAGGAGCTCTTAGGTGATCAGGTTTTACAACAGCTATATCATGAGAACAATCCGCTTCAAAACCCTATGGACAGACAGACGCCACCCAGCAGACACAGGGAGGTTTTGTTATCATTTATTTGTGAAGTTAAAAACAAGCGGTAAAAAGTAAAAACTGAGCGTACAATTTTGTTTGTTTCAGTTTCCTCTTGAACAGACGAAATACATGACAGACCAGTCCCAATGGTGGGAAAATGGGAGGGGGAAAGGGGTTGTTTTATCTGAAACACCGACACCTTATTCGAGGAATGTTCCAACTCTAACTAAAAAGCAGAGTGATTTTTTTTTCTCCTTGTAAAGTTTTTTTATTTTTTTTTAAAAACAAAACGAAAAGAAAAAACATGTTACCCTGAAATCGACGTGTGTTTCAGGAGGGCTGAGTTCTTGCAGCAGTTTTAGTTCGCTATCTTCTACAGCTGGCTCAACATGAAGGATTCAGATATTTTTATTTTTATTTATTTTATTTTATTTTAAAGAGACTCGAAGGAGGAGCAGCCGAGGTTCCGCTAAGAAACCCAGCAATCAGACCCAGGGGCCGGCTCCCTTCCCCAACAGCGGCCATCTCTCTTTCCAAAAACAAAAAGGGTTTCACAGGTGGGAAGTTCACATTCAATTCACTGAGCCTGCAAGGATCGGGGAGAGAGACAGGAGTCAGTTACCCCTGATAGACACCGCTACGGACGGAAGAGTCCGAAAGCAACACACCCTCGGCTGCAACGGCACTGGCAACGCGCTGCCAAGTTGGGGAGTGGAGCGAAAACTGGCCCTCGGCTCCCAACTCCCCTGCATACTAGGAAATCCCACCACGGAAGCAGGGTGTTTGAAAAGGAAAGTGGCAGGTCAAGTCTGGAAGAGAATCTAGGTTTTGGAAGCAGCAGCTTTGGTCAGTCCTGAAGATCAGATGAAAGTCTTGGCCTGGGGAAGCATTTCTAAAGGGGGCTGCTTGAAATTCGGCATATTTAGGCAGCTAGATGAGTGGCGTGGAGCCCCTAGCAAGACCAAGTGAAGTCACCAGGCACTGCTGGAAAAGTCACTTAGTCGGGTGCCTAAATGTGACTGAAACCCGATTTTTAGGCTTGTTTCTGAAAAGCGTGGCCCTAGAATGTAACCGCTAAGCCCGGCCCGGTGCAGGGTCGCCAGCCTGGCGCTAGGCCTGAGACCCTGACGGCTGCAGCGGGACCGGCTAGAAGCTGAGCAGGAGCTAATCTAGTTCCCTGGCTCAGCGAGCAGCAGCTTTCAGTTCAGCGCTGCCGAGCGGGCGCTCCCCTTCGGGAGGAGAAGCTGGTCAGAAACGGAGGAATCTGCACCCAGGTTCTCTTTGAACGAGTTCCCCTGGTTTCAAGCTCGCTATATTCCAACAGCTCCACAGCCCGATCTCCGTGAACTACCACGGCTAACAAAGTGATCCCCCCACATCCCCCAATGGATAAGACAACCCCTAACCCCACAAAGAAGTCCTAGCCCCTGAAAATGGACCTGTGAGCCAGAGCTAAGAGCCCAGTGGAAAGTTCTGTCCATTTCCCTGAGCTCCCATCTCCTCCGACCACCCCCCCAGGTGTCTACGGGTCAACGAAAATCCACATTAACAGCGTGGGTCTGTGTGGCCACCTAGTGGCGGATCCATAGAAGAGGTTTATGAGTCTGCTACTGCCTCCAGCTAATGGACGGGGTCCTTTAGCTCAAGCAGTAGAAGCTCACGCTTGTAGGTCGAGGTGTCCTGGGTTGAATCCCCGTCGACGACCGATGTGGGAGCCGGTGCACGAGCACAAAGATGCCGCTCAGGAAGCACTTCCCGTGGGACCGAGGGTCTCACCCAGGCAGGAGGAGCTACAGCTGGGGGTTGAAGGCAGGCAGCGGGGCACATGGCCGATCACTCACCTGCTGTCCCTGCTGTGTGGGTGGTGGCACTGGGCCCCCAGCCCCTGGTGTCTGTCCGTAGTAGGCAGCCTGCTGTCTGTAGTACTCTGCCCAGGCTGCACTGTAGTCTGGCTGAGGTCCCGGTGGTGCCCCTGGTCCTCCACCAGTAGCCACTTGAGCTGCTACAATGGGGCAGGGGAGAGAAGAGGGGGGTGAGTCAGTGACTCCAGGGGCACGGGGCTACCCACCCTGCCACCCCTTGTCTCCAATGGTCAGCGGACAGGCGCTGGGCTCTCCTGGCTGATTTACACACCCCCGCCCATAGGAGATCGAGGCCTCACTCACCTTGTTTCTTATAATATTCCTCCCAGGCTTTCGTGTAGTCCTGCTGCGGGGGTGCCCCGGGCTGCTGGGGCTGCTGGCCTGTGGGCAGAAACATGTGCATCAGGGACCCCAGACAGGGGAGTGAGGAGGAGCCTGTCAGTATGACCGACCCCTTTGCCCAGTGGGTTTGAGACCAGCACAAATTGGCTTCGCCAAGTGGCATCTCTGGCTGGGGATGTTAGCAGTGTGCCCCACAGAATCAGTGTGAACTTGCTGGGTCTGCCCATGGGCCTACATCTTCCAACCTAGACAAGCTGCTGACCCCCTTCCCCCTCCGAAGGGCTCTGACTGCTCAGTGCTGGGGAAATCAGCCCGGGGCCTGTCACTAGACCCACGCCCCGCCCACACGTGCGGTCAGGCCAGTCTGCTTCAGCCCCGAACCACAGGAACCTGCCTCTGGAGTTCAGCCCTCAGGACCCTCAATGCTCAGCCTTGGCACTAGGGCCGAGCCGTGTCAGTCCTGAGGTCACAAGGCGCTGGGCCGAGACCCTCGATTCACTGCTGCCATCCAGCACAGGGGGCTGTATCCGCGCTGGCTCTAGATAGCGCCCCCCCACTATAGGCGGAATGGTTCCCCCGGGACAGCCCAGGGCATTACCTAGTTTTTTATAATACTCCTCCCATGCTTTAGTGTAGTCCGACTGCCCGGCCGGGGGCGGCTGCGGCGGCTCTCCCTGAACGGGGGGCGCTGTGGGAGCTGGTGGCTGCCCGGGCACGGGGCCAGGTGGCTGCTGGTAGTAGTGCGAGTAGTACGCTGCCCAGGCTGCGTTGGGATCTGCTGCCGCTGCTGCTTTGCCTGGAAAGGAGCCAGGTATGAGACCAGACACCGCCTCCTGCCCCGCCCGGCTGCCCACCCCACCCTCGCGGGTACTTACTTGGGTCATGAGGAGCGGGAGGCTGCCACTGCGGGTAGGTGTTCCCCCAGCCTTGGGGTGGGTATGGGTGGGGGGGAGGAGCCCCAGGGCTGAAAGAGGAGAGCAGGGAGACACGGATGAGGATGAGGAGGGGCGATAGGAGGCACTGCAGAGGGAGGAGCAGAACCCGGCTGGGACATGCTGACTGGGAGGGTGGGAATGGCCCCTGCACAGCTGGGGCAGCCCCCTGCTCATCTCCCTAAAGCACGGTCCTCGGATCCCGGCTGCCGCACCAGTGGGGACAGGCCAACATGGGCGTTAGCGGGTCCCTTTGACGGACAGAGGCTTTGCCCTGCTCCCTTCGGTCTGTGTTTATCCAGGGCTTGGCACTGCGGGCTCCAGGGGAGGGACAGGGCTCCTGGGTGCCACCCTCGTATAGAGCACCAGTTACACAGCTCGAGGGCTCAGGGCGGATGGGAAGAGGCCACTGACTCTGGAGATCTGCGGGGGTTAACCTCAAACCCCACCTATTTTACAGGCTACATCTTAGCATCCACCTCCCCCAAAGGGCAAGCCCAAGACTAAACTCCCTGCAGCCCTGCTTCTGGTCCATCAGAGCCAGCACCAGGACTCTGCAGCCTTATCCATTCTCCCCACCCAGGGCGCTCGCAGGCAGAACAGGCCGGGAGGAGGAGGGGCCTTTGGCTGGCAGCTTCCCCAGCAGAACTTCGGGTTATTTTTTCTCTTGCTCCCAGACTGGAAGGATGGTCCAAAGTTTGGGCACTAGACACTGGAGGGGATTCCCTGGACACGAGGGGAGCAACCCCCACCAGGCCACCAGATGCCCCTGGATTCATTGCTCATTCCACCCCCTTAAAGACAAACCCAGCATCATCCACCAGCGCCTTTCTGCAGCATGTCGCGCACTCCCTCCCCTGCCCCCCAAAGAGGCAGGCAATACCAATACTTACTGAGGGGGAGCTCCTGGTGGCCCTGGATTGAAAGGTCCTGGGTTGAAAGGGCCCATTGGGCCAGCAGGGCCCGGGGGCCCTCCCGGCCCAGGCCCAGGTCCAACTGGGCAGAGGGGGCCCTGGAGAGAGGAAATAATCCGTAAGTGCTGAGAGTCACGATGCCCCGGGCCAGCCTCCAGTGTTCTGCTGCCCCCTCGCTGGGGGGGTAGGTGGAAGCTGGGGGCACTCCCCGCACCCACCTCGATCTTCTCCTCGATGAGCTGCTTGGCGTGGTCGATCTGCTGGGGGGAGCCTCGGATGATGAACAGTTTGAAGTTGGGGTCTCCATTGGGAGGCAGCTGCCGGGAGATCTCGACGAAGGCCCCCGTCTGCTGGTTTATGGCTTTGACGTTCTCCCCGCCTAGGAGAGAGGGTGGAGCGGTGAGCTCTGGCTCTGCTGGAGCGGTGGCGGGGAGACGCGCCGATGGCAAAGGGCACTCACCTCTGCCAATGACCAGCCCACACTTGTGAGTAGGGATAGAGAAGGTCATCTCTCCTCCAGGAGGCCCCCAGTTACCCTGCCCTCGGCCACGGCCTCTGCCTCCGGGGGGCATTCCTGGGCCAGGGGGACCCGGTGGGCCACTCTGCAAGACAACAGCAGAAAGCTTCAGGGAAGGGCCCCTGGCAGCCAACTGAAATCTCGGCACCTCCCGCCGGCAGGGGGAAATCAGTCTGGTGGCTCAGGTGCTTTGAGCTTTAAAAGCGACCCGCTGAGGGAGGAAAAGCAGGTGTGCGCCAGGTCCCAAGCCCCAGAGAGCACAAAGAGCCATCACTTGGGGGCAGGTTGTGAGCGTGGACTGAAAGCCAAGAAAATCTCACTCCCTCTCCCTTCTAGGTCAGATATTCTCAGCCAGCCTCTCCAAACACATTCTATAAGGTTCTCGCCGATACTTTTTTCACTCTTAGTGTCAGTTTAGAGGGTGGTCATGAAAATCTGACCTCTAGGTAGGGGCCGCCATCCCGAAAGGGTTGAGAAATGCCCCTTCAGAAAGTATTTTTCTGCCTTGTTATTTAGGTTCTAAATTCAGGTCCCGTCTGCTGGAAGGCTGGGAACAGGGCTAGGGTTAATGATGACACAAGAACAAAAGCTACTTGTTAAGAGGGACAGATTTTGAGGAGTGGGCTAACCGTTTTTTTACAGTTTTTTCTATTGGTTTGCCCTGGTACAGTTAAGTGGCACTTCCCCCTACTGTGAGCAGTTCTCCTGGTATAGCTATTCCCTTATGGTAAAGGGACAAAGCCATACTGGCATGCAGCACAGATAAGGGGAGGCCGTGTGGTCTAGTGGAGAGTGCACTGGCCAGGGACGCAGGAGCTCTGGGTTCTCTTCCCAGCTCTGCCCTGCTGGGTGATCTTGGGCAAATCCTCCTTGTGCCTCACTTTCCCTATCTGTACAATGGGGATAATGATATTGACCTCCTTTGTGATCTACTGATAAGAACTAAAGATTATCCTAACAGCATCCACACTACAGAACACACTGGGATAACTATTTAAGTAAGAAATCACCACACCTGAAATAGTTATAAATTAGTAAAAAGCCTTTAGAGCATGCTTTGACCCCGTCTACACTTACAATTAGATGGACCTAGCTATGTGGCTGAGTGCTGTAGCTACGTCGACCTAACCCTCAGCATAGGAGCGGCTAGGTCAACAGAAGAATTGGTCAGTTGACCTGGCTACTGCCTCTCAGAGAGGTGGATTCCCTATGGCAAGAGAAACCTTGTCGAAGATGCTTCAGCTGTGACATTGTAGCACCCCTAGTGTGGACATGCCCTGAGTCACCATTTAAGTGTTTGTTAACACCTAATTAACATTTTGATTTAAAAGAACCCTAATTTGCAACACACAGCTTTTCAATTAAGGTGTTACGAGCTTGCAATAAACAGAGCTTCTATCTCCCACTGGTCTGCCAAAACCAGGGAAGATCTCAGTCCTGTTTTTTTTTTAAAACCTAGAAATAAGTAGGAAGAAATTTGACTTTACAGGCCCCCTTCTACATCACACAGCAGAAAAGTAGCAGCACAGGTTCTATTTTTAGGACTCCTTTATTGGTTAAAGGAACACCTGGACAGCCAGACTGGATCAGACCCGAGGCCAGCCTACCCAGTATCCCAGCAGACGCCACCCCTAAGGTTTTGGAGGAAGACGTAAGAACCCCGCAGCAGCAGGGTAACCTGTCCCATGGTAGGTCCCATTCTGATCTACCAAGGCACTTTGAGACAGTCTCCCTGAATCACTCTATTCACCAGCTAATAAAGATGCATTTTCTGCTAAGGAACACACACGCTGGGTGGGGAGTCGGCACCTCCTAGGGCAGCATGCTGGAGTGAGGCACCCCAGTGTTACCTACCCGAAGGCTCTGCAGGAGGTCGTTTATAATCCGGGCAGCATGCTCGCACCTGTCTGGGGGCCCCATAATATGGGCGATCTTCTCAGGACCTGTCCCATCATCTGAAACAAGCAAAGAAGCCAGCTCAACAAAGCGAGGTACCCATTGCCATGCCCAACTCCTCGAGACGAGGGCTCTGGACAAGCGCCAGGCTCCAGAACACTTTGCATTCGCAGCGGACGAGGTTTACCATTGGGTGCGCAGCAGCGTAAAAGGAAGTAGCAGCATCTCTGCAAAATAGCATCCCCTTGCACCCATCCTCAGCTGTGGCACTCAGGAACCATGGTGAAGAGGGTACAAGTAACAGGCACCAACCTCCTGGATTAAGACTATCTGGACAGCGTAGGCCATGCTAAAATGCGCTTCGTCTGCCTTTTACGCATGCACAGTGCCTGTTTCATTAACGCAGGATCAGTGGGTGCAAGGGCAGGGGACGCATCCCATCAGCCTGAAGAAGCAGATAGCTTAAACATACCACTATAGCAATGTGGGAAATTAACCTCTTGGAAGCTTGAGTGAAATCTGCTGTTTGTGTGTGTAAGTGTTCTCTCTGTTAAACGACTGCTCAGAGCACAGGATTTGCCATCCAAGGTCAACCCCTGGTTCTCTAAGCCAGGTTATCCGCCTCTGGAAGTGGCTGATACCCGCTGCTTCAGACGATGGCCACCATCCCATCCCACCTCGCATAATGCACTGAGCTATTTGCACTCATGTATGGGGGAAGACTATTCCTTCCTGACCCCTTAACCCACAGGTGTGAGATTGGATAGGGATTTTTTCCAAGGAAAACAATCTGTTGTCTTGGTTGTCAGGGAAAATGCCGCCCCCCCCAAGTCTAGTATGGTGCGGATATGAATGAGGACCTCTGAAGATATCACTGAATGTTGTGTTACAATATCAACACCCCAGGGAACATGTGTGCAGAATAGCCCAGGCTGAGTTTTTGGTAGATCTGAATCTTGATGCTCAGCCATGCAGGTGATGGGTTTGGAGGGATTCGCTGGTGAAGGGGAAGAGGAGAACTATTTAGGCTTCTGACCTTGCTTGAACTGTATCCGAACTCCAGCATCATTTTGTATTTTCTTAATCATCTCTCCGCTACGGCCAATAACCACACCAACAGAATGCCTAGGCACAGGGACCTGAGGAAAGGTCAAGAGCAAAATTAACTGGAGAACAGGAAACACGGCTAAGACCTAGGAAGTAATTTCCTAGGACACTAGGCCCAAGGCTTTTTGGTGACTGCTGCCCCCTACTGTCAGACTACGTAACATCCTCCCTTGACAGAACCACCAGCAGGCAGACTGTTCTGCAAGGAAAGATTGTCCCCCAAACTAATGCGCTAAATCGGTCTTACATCTATTCCTCCACCGATCCTGGAACCGTATTCGTTTCGGTCACCAAAGCCTCCCTGGTCACGTTCTCGGAGGATGTCCATCACCATCTCACATGCTTGCTGCAAACAAGAAACAGCAACATGAGCCCAGGGAACCAGTGAACCCCTCACACTGCAGGCCTGGCTCCCAGAGTAAGCAGCACTGAGGCTCGCATGGACCATGGGGCACCCAGCCAAGAATTTCTTCTTTAAATGGTGACCATTAGCTAGGTTAAGGGACTTTAATCCCAGTGTCCCCACACAGAAAGGATCCCAGTTAGGGTGACCAGATGTCCCGATAAAATCGGGACCATCTTTTGTACCGCATCCCGACCAAGCTTCGGGCGGGACAGGGCTCTTTTTTGCTCAACAGCTTCGGGCGGGAAGTCCCGATTTTCGGGTCTTCTCATCTGGTCACCCTAATCCCAGTGGTCCAGGAAAGCCACAGTAAAAAGACACAGCTGCTACCAATGCAGCTCAAGTGAAGCTCCAAGAGGGACATGCACACCCCCAGCCATGTTTGATAGTTCAGGCACGCGCAGCTCTGTTCCCAGTCTCCTGGCCAAGGCTGGGCAATTCCCAAATTCACCCTCAGTTCTTTCTACCTAGCAGGCCACTGTAGTCGAGCTTTGCACCTGTCCAGCACTTTCATAGAGGATCTCGGTGATTTATAAATAGCAGAACATCCACCACAGCTGCGTGGCAGGTATATTCAGCATCCTTTTACTGAGGTATAAGCAGACAGAGGTCATCAAACTGCCAAGGATCTACAGTGTCTGTGATACAACCCAGGCATCCTGACAGGCAGACTCCCTCGCTGCTTAATTTAATCATTTCAGTACATATTTATACCTGTACCGTGCTCACCATCTGAGGAGCTCAGACGTTTACATCAAATTCATTTCCACACCCTATTTAAGAGTCATTTTGGGGAAACAGGGAAAAGAACCGACTTGTCCATGTTCTCGCAAGATGTCCATCACCATCTCACATGCTTGACCAAGGGGTCACAGCAAGTGGAGAGGCAGAGCTGGGACTAGCAGCCAAGTCTCCAGACTCCTACCCTGGTGCTTTAACCACAAGCCCATCCTTCCTCTCAAGCGGACACCATTCAGTATTCACTTCCTGTCCTAAATAAGGTTGTGCTGATGGACTATGGGTGGTTTCACTGTGGGAGGCGTCTGCGTGAAGCAATTCTGAATGAGCAAAGGGTTCCGGAGAGACCAAAGTGACTCACTAGGACATTTATACGGTTTGAGCCAAAGTAGTTAATTTCAGAGTGGCCCTAAGGCAGGTAACCACTGACCACTAAAGCAGTGGTTCTCAACCAGGGGTACATGTATCCCGGGGGGTACACGAGGTCCTCCAGGGGATACATCAACTCATCTAGATATTTGCCTTGTTTATGCTGCTATATACACACACACACTATACACTGAAATGCGAGTACAATATTTATATTCCAGTTGATTTCATAATTATATAGTAAAACGAGAAAGTAACCAGTTTTTCAGTAATAGTGGGCTGTGACACTTCTGTATTTTTATGTCTGGTTTTGTAAGCAAGTGGTTAAGTGAGGTGAAACTTGGGGTACGCCAGACAAATCAGCCTCCTGAACGGGTACAAGTCTGAGCGCCACTGCAGTAAAGAGACCACGTAATGGGAACCACCTTATACCATCCGCAACAAGCCCTCCCCATGGGGAAATAGGGCAACAGAGCATTCAGTCAGTCAACCTGCTGCCCTCGCTCTCCACACAGATGGTTACATACACAAACACCCGCACTAGGGCGAGCCAGCCGGACCTACCTGTACTTTGTAGGGGTCTCCAATTATCCGAAGGGGCTTGTCTACATTGGTGTTTTGGGAACCGTCTTGAATTAAAATCATTTTCACTCCAGCTCGCTCCTGCATTGGGGTGGAGGAGATTGGAAGACATCAGCCAGGGGTTGGGCAAGTCGATAGCTGGAAGTCTCCAGAGGCTCTATAACATGCCATGCACCTACCAGAGCCTACACTGACTGGCACTCTGACAGGGGAAGTAGAAGGGACCAGATTCCCCACTAACCAACTCCAGGAGCGTCACCATGGTCTCAAGAGAGACACCCAAGAATTTAGCTTGTGTCGTGAACCATGGTTCCAATACAGACATGGCAGTTCGCAGTGGAGACCAGTCCTGAAACCATCACTGCTAAGGGCACACACCCCTACCTGTAGATTTGGGGATCTCCAGGGTTTTAGGCTTCCATTGAGTTACACTCCTAGCCCTTCCAGGGGTGAAGCTTTCTGAACACGTGCCGACTTAGGCAGGATTCCCTGCACCCTGGCTGATGCCTGTGTGACTCAGTGTCCCTGTGTTCCTGTTGCACTTGTTCAGAGATGCCAGGGAGGCAGCTAACCTTGGGGCTTATCTAGACTAGGGAAGTCTGCACAGGGTTGCTCCTGTGCAAAGTGGGACTTACCCTCGTAAGGTAGATGGGTGCCAAGCCCGGTTTATATTGGTGTAGCACAAATATGGAATTGGCCCTGGAGGAGTGACCCCAACATAACCCCTCTTGCATAAACTGGGCCTTAGGGGCATTATATGGACTTTGCCGAGCCCCCAGAGGAAAAGCTGACCATGCACCCCACCTAAGCTAACAGGACACAGCTGGACACCGCATTAGTGAGTGACCCAGAATTTTGGAAGGAATCCGAGTGGCCCTAGAGCACAAGCCTTTCAATGCTCAGGATGAAGAGGCCCCCAAAGGCACCATGCTAGAGGGGGCTGAGCCGCAATGCAGGTAGTGCTGACAAGACAGGAAAGAGGAGGAAATGGCTAAGTGAGGGGAAAGGGGGTAGCTCTGGTGCACTGCCCCCTACTCTAACCATGGGCAGTTCTGTCCGCCTGCCCCACAGTCTGGGTGGCTCCCAGCCCTTACCTGCAACTGTTTAATGGTCTCTCCCCCTTTGCCGATCACCAGCCCCGCCTTCCCAGCCGGGATCATGATTTCCTGCACTGTGCCGTTCTGCCCATTGGCGTTGTCGTGGAACTGACCAGGCGGCCCCCCACGACCCCGCGACACGATATCATCCAGCATCATTTTCGCCTTCCTGTGAGGGGGAAAAAAACCAGCAACGGGGGTGAGCAGAAGGGGGGTGCACCTAGCAGCCATTCGTACACCCTAACAACGCAACACACAGGACAGACCCTTGGCACTGCAGTGGCCCATCCAACTCCCTTCCAGGTGCCTCTCTCGCCGTGAGCTCCCATCCCACCATGCCAAGTCTCAAGACCCGAGGACAGCCCAGATAACACACACTGCGCAGGTTTCTGTCTAGCCCTGTGTGTTCCAGAGGGGGTTTGTTCAGTCAAGGACAGCGAGGCCTTGCCAAGAAGGCAGGCCCAGCTGCCACACTGCCCAGGGCCGACCTTTGCTGCACCCTAACCCCAGGATTATAAACCAAAGTGGACATTGCTGGTCTGTCACCAAGAGCCCTGAGCAGTAAGGTCAGGAGCTGCCCACTGCTGCACCTATCACTGGGCATTTTGGTTCTACATCCTATGGCCAAACCGTGTCACAACTGCCCAGCTCAAAGCAAGAGGCTACAGTCCCTTCTAATGACGGGGCAGGAGACCCTATGCTTGCAAACCTCCCACTCAGAATTTCACTGTTTGGAAAGGGGAGGGGAAGGGTTATGAATTTTCTTCAGGGTCTCTTCCCACTAACTTTAAGGCCCTTGTCCTCCCTGAAGACAGGGAAGTTCCCAAGAAGAAAACCACCAAACAGCAGCAGAACCTCCAGGACAGCACAGCAGAAGACAGGTGACAGTGAGAACCTTTGGCAGTGGTTTGTCAGCGAGGGAGGAGAGGCAGAAAACAAAGCAGGTTTTGAAGATTTGTACTTAAAGTTCAGCCACAAGTCCCTGCCTGACAGACAGCCGATTATTCAGCCATGGGTCCTGGTGCAGATTGTAAAGGGTGTACTCACTGGACAGATTCTGGGGATCCAGTCAGAGAGACGCTCCGCTCTGGTAATCCGCCACTGTCTGTAGGAGAAGACGGTGTTAAATGACATGCTCCTAGGGCAGTGTGCTTATGCTTTCTCTCCCTACAAACAAAGTCAGAACGGCGCTATGAAGGAGCCGGACTAACCGGGCAGAGATCTGAAGGGGGAATGCTCTGTGGTGGCTGAGTTGTCTAAGCAGATGCACACTGTGCCAGGTGGCTCAAAGTTCCGTTTTACTTGCCGGTGCTGATGGCCTTTGCCATTTTACATCAATGACCCCTGGCATCGATAAGGCGTCACTACAGTAGCTAGGCACTATTATATAGATGAGTGAACTCACTGCATGCCAGGGAAGACATGGCCAGAGCTGTGTAACACACTATTAAACCCCACACACTCCCAGGAACACGTTAGAACATTTCTGGGGAACGCGCGATGCCAGGGGCATTCTTTGATTCAGAGATTTAAGGCCAGAAAGGACCATTATGATCATTTAGTCTGACCTGCATAATGGGGGCTGCATAGAACTCCACCCAGGAATTGCCACAGAGCCTAGCAACATACTAGAGACATCAGATGATGGAGAATCTACCACATCCACTGCTCAAAGGGGCAATTCTGTTCACTGGTATAAAATTACACCTCAAATGAGGGGGCCCAGGAAGACAAGTCTAGCTGGACATTGATGAGCACTCTGCAGAGTTCTTGCACTATGAAGGGTTCCCAAGAAGCACCAGTCCATACCTGGCGAGATCTGTACTTTGCAGCCCGAGTCCTGCTGGATTTTGTTGATCTGTTCACCTCCTCTGCCTATAACTGGGGGGGGAAAGGAAAGGAGAAGAACTGATAAGGAACACCGGCTTGCTACAGGGAAAGGAAATGTCACTAGCAGACAGGTCTCAAAGCAAACTGCTTCACATGATTCAGTTATGGACTATTAATCTGCAACCACTTTAAAAAGAAAACAATCCAATATCCATCTATCTCCATGCAGAAGATTCCTCCTTACATTCTACTGGAGGAATGGTAAAAATAATGTTCAGATATAATGTAGTGGGAGGGGGCCCCCCCCCACACTGCAGGTTCTAGGATGATCTTCGCCCTCACAGCTACAAACATACGGCACTTTTCAGCCATGAATCTCAAAGCACTGTACAAAGGCGAGCGAGTTTCATTATCCCCTTTCTAGAGAAGGGGAAACTGAGGCCGCAGCAAACAGAACCTAGGGCTCAAGTCCAGTGCCCCATGCGAGTCTATGGGCTTCAGAAGGGGGAAGACAAGCAACAGCTTCAAATATTAAATCTAGTTAAACCAGACTCTCAGAAGGGCCTTGTTCACCACAGGGCCTGGGCAGCCTAAAGGAATCCGTAGCCGCTGAAGGAGAGTTTGGTGCACCCAAACTCAGCCAACTCCTCCTCTAGCCTCAAAGAGCTCAGAAAGCCAAGCCAAGTGAAACCGCATCTTGTAACCCAACTGTTTCCTGGGCTCGGCTCTTGGGTGCAACGGAGCCCAGTTTTCTCCTGCTTCGCATCATGCTGAAGCCAGTGTTACAGCCACCATTCCTGCTGGCAAAGGTCTAAATTGGACTCCCTTCAGAGCCAGTCACTGCTTCTCAGATCAGCCAGACAAGACTGAAAGTCCCCTACTCCCTGGGAGAGGAACATGGAGCCCTTCACAACACTCCTGTGAATCCGTGCCACTGCTCACAGACCACAATATCAGTGCACAATGGAAGTGCCAACAACCACGGTGACAACACACCCAGCTAGGAAGTTGCCCTCAGTATCTAATCCCTACCATTTAAAGCAGGGAGTCCGAGCCTGTGCATTCAATAAAACAAAATGCTCCACCCTGCATCTCTCCTGGCTGGGCCAAGTGCCACACCAGAGTTGCCAGAGTGTCAGGATAAGACTCAAATGCTAGTCAGATCTCGGACAGCTGTAACCCAACACAGTGAAGGGGATCAGCGCAAAGAGCCAAGAACAACTGAGCTTTTCTGCAAAAAGCTCAGCAACTGGCACTGAGAGGCCAGGAAGGTATTTGTGAGTAAAAGCAACAGGGAAAGCCTTTCACTAAAGCAGCGGCAGGCTGCTCCCTCCCTGTCTAATACTCACTGAGTCCCACCATGCCATCAGGTACTCTGTACTCTTCAGTCACTGTAGACCTGCAAAGGGAAACGGTCAGCGGCTTAAAGTGAGGAGTGGGAGGGTAACAAAAAAGGAACCGATATTCACCTGCATCGATCAGAAACAAAAGAAAAAAGACTTTCCTTCTCCTGGGAGGACAGACCGATTGGGAGACTGAGCTGCTGGCACCAGTCTAGGGGATGCGTGAGCGTCAGGGTTACGCACGGCAAACTAGTTACATGCCCTGGAGTCCACTGTATCAGCATTTGCACACAGTGCTCTGCTTTTACAGAAGCCAAAGCTATGAAACCTACAGCAAAGGCTGCACAAGAACTAGAAATACCGCGCTGGTGGCCAAGAAGCACGTCCCTCACTACCAACACGGCACACTCATGCCAGGAGTCACCAGTCTCCTCAATGGCATGTCACGCGACTCCAAGTGCAAGCCTCACATCTGAGCAAAGCAGCTTGTTAAGTTTTGGGGCATCACAATGTTGCCCCTCCTGCAGATGTCTGAAGTACAAGAGATGTGTCGCTAATCTGGTTCTGAAGGTTCAGTTCAAACTCACAAGCCTTACGACTTTGGGGTGGGGGAGAAGGGTGAAGGTGGAGTTTACCTGGGAGGAGGATGGATCGGTCCAAGTTGAGCTGACATTGCTGAAAGCGAAAACCAGGAGAGGTTTTGGGTTATGAATTCACATACCAGAAAGCAGAACAATGCCACAAAGCCAATAACAAATCAGTCACTATCCAGGCAGACTATGGAAGATAAAAATCCCAGCAGGTTAAAAACAGTTTCCTACACATTTCTAACCCAAATCTTCCTCTTCCCCAATCTTTCACCCGATCCACTCTTATTTTCTCAGCCTCAATGTGAAATGCCCACTACAGGTGAGCAACAGCTATCAGAGGGCTTTCTATGTGGTTAACAGCACCTCCCCAGGCACGGGCTATAAAGTTATTTTCCCTTCCCTTTTAACGTAAATTATACTTACAGTCACCTTGAGCAGCCAGCTTCTTGCTCTCTGGCTGGTCTGTTTAAAAGAGAAGGGAGTAGATTAGATGCAAGCCAACCTCTTTCCAGTACTTACAGGTGGCCTCCCTTCTCCACATGCTGACATGTGACATAGGAGACCAACTCTTGAAGTATGATGGGCTAGATGTGAGCTATGTACATCCTCATTAAGGAAACCGTCAGAACATTTAAACAACGGACACTTGTCAAAATAAAAATTAATATTCTCAATCCAAGCGCCTATGACAACAACTAGCATTTAGATAGTACTTCCCGTCCTGTGCTTAGACAATACCCAGGAATCTTTCACCCATGCTGAAAGGCCCTGGCACTTCCACCGGTGTTGGAATCAGAGATGGCAATGGATTCGGGCAGAGAGGCTACTGGATTAGCAGTGCAGAGACACGGGGGGTTACTCCCAGCTCGGACAGTGGCTCTGTGTGAGAGCTTGCGCAAGTCATTTATCTGTGTATTTCAGATGTGCTAGTTGTACAATAGGGATATACTGAAAAGCCCCCCCAAGATCTACAGACAAAAAGCACTAGATAAGTGTTAAGTATCAAGGCCCAGCACTCATCACATAATGGTGCTGTTCAAATACAGACAACGAACACCCTGCAGTACCTCCGTCTTCCAGTTGCCTCTTCTGACCCCCAAACCCAAAGTCTGGAGTGTTGTTGTTCACCGTGGTAGCTGCATCACCCCCAATTTTAGCCGCTATCTGAAAAGAAAGCAGTTGGCATTGTACAGTTACTACCAAAGGGAAAATCCTTCCAGAAATTCGCAACAATGGGGAAAGTAAAAGCAACTGGATTAGCAAAAACGAAATTCTCAAGCCCTAGGACCTTCAGTCCATTAAATATACCACACAATAACTGCAATGCCATTTAAAAAGTCCTAGGCTAGGCTACACAGTTCAGATGACTATATTAAACAACCACGCTTAAGCTAAGCAAGGGCTAGCATGTTATTACAGCACTAAAAAAAATATGCTCTAACCTAGGTCTAGATATAGAGTTAATGACATTTATTATAGTATTTGCATATAGCAAACACTATTAAAACTGAAAAATTGCAGCTACTAAATACTAATAATTCATGTGTTTAAACTTCCTGAAAAACATTTTCTGGGGCTGAAAGATTTGTACTTTATTTCAGCCAAAAAGTGACTTATGCAAAAAACCTTATTTAAAAACACAAGTGTACCTTCCTATGTTTCTGTTCACTGATGTAACTCAAAAGTGGCAGTACCTTCAATCTTTATACCTACCAGACATATAACGCTCAGTCAAGAGAACTATACCACATTAACGCCAAATAATTTGAGAGCGTGGAAGTAGAATGTGCAGCAGCAAATTTCACTAGCTAAGAGTCCACTTTTGAATGCCAGTTGAGACACTTTGTCCCATTCCTACCTCTCAGGTAGGATGCAGAGTCACAACAGTGGTTCTTGTATGTAGAACTGTTAGCTTACGCTCAGTTCAAATTTCTCACACTCCAGCTAGCTCTCTGGAAGCATCAGTATACACTCGGGTTTCTTAGGTGTGCGCATGCATTAATTTTGTATTTACATGAGTGTACACAACTCAGACAGATTTCCCTCTTTCATTAAACTTAGGAAATTAAATGCAAAAAAATTGTTAATACAACATTAAGGTTGCAAATTTTAATTAAGAAGTCAAGCATTGCAATAGTTAGTGTTTTTATGAGAATCTGAATTTGTGCACACAGGACAAATGTGTAACTTGAGTATACACACTAATAATTGGTACCTACAGATATTCGTTATTTCAATTACTGATAAGATTAATGTGTACAATTAAGATCCAATAGGACAGAATTAAGACTACCATATGATATTTTGTATTTCCCATTTAAATTCACAACCTTAACACTGCATTAACATCGGTTTTCAACTGATTTTTAGAAGTAGCTCCCTTGTTTATTTACCTGCTGCAACTCAAGTTTAGGATTCTGCTCAACAGGAGCTGACACCACCACAGGCACCTGAAGACAGTAGAGGACATGGTGATGTGCTCAGCTGTTGCAGGACAGAGAAAATCCTGTGCTTGGGTATTGGCAGATAAGTCATTTTTATAGTGTTCATAAAAGGTGCAAGATTGACAGCACTGAAGGTCAAAGTTCTCTACCTAGCCAAATCAAGTACAGCCACAGTAGTCCTACAGCAAGGTAAGATTCCCTACAATGCCCCCAGCAATGTGTGTCATCCACTACAACTAGCAATTATTGTTATGTGTCGACAGTGAGCTTGCTGCTGTACAATTCACAAAAGGCTATCCCTGCCCGGAAGAACCGCAATTCTCAAGTGACCTGGAGGGACTCTTCTTTGGGCCAGAGGACAGCTCAGTTTCAGTGTCCCATTCAATACTCTGCCCCTTTGGTGAGGAAGCCAATTGAACTCTGGTGATGTGTGTTCTGGACATCTGCTCACTGAGAAGCGGACTGAAGCCTAGTCACTACCAGAAAGGTTTGCTGGGATAGCTACAAGATACCGATCCCGGCAAACAGAGCCCTGCAGCGGGACTGGAATCCCGCGGGTCCAGCACGACCTGTTGCCCTAATAGTGGGAACAGGTAAAATTTACTTTGTTGCAGATGCAATTGGGTGGGCAAAAACCACAACAAAAACATCTCAGATTGTGGTAATTTGCAGAAAAACTCTAAATGGTTAAAGATTTGTTTTATTCTTTTAATGGTAAAAATGGTCTGAATTCCGTTCTTTGAGAGAGAAAGAAACTGATGGGATTGTTTAAAAACAAAAAAATTCAAGTGGCATGGAGGGAATCTGTTTCTCTTGTGGGATCTAAGGTTTTTGCAGGTGGGAGTGGGATAAAAATGCAAGAAAATGTGGGAGTGGGTATTGCAGGGCAGGATAGGAGCAGGATTTAAAAAAGAAAAATAGTCCCACACCGGGCTCTCCTTGCAAACTCTTCTGGTGGCGATTAAGATTGTTTATGCTGGGACAGTTTACACAGTTCCCCAAAGGAAATAAGCTATTCTGGAAAAGCATAACTGGGTCTACACTAGGGCTTTTGTCAGTATAAAAGTGTCGTTAAAAACCACACCCTAAATTGACATTATTGACAAAAGTTAAGTGCACACCTGTTCTTAAACTCCCCAGCCCAGCCACACCATTCGAGGGTAAGCACTTTTGGTAGCTATCAAGATGGTCTGGATTCCAATCAGTGACACAGAAGTGAAAAGCTTTGTACACCCCATTATTAGTCCACTAAACCATCCCACCCACCCCTTAATTTTATTAAAAACAAACATATCCCCGATTTAAGGTTGCACGTTTCACTTTTGGAATCCTTCACTTTTTAACGAAGTGAGCTTTGCCCCTTGGATCCCCTAAAAACAAAAAAATAATATTCTAATTTTAACACTAAAATTTCAAGTGCCAGCCGTGGGGCAGCTACAAAGCATCCAAGGCGTTAAACATTTAGAAATACATTTCCCAAACTTAAGCTGTCAGTTTTATACTGAAGCATCCACCTGACACACAGATGTATTAATATTCCAAGATTTTAGCACTGCAGAAAAATACACCTAGAAGTTGGGAAGAAAATTAGCATGAAACATATCACCAATCACCAGCATCTCAGTACTTCCCTGCAGTGAAAAGACTAGTGCAGCATTTCCCTGCATGTTAGCAGGGCCCACGTTTCAGCGGTATGTCCAACCACCAGTGCCCGCGAGTCATAGCAGGATACAGACATTTTCAACGTAGAGAAATTCCTTCTGCAAATGCAATCGTGCATCTGAATTGTGACTGACTTGTCAGCATTTACGCTGCTTCCTCTGTAGTCTGAGGAAATGAAGCCGTGAGTTCCAGTGGCTTCCCTAGCTGATAAAGATGCGAATCTGCTCCACAATTTCAGTGGGAAGTGTCACCCTCGTCTCCCAAATGTTGGGTGTCTATTTTTTGTAGACCGTGTGTGTGTGTGAGTGTGAGAGAGACAAACTTGTTTGAGCAGTTGGGTTAGTGGCCCATGGCTCTGGGGTTTTATAGCATTCCGCTAGCCTTGCAAAGTCAGAAAAATAAGGGACACCTGCAGAAGTTGGGATGTGTGGTGACATCAAGCCCTACTGCCCATTAAGTTAGATAAACCACCAACCACCTGAGGACAAGGTTAACACAGCCAACCTTCTCCTTTTGGGACAGTCATACTGCAACAAGAACGGAAGGAACCCCAGAATTAAGGAGGGCCATCCCAAACATGTCCCTATTTAATGTGGGACTAGGGATAGGGCCCCAGGGGGTGCTGCAGGCAGAAATAGGGGAGGGCTGAGCAGAGCTCTCTCCTGGTCACATGTGAGGGAACAGACTCAGGAGCCTGGCCATCCTCCTCTTCCACATGCATGAAGCAAGAAGTGAGACCCAGGCTAAGAACAAGCTCAGTATGGACCATGAAATCGTGAAGCTCAATGCAGATGAACAACTCTGACCTTCCCCTCCCCAAACTGGTGATCCACACGACTGTCCTACCCCCATGGGGGAACAGGAGTAGGCCACCTTGGGGATCCCCCTCACCTTCCTGCCCCTCTTCACTCAGCCTATCCTCTCCAACAGCTCCCTCCAACCCTTTACCTCCCCTTCCACTCCTAAGACCCCAGCCCCTCTGCTCCCAATACCTACCACATACTCCCCCCTAGTCCCCAGTTCCTCTTCTCCCCACATCCCTCTCTCCACCCCATTACCCCCAGCCCCCCTCTCCCCCCTAGGGCCCCCTCCTCCCACAGCCCATATCCATCCCCCACACTCCAGGCCTCTCCCCCCCCCATACCCCCTCCCCTCCCATATCCCTTCCCTCAACCCCCTCACTCCCATCCTCTGCCCCCTCCCCCCATAGCCCCTCCCCCTCCCCCACCCCTTTCCCCCATAACCCCTACCCCCTCCCCCGCTCCCACCCCATACTATCCCTCTCCCCCATAACCCATACCCCCTCCCCCACCCCTTCCCCCATAACCCATACCCCTTTCTCCACCCCTCTTAACCCCCTCTCCTCTGCTCCCAGACCCCATAACCTATCCTGCTCCTCCCCGCAACTTACCTCCCTCCCCTTCTACTCCCAGCCCTCGCGGGCCATACCCTTTCCTCCCCCCCCCATCCTAGCCCCCTCCCCATCCCCGCCCCCCCCCCGTCACTTTCCTCCGCCCACCCCTGTAACCCTCATGGCCCCAGGCTCCGGCCCCCCCCCATCGCGCCTCAGGCCCGGGCCCCCCCCCGGCTCCCGGCCCGGCCCCGCCGCCCCCTCACCTGTCGGGCCCGCTGCACGGCGTCGGCGAAAGCGTCCTTGCGGATCCCGCCGGGCGGCCCCCCCGCTCCGCCCGGGCCGGGCCCCCCCGCGCCTCCCGCGCCCGCTCCTCCCGGGGGCGGCCCCCCAGCTCCGGCTCCGCCGGCTCCCCCACCGGGGGGCCCTCCGGAGGGCGGGGGCCCGGCCGGGCTATAGTCCGACATGGCGGCGGCTGAGGCCGGCGAGAGACGCTGAGGAGGCGGCGGCGGCGGCGAGGGCTCAACGCGGGAACCAGGCCGAGCTCTCCACACACCCCCGCAAAGCACGGTGGGATGGGGGGCGGGGACTCCGCCGATATCCCCGCCCCCCGCGAGGCTCGAAGGCCAGTCACACAAGCGGAGCGCTCTGAGTGACAACGACCTGCAGCCAATCCCCATAAGGAAGGAGCCGGCTTACCTGACTGGCCTATTAAAGGGATAGGAGGCGGGTGTTAAAACTGAGTGTCAGTGGACTCAGCCAATCGCACAGGGAAGGGTCCCTGAATTTGCTTTATTATTGGAGGACAAGTAGACGAGAGCCCGTATTGATTGACACGAGATTAAGCTAATCAGAGATGAACTGTTGCTCGTCTTTGGACTCCCATTGGCGAAGACTAAGGATGGGCGGATATTATAATTGATTGACGTTTTTATAGACCAATCAAAGATGGCAAATGCCCAGGACAGGCCTATCCGGCGCACCTATTGAAGGATGAAAAGGCAGGAGCGAATTTCATTGACAGGCATTTGAGCCATTCACAGGGAAGGGATTCCACACGCTACTTCTTTATTGGAAGGTGCAATGCATTGGCGGTTCTTATTAGTGAGTGACACGTACATAAAGCAATCAGAAATGTAGAGTGCCCAAGACCTCTCCTTATTGGTGCATGGATAGGGCGGGTCTAATATTGATTGATAGGCAGCTAAGCCTATAAAAAGTAATATATCTCACCTATCTCCCTATTGGAGGATGAGCCAATGAGTCCAGAATTTGATTGACAGAATATAAACCAATCATCCAGCCTCACTCTGACTATTTGGAAACCCATTGGTTAATATGTGTCTGAAGGTGGGGCGATAGCTGATGGACAGGATTCTGGACCTATAGAAGGAAGGGGATTGTATGTTAGCCCAATGGCGTTGGAGAGGCAAGTAAGGCGGGACTTTGAAGGGAATGAAGTGGAGAGTGATTGAAGCTCTGGCCAGATTGACAGCTATATCGGCCAATCACATTGGAAGTGAGCCAGGCTTTACCTGCTTATATTGCCTGGGCAGGGTGACAGGTTAGAGAGCCTTTTACCCATAATCCTTTGGGTGGTTGGTTTCTCCTGCATGAGCCAGGTGACCTCGCTCTCACCTGTGCTGTCTGGGATCGTTAGCCAGCCTATGACCTTTGCCTCAGTGCGGCTGCCCTGTCTCACCTGTGACCTCTGACCCGGCTCTTAAGATGTGACCTTTGCCCCCTACCTGAGCCTGTGACCTCTGACCCAGCTGCGAGGTTGTGACCTTTGCTCCCCAGCCCAAAGGCAGAGATTTCCAGCTCCTCCCCCGTAGCTCCCACCACCGTCCCGGTGGTTGTCGTTTCCCGGAGGCTCTGACCTCTGCCCCGTGGTTGTTGGGTCGCGCCCCCCGCACCCCCGCCCCAAGTTATAGAGCCATAGAGCTGGAAGGGACCTCGACAGGCCGTCTAGTAACTGTACCTGTGTTAAAACCAGAAGTGATGGGCTAGATGCAGGAGTCTTTTGGGGCAGTTCTCTGGCCTGTGTGATACAGGAGGTCGGGCTAGAGAATCACTGTGCCGTTGCAGCCCATAATGCTTGATAGAAGTATGCTTCTGAGTGTAAATATGACATAACTGGAATATGTTTTATGCTAGATATGCCATGTAACATTTCTCTGCAAAGGTTATGATCTACCGAATAGATTCATCCTGTTTGTATGCATGTATCATTTTTGTATTTTAAGTTATGAATATTAGCTATGTACTTCTTTGAGTTTAAGTAGCCTCAGTGAAGCAGTTGGTCAGCTTCTTGAGAAACGATTATTCTCAGTAAGTGCCCAATCAAGAAACACTTAAGCTAACAATGAACTCTGAGAGACGCCAATCCACATCTGAGCTTTCCTGGGAATGTGGCGTCAACCTGTAAGGAACGGAGTCATACATGGACATGTGACTTGCCCATGTGACTCCAAAACTCCATCTTGGAGCTGGACTCTGCATAGGAGAGCGGGAAGGGGTTTCTACCCACAAGAGAGAGCCTATGTAAGCCCCTGGGGAAACCTCTCCATTTTGTCTTCAGCTGGCACAAAAGATAGCCTCTCCACCCCAAGGAGATGCCTGAAAGAAACCGAAACAAATGACAGTAACTACAGGGGTGTGAGTGATTGCTGGACCCAGACTAGGAGGAAGTCTAGTGTGTAAAAGAGGCTTATTGGAACATCTCTGAGGGTGAGATTTACCTGCCTTTAGTTTTTACTGTATTAGACTTAGACTTGTGTGTTTTATTTTATTTTGCTTGGTAATTCACTTTGTTCTGTCTGTTATTACTTGGAACCACTTAAATCCTACTTTTTGTATTTACTATAATCACTTTTTACTTATTAATTAACCCAGAGTCAGTATTAATACCTGGGAGGGTGGGGGGCAAACAGCTGTGCATATCTCTCTATCAGTGTTATAGAGGGCGAACAATTTATGAGTTTACCCTGTATACGTTTTATACAGGGTAAAATGGATTTAGTTGGGGTTTGGACCTCGTTGGGAGCTGGGTATCCGAGTGCTGGAGACAGGAGCACTTCTTGAGCTGTTTTCAGTTAAGCCTGCAGCTTGTGGGGGATGTGGTTCAGACTTGGATCTGTGTTTGCAGCAGGCTAACGTGTCTGGCTCAAACAAGGCAAGGGACTGAAGTCCCAAGCTGGTAGGGAAAACTGGCTCAGAGGTAGTCTAGGCACATCAGATGGCAGTCCCCAAGGGGGTTTCTGTGACCCAACCTGTCACAATCACAATGGTCCCTTCTGGCCTTAAAATCTCTGGAGCCCTAGGCCGGATCTACACTAGAGACCTCTGCTGGCATAGCTGTGTCAGTCAGCGGTGGGAAGAGGTGGGACTTCTGACTGACAGTTGTGTCCGCAGAAGCACCTAGTGTGGACACAGTTATACCAGCAAAACTGTACTTTGGAATAAACTGTACCACTTTGCCCGCATAGCTGTGTCCGCCCTAGGAGCGCTTTGCCATATAGTATATTGGTATTCCTATACTGATAAAACATTGCTAATGTGACATAGCCCTGGTCCTGTCCCTTAACCCCAACATCCTCCATTCTCTCTCCTTTTATCTTCAGTGGTCTGAAAGAGGCTATCCCCTTCTCAGTCCTTTCCAGGCCCCTGGCAAAAAGACACCTGCCTGTTCTGAATGAAAACCTGATATCTACTCAGACAGGTAAGCAAGCAAGATTGGTATTTTAAGAAGATGAGACATTTAAAAACACAGAGACTCTAGCAATCAGACTCCCTATTTTTATTATCTCTGTTTAAATGGTATTTTCCCCCCAAGGGGATGGAGAATTAAAAAACACACAGATTTCAGTACATCCGTCACTAATAACCGCATATGTGTCATTTCCATATTCAACGCGCTGGAGAAACTTTGATCCTGCATATTAATCTGGCACCCAGGATTTTCTATTATGTAAATATGGAGCTTGACAACCGGGCAAATGAATGGTCCTGCTCCTACGGAAGCCAGTGGCAAAGTCCCAAGGACGGCCATGGGGCAGGATCGTTAGTGCTTGGTACTATTTCAGCTTTGCTGCACTGCGGTGCAGTGTGTGTCCACCCACCCCGGCCCCGATGCCACAACATCCCAGGGGTTTGGGAAATGGAACCGATTGCTTAAGTCCTCCTGCCGTGTTTCTTCGAATGTTGTCATCCCAGCTTAACGTACAGCATTAAGGCGACTATCATAGCTACTAGCTGCAGTGGGAGAGAACAAAATATAGAAGGAATGAATAAACTTCTTAAGGATTATATCAAAAATTTTCCAACCTTGGTGCCTAAAGACTGGCATCTAAACTCATGATTATTGTTACATACATTTTTGGTACTTCTAGGTACCAAAGACATAGGGACGGGTAGGAAAGAGGTGCTGGATGCCAAATTTAGGCTGTTAGGTAAGAGATTAAAGTCCAGGCCCTCCATGGTAGCATTCTCCGAAATGCTTCCAGTTCTGTGTGCAGGGCCAGTTAGACAGGCAGAACTGTAGGGTCTCAATGAGTGAATGAGACAATGGTGTTCAGAGGAGAGATTTAGGTTTATTAGGAACTGGGAAACCTTTTGCGAAAGGAGGATTCTGTACAGACGGATGGGCTCCACCTAAACCAAAATGGAACCAGGTCGCTGGCATGTAAAATGAAAAAGGTCGTAGAGCAGTTTTTAAACTAAGGGCTGGAAGAAAGCTGATAGGTGCAGAGGAGCATCCGGTTCAGACGGAGACATCCCTTAGGGGAGGATTTATTATATCCTAGTAAAGAGGAGAGGATAGAACTTGATAAAGTACAGGTAGGAACTGAAGAGAAACAGTCAAATGCATCCGATGAAGTGGGTAACAACCCACGAAAGCTTATGCTGAAATAAATTTGTTAGTCTCTAAGGTGCTACAAGTTTTTCTTTCTTATTTTCGTTTTGCTGACACAGGCTAACACGGCTACTACACTGAAACCAGTCAAATGAAAGAGTCCCATTCGCACATGAAGGCAGGCAACTAAATATTGACAAATTTTATAAGTGCTTGTATACAAATGCAAGAAGTCTAAATATTAAGATAGGTAAACCTGAGTGCCTGGAATTAAATGATGATATTGATATAACAGGCATCCCAGAAACTTGGTGGAATGATGATATTCAATGGGACACGGTAATACCAGGATACAAAATATATAGAATCATAGAATCTCAGGGTTGGAAGGGACCTCAGGAGGTCATCTAGTCCAACCCCCTGCTCAAAGCAGGACCAATCCCCAACTAAATCATCCCAGCCAGGGCTTTGTCAAGCCTGACCTTAAAAACCTCTAAGGAAGGAGATTCCATCACCTCCCTAGGTAACCCATTCCAGTGCTTCACCACCCTCCTAGTGAAAAAGTTTTTCCTAATATCCATCCTAAACCTCCCCCATAGGAATGACGGAGTAGGTCATGGGGGAGTGGCACTGTATGTAAAAGAAAGCATCGAGTCAAATATCTTAAATGAATACATCTTAAATGAATCAAATACAATTGTGCTTGTATAATAAGAGCATAGCAGTAGGAATATACTACCGGCACCTGACCAAGATGGTGGTAGTCACTGTGAAATGCTCAGGGAGATTAGAGAGGCTACAAAAACAGAAAACACAATAATAATGGGGGATCTCACTTATCCCCCTATTGACTGGGAACATGTTGTGACGAACTAGGACTGTTGTTAATGTTTTCCCTGAGTACTGTGTGGGTGCCTCGGTTTCCCCTATGCAGTGCTTGAGTATCTTGGTGGTGGGACAAGGGTGCATGATTGTTACAGAGCCCCAGGGCAGGGGCCTGGACACAGAGAATGGCCGACACTCTGTCTCCTGGCAACAGATGGCCCCGGCCCCTCCCCTGCAAAGGTGAGAGCTGAAGGTGTTGGAACAAAGGGATCAGGTGACCTCCTGGCCCGGGAAGCAGACAAAGGGGAAGGCGGGGCTGGAGAGTTTCAGTTTGGACCTGGCTGGGGAACATGGAGGGAAGCGCAGACAGGGTCTGGCCTCCCTGCTCCCCTTTTGGAGCTGTGGGGTAAAACGCAGGGAGCCCCAAGCTGGGGTCTAAGCTCCCTGCCCCCCGGAAGGGCCCGACTGAGGGGTCCTGGTTGTACTGACAAGCTCTGTTTGAATTGTGTTCCTGGCATCTGTAATAAACCTTCTGTTCTACTGGCTGGCTGAGACTCCCAGTGAATCCGGGGAAGAGGGGTGCAGGGCCGGACTCCCCCACACTCCGTGACACATGTCACCTCTGGATGGGATGCAGAGATAAAATGTTTAGACCTCATTAATTGACCTACTTCTTGGAGAAGCTTGTCCTGGAACCCACAAGGGGAGATGCAATTCTTGATTCAGTCCTGAGTGGCGTACAGGATCTGGTCCAAGAGGTGAATACAGCTAAACCGTTTGGTAATAGCAGCCATAATGTAATTAAATTTAACAACCTTATTAGGGGAAAATACCAAAGAAACCGACCACAGGAGCATTTAACTTCAGAAAGGGGGACTATGCAAAAATGAAGAAGCTAGTTAACTTGGAAATTAAAAAGGACAATCACAAGAATGAAATGCCTGCAAGTTGCATGGAAACTTTTTAAAAACACCATAATAGAGGCTCAAACCAAATGTATACCCCAAATAAAAAAAAAGTAAGAGAAGCATTCAAGGAAGACAAAGCTGTTGCAGAGAAGCTTTGCATTCATTGAATTCTTTGCATCAGTCTTCACTGCAGAGGATGTGAGGGAGATTCCCACACCTGAGCCATTCTTTTTAGGTGACAGATCTGAGGAACTGTCCCCGATTGAGATGTCAGTAGAGGAGGTTTTGTAACAAATTGATAAATCATACAGTAATAAGTCACCAGGACCAGAGGGTATATCATGCAAGCGTTCTGAAGGAACTCAAATGTGAAATTGCAGAACTACTAACTGTAGTATGTAACCTATCGCTTAAATTAGCTTCTGTACCAAATGGCTGGAGGTTGACTAATGTGAGGCCGATGTTTAAATAAGGCTCCGTAGGTGATCCTGGCAATGCCAGGCTGGTGAGCCTAACTTCAGTACCAGGCAAATTGGTTGAAACTACAGTAAAGAAGAGAAGTGTCAGACACGTAGATTAACACAATTTGTTGGGGAAGAGTCAACACAGACGTTGTAAAGGGAAATCATGCTTCACCAATCTATTAGAATTCTTTGAGAGGTTCAACAAATGTGAACAAGGGTGATCTAGTGGATATAGTGTACTTGGACTTTCAGAACGCCTTTGACAAGGTCCCTCACCAAAGGCTCTTAAGCAAAGTAGGCAGTCATAAGATAAGAGGGAAGGTTCTCTCATGGATCAATAACTAGTTAACAGATGGGAAACAAAGGATAGGAATAAATGATCAGTTTTCACAGTGGAGAGGGGTAATTAGCAAGGTCAACCAAGGGTCTGTACTGGGACCAGTGCTGTTCATCATATCCATAGCTGATCTGGAAAAAGGGGTAAACAGTGACGTGGCAAAGTGTATTGCAGACAATACAAATTTACTGAAGATAGTTAAGTCCAAAGCTGACTGCGAATAGTTACAAAGGGATCTCACAAAACTGGGTGACTGGGCAACAAAATAGCAGATGAAATTCAATGTTGATAAATGCAAAGTAATGCACATTGGAAAACATAATCCCAACTATACATATAAAACGATGGGATCTAAATTAGCTGTTACCACTCAAGAGAGAGATCTTGGCATCATTGTGGATAGTTCTCTGAAAACATTCACTCAATGTACAGTGGCAGCCAAAAAAGCAAACAGAATGTTGGGAATCATTAAGAAAGGGATAGATGATAAGACAGAAAATATCATATTGCCTCTATATAAATCCATGGTACGCCAACATCTTGAATACTTTGTGCTGTTCTGGTCACCCCATCTCAAAAAAGTTATATAGAATTGGAAAAAGTGTAGGGCAATAAAAGTGATCAGGGGTATGGAACAGCTGTATGAGGAGAGATTTTAAAGACTAGGACAGTTCAGCGTAGAAAAGAGACGACTAAGAGGGGATATGATAGAGGTCTACAAAATAATGAGTGGTGTGGAGAAAGCGAATAAGGAAGTGTTATTTACCTCGTCACATAACACACAAACCAGGGGTCACCCAATGAAATTAAAAAGCAGCACGTTTAAAACAAACAAAAGGAAGTAATTCTTCACACAATATATAGTCAACCCGTGGAACTCCTTGCCAGGGGATACTGTGAAGGCCAAAAGTATAACTGGGTTGAGAAAAGAATGAGATATGTTTCTGGAGGATAGGCCCATCAGTGGCTGTTAGCCAAGATAGTCAGGGATGCAACTCAGTGCTCTGGGTGCCCCTAAACCTCTGACTGCCAAATGCTGGGACTGAACTTGGATTGTTTGATAATTGCCCTGTTCTGTTCATTCCCTTTGAAGCATCTGGCAGACAGGACACTGGGCTAGATAGACCTTTGGTCTGACCCAGGCTGGCTGTTCTTATGTTTATGTGTAACCCTCTGGCATCTAACTGAGGTCAGGGCCCCACTGTGTTAGGCGCTGCACATACCCATGGTCAATCTTTGTGCAGCTGGCTAATTGTGCATCACTGGAGTACTTAAAAGTGAACACGTCCCTTTAAGACCCGGCTAACTTGGGTTAAACTCACTTCCAGCAGAGCAGCTCCAGTAGCAGCTCCGCCAAGCAATAGGCTCTTCTCTTTGATCAGGGAAACCAGCTTGCGGAAGCAGCCCTGCAGGGTAAAACATACGGTGAGGTGTAGCGGAAACAACAAGCACTGGTAGCCCATCCCCCGGTGAAATCCCATTGGCTTCAGCTCACTTGCTGGGCAGACTAGTGTATCTTCGCCCCTGTGTGGCTGACTGGCCACCAGCCTATGGCTGTGCCTAAATCCATAGATCTCAAAGCACTTTCCAAAAGAGGTTTGTATTGTTAATCCCCCAGGCTTTACAGAGAGGGAAACTGAGGCACGGGGGAGTGGCTTGCCTAAAGTCATGCGGCAGGAAGAGCCAACCCAGTGCCCCGCCCACTAGGCCCATGGCCTTCACTTAAGGGGTGTACAAGGTGCTTTCTGGTTTTGAATTTAGAGCACGGAGGCACCGATCCTGCCATGAGATCCCTGTGGGTACAGGGAGACGTCCATGCAGCATTCGCTGCAAGATCAGGGTGCTGGTCTCTCCCCCTTGTGCTCTCTTGCTCCCTCTGTCTCCAGCAGACACAGGCTTGGTTTTTAACAGCACCCTTCCCACGGTTTCCTTTTCAACCCCCAAACTGGGCCGCGACCTCCTGGTTGATGACCACACTGCTGACGTTGCGTCCGTTGCATGCTGAGCTCGTTGGGTTTTTGCAGCAGC
Organism: Macrochelys suwanniensis; assembly: GCA_033296515.1. Lineage (NCBI taxonomy): Eukaryota > Metazoa > Chordata > Testudines > Chelydridae > Macrochelys > Macrochelys suwanniensis. The sequence continues at coordinate 18,577,799 of CM065793.1, forward strand.
TTTTGGGATAAGTCAGGTTGGTCCGTATTTGAAAGGCAGAGCCAGAAAAGTCGGTGTAGTTATGAACCCCGCAGCACTTCAGCTAGGAACAACACACAACAGGGTTTGTTAAAGGTCAGGGTCTGCAGTGCTTCTCAGACTTTTGTACTGGTGATCACTTTCACACAGCAAGCCTGAGTGTGACCCCCCCTTATCAATTTAAAACACCTTTTTATATATTTAACACCATTAGAAATGCTGGGTGCAAAGCGGGGTTTGGGGTGGAGGCTGACAGCTCGCGACCCCCTGAAGGGTCCCGACCCCCAGTTTGAGAACCCCTGGTTTAATTTTTCCTTCCTACCTCCCCTTCCCTGCTGTATCCCGGCAGAATTTCCCCAATGCCCCTTTGCTCAAATGGTGATTTTACCAGAGAAGTACGTTTAACCCTTCGGTTGGACTAGGTGACCTCCTGAGATCTCTTTCAACCGACCAACCCTCATCTTCTATGACTCAGTTGCTATCAAATGCCGGAGTTGTAAACTCTGGGTGACATTCGAAGGCCTGTGGTCGACAGGTCAGACTAGATGAGCAAAATCAGCCCATCTTGTATTCTGGGGTGGGGTTTTTCCACCTTCTTCCGAAGCGTCGGAAATCAACCACAGCAGGAGATGGGACACCAGACAGGATGGACCAGTGCTCTGAGCTGGTCCAGAGGCACCTCCATCTGGCTGGTGAATCTCACTCACATGCTTGGGGTCGCCAGATTTGGGGTTGGGGAGAAACCCCAGCTCAGATTGACAGGGTTTTTTCCCCTTCCTCTGCAGTGTGGGGTGCAGGTTGCTACTGGGGTCCTAGGGCTTGTCTCACCTAATCAGGTCCCATGGCAGGGGCTGCAGGCACTGGTCACTCCTTGGTGGGCCCTCTTCTCTGCCCGTGGCTCACAAGAGGTTTGTCTCTGAGGATTAGGATGCTTTGATCTCACTAGCCACTGAGTGGAGTTTAGTGGCCGGTGCTGAACGGAGCTCACACTGGCGATCCCGTCTGGCCGGAGACGGGGTGAAACTTGGTCCTGCTTTGAGCAGGGGGTTGGACTAGATGACCTCCTGAGGTCCCTTCCAACCCTGAGATTCTATGATTCTATGATTCTGGCCCCAAAAATCTACACGGCAGATCCTGAGCACGTGTGTATCGGCTTGACGGCTTTGGCGCCAGCGCGGCGCTGATTCACACGGAGGATCTGGCCCGGAGACGCGCTCAACGCTAGCGTTGAAGGGCATGTGGTTAAGATACTGCTTTGGGACCCAGTTCCCAGCTGTGTTACAGAACCATCTGTGTGTCTCTTTTCCTAGCGGTAGGGTGGGCATGCGAGCAGCCTCCCTTTCGCCTGCCTCTTTAGATTGTAAATTCTGCTCTCTGTCTAAGGGCCCATCACCGTAACAGCTGGGCGTCTCCTCCCAACCTCTCTGCTGTGATCCCCATGGAACGGATGCCCCCAGAGCCCAGGTGACTGGCCCCAGGTCACACAGGGAGTGCATGGGAGAGAAGGGAATTGAACCAGGATTTTCTGTCCTAACCACTAGACTGTCCTTCCTCTCACACCACCTGGTCGCAGCAGGGACTGTCACTCTGTATGTGCAGCACCGGGCGCACTGGGTGGGGCCTCTCGGAGCTACCGTAATACATCTAGTAAGAAGGTGGGAACAAATGTGTCGAGTCTTTTGAAACAGGAGGTTTGGGGGCGGCAGGTCCCTTACCTTCAGCATGAACGCATTCCAGCCATGGGACACGATATCATCGTGTTTGTAGCCGCTGTATTTCTTCTTCAAGGCAGTCAGCGATTTGTCTAGGACGATACTGCGAGCCTTAAAGGGGGGGAATGAAACAGAGCCAGGAACTATTTTCTCTTCAAATCCCATCTGGTGCCAAAGTGGGGCCAAACGTTTCAGGGAGGGTAAATCCGAATAGCTCCCCCGAGCTCAGTGGAACTGAGCTGACGTCCACCCGCTAAAGATCTAGCCCCATGACAGCAAAGTGTTACGCTGGGCGGGTAAAAGCTGACGGAACCGCAGCCGCGGGCAGCCTCCAACTCGCGAGCTCACTTTGGCCCTAGTGTGGACCCCGATCCTGCAAAGATTTACTCACACACTTAACATGACATCTATTGCTCCTGTGGGTGGGTGTAAGGTGAAGCCCGTGTGGAAGGAAGGTGCAGGTACTTAACAGGTAGGGTAACTAGCCAGTGGATCAGATTCCCAAGGGATAGGGCAGGACACCTTTCTAGAGGAGTCGCTCACTCAACTAAAAGTTACTGGTCTGGATACAGGAATGACTGGGTGAAATTTTCTGGACTGTGTTACGCAGGAGGTCTCATGAGATCATAACCATCCGTTTTAGCCTTAAACTGTGTGAATCGGTGCAGGATCTGGGCCTTCGTTGTATAAATGTATATCCAAGCCGAAGGATAATCGGTCATATTTAAACTTGCTTTTACCAACAATAAGAATAAAGTGGTAGGAATAATTCTAAAGCAAAGCGTTAAGCATGGGGAGTGGGTAGACCTCAGTTAAAGCTGTGAGTTGGTTTTGAGGGACAGAGCTGGTTCAAATGCGAGGTCGGGGGGAGATTTCCTTTTTCTTTTCTTTATGTGATGAAATTTTTGACAAAACAGTGAGTCAGAATTCCACCTGCTCTCAGAGTCCAGATGATCAGAACCTGGAGGGGAAATTTTGTCAACATTTTTTTTATTTGCTCAACAGAAGTTCCAGATTTGGGAACTCTGGGCTCGTTCTTTGGGGCGGTGCGATTGGAAAGAGGTGGCACTAGATGTTTAGGGTCCCGTGCGACTCCTGGATTTTCCAAGGTGCTCACAAAAGTTGGCCACTTAACTTCCCTTTGGACGTTTCTCCCCGTTTGGAAAAAGGACCCGATCCCAAGCGACTCTTCATTGTAGGCTCGGGGCCTGCAGCTTTGTCGAGGAAAATGAGAATTTCCCACATCAGGAGGGAATTCTTGATACTCACGAACGGAGTGAAAGCGAAAACGACGATGGCTGCAGCGACTTCGGCGACGAAGATGACCAGCATTATTAAGAAGTACTGTGAGAGAGGGGCGGGGGGTGGAAGGAAATTGGAAGATCGCTGTGAGTGCACACAGCCGAGGTCTCGTTCACTCTCCCATTCTTTTGGGACGAAGGTGACGGGATTGCGAAGTGAGGCACAAGAGTCGAATTTACACTGCAATAAAAGGATTTAGCCCAGAGAGGCTGTGGCTGCCCAGATGAAGGCGAACAGGGGTCAGGCGTCAGGAGGTCATGCCCATCCATAAGAGTCTTGACAGCTGCTGACTGAGAGGCTGTCTCCTAAACCAAGCGTTCACGTGGGTAGAAAGCAGGGCACACACGGTCAAAGTCCCCCCAAAACAGAGAGGGCTGGGGACCACATAAGCTGCCCAAGGGCGTAAGTGCTGTGTGGATCTTGTCCCGCTCCCTCTGAATAGGCGTGACTGCAAGGGAGCCCACTGTTTAGTTATAGTATAAACTACGTTTAGGGCCAAATTTAGGGGCTCAGACCAGCTGGGGTAGATCACGTGGCTGTGCCAATATGGGAGCATCGTAACGGCACGCTCGACCCTCCCCCCACCCTTAGCTCAAGCGGGAAAGGTCTGCGGCCCCGTCCTCGTGGTCTGGGACTCCGCCCCAGCTGCCCGCAGCTGCCCGTGCTCACCGTCAGCAGGAGACATCGGTTCTCTTTCACTGCACCCCGGCAGCCCATGAACCCCAGCACGGCCGCCATGCCGCCCGCCACGATGCAGAAGTACCCAACGTGGGCAAAGTACACCGAGGTGGAGCCCAGGACCCTGACGAAGGAGGCGCTTCCCAGTTTAATCCACAGCCCCAGCCCCACCAGGGTGCAGCCGACAACCTGGGGAGAGAATAAACGTATTGGCCCTTCGGCTCGAGCGCTCCGGCCATGCCCCCGATTCACCCAGGGTGGGGAGCAGAGATGCCAGCCCCGTGCCGGAGGGGCGTGGACATCACTGAGAGCCAGCCCCTCTGTCTCCTTCCATGGCTAGTCCCTCCTCCCTGCTCAGGTCTGCCCACGAAGAACTGAACAGAGGCTGCTGAACACGACCCATGGTTCCGACCAGCCGTGGGGTGACGTGAACGTTACCTGAATGCCGAGGGCCAGATCCCCCGTTGATGTAAATCATTGTAGCTCCAACGGAGATCTACACCGGCTGAGGCTCTAGCCCCTAAACTCTGGGGGAGGCAGCTGGGCACAGGACTGGCTGGTTTTATTCTTTGCTCTGCCCCTGACCTGCTGCGTGACTGTGAACGAGTTTCTTCCCTGCTCTGTGCCTCAGTTTCCCCTCCCACCCAGTGCCTGGTTAGGCTGTGAGCTCTTCAGGGCAGGACTGTCTCTCACTCTGGGTCTGTGCAGCCCCTGGTGCCACCGTAATACACCTAAATAAATCTGCGTCTGGAAACGGACTTACAAAGATAATGGCGTTGAGGCAAATCATGACCGTCTTCAGAGTGGCATAGCCACTGCGCGTGGGCGCCATGGTGAAAACCGGCCAGCGTGGCCGCTCGCAGAATGGGTGCTAGGTTGGAGAGACGGCAGAGAAATGTTCAGCTGGACTCGCTGCCTCTCACGAGGATCCATTCCCACCTCGGTTTGATGTTAAACCCACTAGCACCGCAACACATTGTGGGAGGCGTTTACTTACGACGGGGCAAATACTTTGATTTGAAAGCTGATGTCAGGCAGGGAGGTTAGTCTAGTGGGTACTGCTGGCCTGGGGGAGATTTCAGTACTCGACGATTGTCATGGCCTTGCAGTCTATGGACCCGCTGGCTCCTGGGCTGTGGGAAGGAGAGCGCTTCTCCCCCATCGCAGCCACTGTTAGCCCGGACACCGCGGCTGCGGGGGAAATTCGCCCCGCGTAGAGGGCTAGCAGGGGGCTGATACTGGCGCTTCCGTCTCCCTTCCCTGCGTCAAGGGCTTCACCTCCCACCCCAGAGCCAGGCCGGGGCGTCCAGGGGCCGGCAGCCCTAGCGGGTGGTGTGGCGTGGCTGCCGCCCAGGCCTCGGGATCCACACTCAAGCCCAGAGTTCAGGGAGCGCCCGGCATGTTTGCTCAGAGCCGGTTCAGCCGCCTGGAGCCTGCGTTTACCCACCCACGGGGCCTTGTGCTGGCTCCCCGGAGCCTCCTGCCCTGGCGGGCCTGGCTCCCGGCCCTGCAATGAGCCCCGGGGCTCCCGTGTCCGTGGCCCGGGCCCCTGCGCTCCGGCTCGCCCGGCGCCTGCTGGCTGCGGGGATTCCAACCGTCGCCTGACGGCCGTTGGAAGGAGGGGGGGGGGGGGATGGGGAGTGGGCGCCATTGTGAGGCGGCGTCTGCCTCCTTCCTCCCAGGGGCCAGAGAGTGGGAGGTTCTAGGGCCTGTGCCTTATAGGGCCATAGACTGTAGGGTGTCTATAGGGTCCGCAGTTTCCCATCGTGGCAGGGTCTGTGGCTTGGGACTAAATCATGTCTTCCCCACAGAACAGTAGGGGACCCCGTTCTGTCCGTGCCCACAAACCCAGGGCTGTTCCTTTGGTCCCGTATTTGGGACCCAGCTACCCCCTGCCAGGAGCAGGGCCGTGCCAGCAGAGGGCATGGGGACCGGGGGCCGGCTGAGCGGCACATGCTGGAACATGCAGCCCACAACTCTTCAGCTCCATTCAGCAGGAGATAGGGGATTCCCTCCCCTCCCCCCAACACCGCTCACAGGCCCCCCGGGGGCATTTCGGCCAGGGGCCGCAATGCCCAGTCCCCCCTCTCCCTCTCTGTAAAGCACGGGCTGCGATCCTGCAGCAAGAGTTCCCCCGGGGGCCACTCTGTACAGGGCTTAGTAACCACGGTCGTGCTTTGTCCATTGCAGAGAGTCAGCCAAGGAGGGGGCGGAGCTAGCCCTTGTTGACTAGAACTCCCAAAATGAAGAAGGCGGGGCTTGTAGTTAAGGGGCGGGACTGGAACTTATGTGACATGGGTTTTGTTCCTGGCTCTGCCACAGATTCCCTGTGTGACCTTGCGCAAGTCACGTCCCCGTCCCGTGCCTCAGTTTCCCCATCTGTAAAATGGAGATCATTCTCCTTCCTTTGTCTCTTTAGAAGGAACTGTTTGTACAGGGGACCTCTGGGTGCTACCATAACACTAACAATAAATAGGCACAAAAAAAACACATCTTCCTTTTAGAAATTAACCAGACAATTGAATTCTAGAAGGATAAGAGTCACCCCTTGGGAGTTTAAGATCTTGTGCCGTCCATAATCCTAGGGGTGAATTTCACTTCAAAATGAGCAAAGGGAAATCTTATTTTTTCCCCTCCAAAACCCAACTTTGCTCTTCCCTGAACCCTGTCACTTTCAAACAGCCACTCGCAACAGCCAAGCTAACAACGTCTGCATAGAAAGATCATGGATATTTAATTTATACAAATACAAGACATTGGCAGAAGAAACATTGTCGGGTGCAGAAAACCAATGACACACTGTTGACTCGATCTTTTCCAAACACACACAAGGGGGCGGGGGGGAAGGGACATGAAATATTTCATTAGAATTCAAGTTCATGATGTGTTACATCAGTAAAAGTGCATCGTTTGTGTGTTTCTCAGATTGTCGGGCATGTTTAAAGCTGTAGTGAGCACAGAGGGATGAATGGAATTTGTAATTATCCCCCGAGTCTCTGCTTTCATTAAAAGAAGGGGAGGGAGCCAGTCTCTGGCTGTTACCAAGAGAACCTTCAAAATGTGAAGTAACCAATGCAGTGACGTCTGCCTGAGTTTGCAGAGAGCCTGAATCAGTCACTCTGAAAGGGGTGACCTGCCCTTTTCATTGCAACTCAGACGCAATGAGAGTACATTAAAACGTCAACGTGGCTCACTGTGTCACAACTCAAAGCACGTGACAAATGAAAGGAAGACCCGTAAGAGCTACACAAATGATCCTCAGTCAGTGCGTATTTTGCGTAGGGTCTACAATAACACATGGTAGGGGGCATGTTGGTTTCATTCTCCGCTTTTAGAAGTTTAGACTGCCATCTTTACGCTAATTTCTTGTTGAGTGCACAAGAAAAACAAATCAGATCGAATTTATCATTGAAACATACACAAAAACTAGCATGGAAAAGATACCATCCCAGTTTCCACTGTAGTCTCATTGGCGTCGTATCCCTCTGATTGCGTAGTGCTATTACAGATTAACAGGAAGTATTGTGATTAGTTATTACTAAGAAAAGTGAGGTTTCTCTCGCAGTAAACATCAGGAAGATGCAAAGGCCGGAGGAGACCTGGACAACAGGAGAGTCGGTGGAAATCTCGTTTTTCAGGAGCTCGTACGGATCTGACAATACAGAACCAGCGAAACGGCCATAGCTGCCAGCTAGGAAACAAGAACACAAAGAGGGAGACAGTTACAAAGACTTCGCGGATTTTAAGATCATCATAGACCAGGGGTGGCCAACCAGTGGCTCCAGAGCCACGAGCGGCTCTTCAGAAGTTAATTTGCGGCTCCTTGTACAGGCACCGACTCCGGGGCTGGAGCTACAGGCGCCAACTTTCCAATGTGCCGGGGAGGGGGGCTCACTGCTCAACCCCGGCTCTGCCACAGGCCCTGCCCCCACTCCACCCCTTCCCACTCCCTCCCCTGAGCCTGGTATGCCCTCGCTCCTTCCCCCCCCAGAGCCTCCTGCACGGGAGGAGGAGGTGCTGATCAGTGGGGCTGCCGGTGGGCGGGAGGTAGGGTGACCAGATGTCCCGATTTTATAGGGACAGTCCCGATTTTTGGGTCTTTTTCTTATATAGGCTCCTATTACCCCCCACCCCTGTCCTGATTTTTCACACTTGCTGTCTGGTCACCCTAGCGGGAGGCGCTGGGAGCAGTGGGTAGGGAGCTGATGGGGGCTGCTGATGTATTACTGTGGCTCTTTGGCAATGTACACTGGTAAATTCTGGCTCCGTCTCAGGCTGGCCACCCCTGTCCTAGATCATTAGATTTTCTAGTCTGACATCCTGTATAACAGGCCAGAGAATCACCCCTGTCTGCACTGCATTGTAACCTGGGTCTGCAGGACCTGGACTTGTGGACTCGTTTCCACGCCCGCGCTTGAGCGTCCGAGCTGGGTTTACAATGGCTAGACCCGGGTCTTGCTGACGCGTCCGCCCTGCGCTACGCTGACCTTCTGACTCAGGTCTGTGGCTTGAGCTGTGTCCACACTGCAGAGTGACAGGGCTCAGACCCGAGTCTCAGCAGGACGCAGGCTCAGAACCACCCCCCTTAGCAGGGTCCTGGGACCTGGCCCCGAGCGATTGCTGACCTGAGCCACACTGACTTGTGCTTGGATGGGAGCAAGGTCTGGGCTCAAACCTGAGTCTGAGCTCAGTGGGAACATACTGCCAGGAAGGCGTTTCCCCAGCCCTCGAATCATAGGTCATGGGAGTGGCCCCCAAGCTATTACGGCCATTCCCTCCTGGTGTGATGCTGGGTGTTTAAACTCCGCTCCCCGAACAGCTATTTCAATGCCTCTCACTCCTATCCCGCAACCTCCCCGGCTTCTCAGCGTCACGCCTGAGCTCTGACACCGCCAAACGTTTCAAGCCAAGATGCCAAGGGGCACGATCCAAGGAAAGATGACTGCCCCCCATTTTACAGGTGGGGAAACCGAGGCACGGAGCAGGGGCGAGTGGGGGGGGAGTGACTTGCCAGAGGTTGCCCAGCAAGGCAGTAGCAGAGCCAGGAACTGAATGAAGTTCTCATGAATCCTAGACCACGAGCATGCCACGAAAGCGTAAAGCGTACCTCGAGCACACCGATTCCTAACGCCACCCCTCCAACGATCCTCCCGTTCCTGCTCAGGAAAGTCTGGAACTCGCGCAAGCAGCCCTGGGAGGGGAAAGAGAATCGCAGATGCAACAGCGGGTCCTGGGGATGGGGCCAGTGCGTCTCATCTCGGCAGTCTGTCCCCACAATGGCCCATAGCAGCTCGTTAACCGGGGATGTGATTGGAATATCAAACCTAGGGCCAGATTCTCTGTCGGTGTGAAAAACCAACGGCAGTTCCACAACCTGTCCCTGGGAAAGTTTCTTCTTAGGCCAGGTCTATACTAGCCAGGGTTGGCGGATAGAGCTATGCAGCCTAGTGGAGATGCAGCATCTACCGGCAGAAGAGTTCACAGAGGCGACCAAACAGCAATCCGGGCAATTCCTTTGTCTTGGAATCTCAATCCAAGCAGTTTCCCCGGGAGCAACTCTGCCTCCAGAACTGACTAACCAGAGCCCGAGGCAGACAGCAAACTCTACCCAGAGCCCTGCTAACCCAAAACGAAGAACACAGAATTTCTTCCCAAGACTGAAAACTTGCTCAGAACCCTAAAAAAGAAGAATTTGGAAGACCATGTATGTCAGCGCCATGTGCACTAACAACACATTGCCCGTCTCCTACGGCAAATACCTCGTGAAGCTCTTTTCCTTACCTGCTTGGTGCTGTCCAGTTCAGATTCCTGGCACTCGTGCTTGGGCGGCAGGCAGCAGCCGGCGGGGTAAGTCTGGCTGTGAGTTTGGTAGAAGTAGGAGCTGTTGAAATCCTTGTAGCTGTTGAAGCCGCAGCACTTCAGCTAGAACAAGAACAGCAGTTGGTTTGCAGCCACTGCCACGTTTTAGATTCACGTCCAGGACGGTTGGACTGCTGGGAGGATGCGGCCCTTTAAGAGGGCAGTGTTGCCAAAAACCCTGCACTGCCCTGAAAGTGAATCCCATCGGCCTGCTCGCTAACGGAAGCGGGCGGCTTTGCATTTAAAGTGCTTGGCTGGGACGCAGGAGATCGACATTCAATTCCTAGCGTCCCTGGGTGATCCCGGGCAAGATTCCGTGCCTCAGTTTCCCCCATCTGGAAAATGCAGCTAATGATCCTTCCAGCTCCCCAATGGGCCAGCTTAGACTATCCAGAGCACAAAAGCTCTCCCGCCACACCCCTAGGAGTGATGTAAGAGCTGCCTCTGCAGGTGCTTAACTTCAAGCCCCACTGGAGGTGAGTTAGAAGTGTGCTAATGTGCTTTGCTGAATCGAGGCCTCCCAGCATGGTGATTCTCCCCCAACCCACCTCCACTGCTGGGGGAATTCCCCCTACCCTCCATGCATCAGCTGGCCAAATCCATCTCTTCCAGGGGGGGTGCCGACATGCGCCGCTGCTCACCTCCTTCATGGTGGTGTCCCAAATTGCAGTCACGTCATCCTGCCTCCCGTAATCCTCTCGCAAGGTTTTCACAGCCCAGTTTTTCACGTGCTCAATGAATATATCAGCCTGGAACCCAGAGACGCACACAGATTGGCACCGTCTTGTCTTTCGGGAGCTGTTTGGTTTTTCCTTTATTGAGGTTTGCAGCCCAACGAAACAACCCCCCAGTGCAACGAGCCAGGCCTTTAAATGACCGCACCAGCCCTCGGGAGACACACGGCCAGATCTAGTGTTTTATACCTTTATCTTCTATTTGTTTAACCCAGGGACGGACAGTCTGGATCAGACCAACGGTCCATCTAACACAATATCCCATCTCCGCCAGTGGCCAAAGTCACATCCTTCAGAGGAAGGTATAAGATTAATTTCCTTTCCAGCACCCTTTATTTGCATTAACTATCACAGGTCTCCTGCTAGTACGCATGTCATCTTCCAACCCCTCTCTGAATGTTGCTGTGTTCTCAGCCTAAGCCCCATCCAGTGGCAGTGAGTTCCGCAGATCAATAGCACATTGTGTGAAAAAATATTTCTGTCAATCAATCTTGAGGTTGCCACCTTTCAATTCCAGTCAGCATCCCCTTGATGTTGTGTTTTGACCGGGGTTTGAAATGTTGACCCAGGGAAAAGTCACGAGGATTGGAGTTGGACCAATTTTTTTTTTTTTTGGGCCGGGGGGGGGGGGGGGGGGAGGCAAAATGCTTATTGGCCAAAAATGCAGTTTTAGTTGAATTTGCTGCATAGTTTCGGCCAAAAAAAAAAAGGGAGGGGGGGTTTCTCCTAAAAAGTCAAAACATTTCATTTCTAAATGTAGTTAAATTTAACGAAAAAAACCCAAAGAAACCCCAAAAGGGTAAAAAAACCACCCAAAACCAAAACAAACCCAGAACAATTTTTTTTTTCAGTTTTTCGTTTTGGCAAGAAACAAAATGAATGTTTGGGGTCAACCCGAAACAATTTTTCAAACGATTCCAGTTCAGCCACTGAACCAAAAACTCAGTCACTCACTCAGCTGTCTCTGGGCTCAGTGAGTACCAAGTCATTGTTACTTACAACATCTAGGGAGACAAGCCTAGGCCAGGCCTCCGGGGGTGCTGCAGGAGAGAACCCAGGACTCCTGACCCCCGTGACTTTCCACTTCCCTTAGCAGACTCCCCCTAGGTCCCGTTTTAAGAGGCGGAGGAGAGCAGTCAAGCAGCTCCCAGCCTGGGGGGCTCTGACTCGGACCCCGGAAGCTGGAGTGGAAGACACTGAACGGCTCTGTTCTGTACACTCCCCTGATGCTCTGGCACCGGGCAGTGGTGGAGACAGGATACTGGGCCGGATGGACCCAGGCTGGCAGCTCGGATGTTCTCAAAGCCTTTGACTTACCATGGAAGAGAAGGCAAGGACGACGACAGCCCCCGCGACCTCAGCGATGAAGAGAATCAAGACAATGACAAAGAACTGGAGACAGAGAGAGACCGCGATCAGAAGCCGCCCGGGCCCCCTTTGCAGGCGCCATCCCCGGGGGCTGGAGAAAAGGGTCTACCGGCGACAGCCGCTACTACTGCCAGTACCAGGTGTGGCAGCTCGCAGGCGGTCACGGGATAGAGGATAGAGGAGGTCAGGCTGGGGGATCACAATGGTCCCTTCTGGCTTTAGCTTCTGAATGACCTTGTAAATCTGGCTTCCAGCCCGTAGGGGAGACAGTGAGTCGTTTGGTGTTAGCTACAGAGATACCAACTTTTGGATAGTCTGAGCTCAGAGTTAGCTGGGAAATTATAGTTTTCCCATGGAAATGTTGACAAGATTGTGTCCATTTTCGTCAAATGTTTCTTAGAAACATTTCAGGTTTTCATCCACGTCCTTCCCACAAAAAGTTCTGGTATTTTTCTCTGGTCCCAGGCTTTGGTTCCTGGCTCCCAAGCTCCCGCCCCTCTTCCTGCCCTACTGTCGTCCAGCATTCTGACAAAGGTTCAAAACGGAACCGGTTTTGCGGAAGTTGCCACGACCCGCGTCCCCGTTGCAGGTAGGGGAAACTGAGACACGCAGCGGCACTGGGCCTGAGGTCACTCGGGGAGTCTGTGGCAAAGCCAGAGTTTGAAACAAAATGTCCCGCGTCCTAGCCAACCCCCTTAGAGACCCCTCTAGCCAGCAGCACTTAGACACGGCACAAAGACAGGTCTGGCTGCTGTCCCCACTGCAAACTGGGGAGAATGAAGCACAGAGGGGAGGCGGCTGGCCTGAGGTCCCGGAGACTCCTGGATCCCAGCTCAGTGCTCTGTCTGCTACCCCCCGCCCCGCCCCTTCCCCGTCGAGCCGCAGCCCCTACCAGCAGCAGCATGCACTTGCTCTCCTTCATGGCCCCGCAGCAGCCCAGGAAGCCCATGAGCAGCAGGAAGATGCCGACAGCGATACACAGGTACCCCACGTTGATCAGCTGCATGAGCTGGGGTGCGGCGGCCCCCAGGATCTGCACGAAGGAGCCCCCATCCACCTTCACCCAGACGCCGATGCCCAGCACGGCCAGCCCGCCCAGCTGGGGGAGAGAAGAGAGGCTGGTAAGCAGCGAGCAGCCTCCCTTCAGTCCCCACCATGGGAAAGGGCCCTACGGGGCTACGTTCCATGCAAGGCTCCTTCCTCCGGCCGCCCTGCAGCTCCCAGCCTGCAGGGCCTTCTCCTCCCCGGAGCAGAGCCCCCAGCCCGCCGGCCGCAGCTTGGCCTACTCACAAATATAACACCGTTGAACACAAACATCATCATCTTCAGGAAGGAGAAGCAGCCCATCTTCCAGCGCCTACACGGAGAGGAGAAGGGGGGCAGTAAAAAGTGGGGTTCAGCATGGCCCCGCTCGGTCGGAGGTGGGGGCTGTGCAGCGCCCGGCACTACAGGCCCCCCCCCCCCCGACTCAGTGTGAGTCTCTAGGCACTACCTTAATACACACACTAAATAAGGACCCTGCAAAGCCTTCTCAGGCCCAGACTTGTCCAAGCCGCCTGAGATAAGAAGTATGATTAGAGGGGTGAAGCAGACCACGCAGGGGCCAGAGAGGATGTGGGCTTTTCTCACGGTTTACAGTGTTGCCGACGGGTTTTTCTCACAGCCCCAGCTGCTGGAGTCAGGTGATTTTATGAGACTCACGGTTTTCATTAAAAAAAAAAACGAAAAGAAAAATAAAGCGACTTCCTAGCTCTCCCGGCTGCAGAGAGAAGCTTGCCGGTGTGACCCCCCCAAAGACTAGATACCCAGAAGGCAAAGAAACAGACCCCCAAGAAAATTGATTTAAAGAAAAGCAGCTCATGATTTTGGAAAGGCCCCGGTAACGATTTCCGAACGGTCAGGGCTAGTGGCGTTCCAGACGCTGATATGAAATAACGTTTCCCCCCCAGCCAGGTTGCAGTGTAGCTCACACCTCGTATGAAGCTTCCGATTTATAAGGAGTCTATAAAAGATGAAAACCTGGCAGTTAGACGTTTTCATAAATAGTCCATCAATTGTCAAACCACTGATATCGCTTATAACCAGGGCTTATAACTGTCTAGCATGGCATCCCCGAGGATCTTACCTCCTGACAGCAAGAGTCTCCAGGGGCTACTCAACCCCCGTCTGGAAGTATCTACATGGGGAGAAATATTTGACCATAGGGGGCTCTTCAATCTAGCAGCCAAAGGTCTAACAAAAGCCAACGGCTGGAGGTTGAAGCTAGACCCGTTCTGACTGGCAATACGACACAAATTTGTACCCGTGAGAGTAATTATCCACCGGACCAGCTTCCCATGGGTCCTGGCGGACTGTAAGCGCTGGCAGTTTTTAAACCAAGATGGGTGTTTATCTCAGGTCTGAACGGACTGAGGGAATCCCCAGGGCCTGTGTTCCCCAGGAGGTCAGTGGTCTTTTCTGGGCTGGGGATCGTGTGTTAACCTTTTGCAAACCACCGAATGCGCGACTGCGGTAAAAAGCAGGGAGGGATTCGCTTTCCCGCCAGAGCGGGAATAAAGCACCGTAAAGGCGTCTGCTAGGTTTTAAAGCCAGAAGGGACCATTGAGAACAACACCTCACTCTTACATAGCTTCTTCCATCGTAGATTGCAAAGCGCTCTGCAAAAGGAGGCCCCTATCATTGGCTCCATTATGCAGCTGGGGAAACTGAAGCAGGGAAGTGACAGGTCAGGTGCTGAGTGGGTAATAGAGTCCCAGTCTGCAGAGTGCTAGTCTTCTGCTCTGGGCACTGATCCATGCTCCCGCTGACCTCCTCTGGCACGCGGGCCGAGAAACTCACTCAGCCGTCCCGTCCGGCTGAGCTAGATTTGGAAGGACGTCTGGTCTTGAGTGACAGCGGGCGCGTGATGGAGAATCCGCCCTGGCCCTGGGGCAGCTGCTCCAATGGTTAATTCCCCTCCCGGTTCAAAATCTGCCCCTTCTTTCCAGTCTGAATGGCCCAGCTTTGGCGCCAGCCGCAAGGTCTCGTTCGCTGTCTGCTCTCGGGCCTCTCCTCCCGCCATGGCTCCTTGGCGCTGGGTCAAGTCACCGGGTGCCCCATGCCGGGGCCAGCAAGGAACTTTGCTCTATAGCGTCTCACTGCTTCAGTAGCCGGGCTGGTTCCCAAGCGGTGCCGCCCCCGAAATGTGGACGCTATAAAAGAGGCGGCTGGGCCCGGAGAAGCAAGTCACTGAGCCGGGCAAAGGGGGTGGGGAGGCCTCAGGGTGATGGGCTGCTAGTTCAGTGGGGGTCCTGCCATCCCAGGCCATGCTCCAGATACCGTCAGGGGGAGCCTGGGAACAGGGGCCGCTGAGCCTTGTAGACTCATCACATCCAATCTCCACCCAGCGCACTGCTCCCGCGAAGGACTGGCCGGATCAGGCTGGAGCAGGGCCTCGCCCGTCTCCCAGCAGCTCTGGGTCAACCTGCCCTGTGGCTACAGGCTCCTCCCCGCACCGCTGCTCCCTGAGGTCACCTCTGCAGCATCTTCTCCATCCTAGCTCCTTGTTTCCCTGCCGCTGAAGCTGTTGCCTAGCAGCAGCCAATGGGCTGAGATCCGCCCGCACCCCTTTATCCTGGGGGTTCCGCTAACGGCAGCCTCCCGCTAGGAGAGCTCAGGGGCACCAGGGCGGGGCACTGAAAGCTGTCCAGCAGGGAATGCAGCAGGGTTCAGCCCGACTCCCTACTCAAGCGGCTCAGCCAGGGGGCACCTTCCCTGCGCTGTGTGTGGTCTGCAGGGCTGGGATTGCAGGGGGCTGCGGGCCGGAGTTGAGGGGCATCGGCAGAGCAACGTGGGTGCTGATGGCTGGCGCTGACGCTCCATCTGCAGCAGGAGCCCAGCGCTCTGCTGGCGAGCCCCGGGTTCAAAGCAGGCACAGAAACGCAGGCAAGTCACGCCTGCCCCATGCCTCAGTTTCCCCATCTGTGAAATGGGGGTAACCCTCACTGCGGGGTGGGGTAGGGATAAATCCATTGTCCACAGTGCTAGAGAGTCAGGATTGAGGGGCACCGGCAGAGCTGGGGGGGAGAGCTCAGGGGTGGGATAGCAGGGGGCTGCAGTTCGGGATTGCAGGGCACTGGTGGAGACGCATGTTGGGAACTGCACGTCTGTGATAGAGCAATATAGAGACCCAGCATTTTAGCGAACTGGGTCAGATTTCCAGTTTGCAGGAAATCTCCTGCCAACGTTGCAGTTTCACCCCTTGCTCTCCTGCCCCACACGTCCCTCCTGAAAACACTGGCCCCTATGCTGATAACATGAGAGCGGCCAGACTGGGTCAGACCAAAGGTCCATCGAGCCCAGTATCCTGTCTGCCGACACTGGCCAAAGCCAGGGGCCCCAGGGGGAATGAATAGAACAGGTAATAATCCAGTGATCCATCCCCTGTCACCCATTCCCAGCTTCTGGCTAACAGAGGCTAAGGACACCATCCCTGCCCATCCCAGCCAATAGCCATTGATGGACCTATCCTCCATGAACTTATCTAGTTCTTCTTTGAACCCTGTTATAGTCTTGGCCTTCACAACATCCTGTGGCAAGGAGTTCCACAGGTTGACTGTGCATTGTGTGAAGAAATACTTCCTTTTGTTTGTTTTAAACCTGCTGCCTATTAATTTCATTGGGTGACCCCTAGTTCTTGTGTTATGAGAAGGAGTAAATAACACTTCCTTTTTTATTTTCTCCACACCAGTCATGATTTTATAGACCTCTCACATATCCTCCCTTAGTCGTCTCTTTTCCAAACTGAAGAGTCCCTGTTAATCTCTCCTCATACGGCAGCCGTTCCATACCCCTAACCATTTTTGCTGTCCTTTTCTGAACCTTTTCCAAGTCTTTTTTGAGTTGGGGTGACCACATCTGCACGCAGTATTCAAGGTGTGGGTGTACCATGGATTTATATAGAGGCAATATGATATTTTCTGTCTTATTATCTATCCTTTTCTTAATGATTCCCAACATTCTGTTTGCTTTTTTGACTGCCACTGCACATTGAGTGGATGTTTTCAGAGAACTATCCACGATGCCAAGATCTCTCTCGAGAGGTAACAGCTAATTTAGACCCCCATCGTTTTATATGTATAGTTGGGATTATGTTTTCCAATGTGCATTACTTTGCATTTATCAACATTGAATTTCATCTGCCATTTTGTTGCCCAGTCACCCAGTTTTGTGAGATCCCTTTGTAGCTCTTCGCAGTCTGCCTGGGACTTAACTATCTTGAGTAGTTTTGTCTCATCTGCAAATTTTGCCACCTCACTGTTTACCCCTTTTTCCAGATCATTTATGAATACGTTGAACAGGACTGGGCCCAGTACAGACCCCTGGGGGACACCACTATTTACCTCTCTCCATTGTGAAGACTGACCATTTATTCCTACCCTTTGTTTCCTATCTTTTAACCAGTTACCGATCCATGAGAGGACCTTCCCTCTTATCCCATGTCTGCTTACTTTGCGTAAGAGCCTTTGGTAAGGGACCACAGTGGAGAGCCCGATTAGGTCGTGATTGTCAGATCACATCTCCCTGGGAGGAGGGAGCAGCCGGGGCAGGAGCTCCCGGGGCGACGAGAACCCTCCTTCCGTCCAACCCGCCTCAGGGGTAAAGAACAGGATGGGCAGAACGGGGCTGGAAAGGGGTCTGGTGTGTCTGGGGCGTTGGATCTAACCACGGTAAACCGGCTGCGTTGCAGTCAATGGAGTGACGCTTGTTCTGACACCAGCTGCAGATCCGGGTCCAAAGCCTCCCTCCCTCCCACGGGGGGTTTGCAGAGCTCCCGGGGTTGTGGGTGCCATTAGCGCTAATGGAAGGTGCCCGCCTGGACTGGAACAAACAGGGGGAGGGGGAAGGAAACCACTTAGAGCAGGCCCTCCTCATGCAGGCGTACACGAGAGCACAGACTCGGGCATCGCTGCCAGCCAGCCTGGACTCTGCCCTCCTCGCCAGTCGCAGCAGCGGGGCCGGATCCCCCCTCTGGGCCGGCCTCGCCCCTCACCCAACTCCGCCGGCTTCGAGGGAGCGACTCCAGAGTCCCAGCCGCAGGAGGCCGGACTCTGGGCGCTCCCCGCGGCAGAATCCCCCTCGCGGGCTGGTGAGCGGAGGGGAGAACAGGAAGCACCATCGGGCCCACTTGGCCCCTGACGCTCTTCAGCCCAGCGCCCGGCGGGACATGAAGTGACATCGGCCCCCGCCGGGCCCTCCAGCCCCTCGTCGGTTGTGCAGGCACAATCCAAACACGGGACGAGCCAAGCGGCGCCAGCCCGGCCCGCATTTCGCGGGTTGCGCTTTTGCAACAGGCTTGAATCTCCCGGGGCCAAATCCTCGGCTGGGGTAAGATGGGCACCCCTCCGTCGATTTCCCCAGAGCGACAGCAGAGGACCTGGCCTCCTTTGGCTACACAAGCTAGAGAAATGCAGGTATTGGACATGCAAAAAGCTCTTACCTCTTGGAGGGGTGGCTGGGATGTTTGCTCTGTGTGCGTGTGTGTGTGTGTGTGTGTCTCCTTTCCACAGGGGGCGTGTGCGGGTGCAGGTGTGCGTCTCCTTTCCACAGGGTGTGGCTCCCCACCTGCCGCACAACAGTGAGCCGCGGCTCCGTGGTTTAATCTCCGCTCTCCGTGCTGGGGTTGCGCCTGCTTCTGGGACTTCATGGCCCTCCCCACCTGATCCCGCTGAACTCCCAGCTGGGCAGGGGGAGGGGAATCCATGCAACTGGCTTGTACACTCGCGGCTTTAACGCTTTGCTTCCCAAGGCGAGGGCCGGCCCAGGGGAATGTGGGCTGGAGCTCCCTCGAGCCTGTGAGGAGCGCAGGCATTCAGGGGAGGTTACCCTGACTCAATGGGACTTGGGTAGAGGAGCTTTGGAAAATCCCAGCTATTATTATCTGTGTTATGGTAACGCCACTAGGACCTGGCTGAGATCGGGGCTCCATGGTGCCATGTGCTGGCCAAACCCCGGCCGAGATCAGGGTCCCGTCAGGTCGGGCGCTGCCCAGACCCCAGCCGAGATCAGGGCCCCGTCGCGACGGGCGCTGCCCAGACCCCAACCGAGATCAGGGCCCCGTCGCGCTGGGCGCTGCCCAGACCCCAGCTGAGATCAGGGCCCCATCGCGCCGGGCGCTGCCCAGACCCCAGCTGAGATCAGGGCCCCGTCGCGCCAGGCGCTGCCCAGACCCTGACCAAGATCAGGGCCCCATCGCGCCGGGCGCTTCCCTGACCCTGACCAAGATCAGGGCCCTGTCGCGCTGGGCGCTGCCCAGACCCCAGCCAAGATCAGGGCCCCGTCATGCCGGCCACTGCGCAGCCACAGAGAAGAGAGGCAGCCTCTGCTCTGAAGAGCTCACAGTCTGAACAGACAAAAGGTGGGAGAAAGGATTATTATTCCCGTTTTACAGATGGGGAAACTGAGGCCCAGAGAGGGTCAGGCAGTAGTTTGAAAAGGTGACTCATGACTGTGGGATTGCCCGTCTGGAGACCTGTCAAAGGGCCTGAATTTCATTTCAGTGCAGTAAAGGAATCTACCTGCCTATCCAGAGAGACCTTCTATTGGACCAACTACTGCTGGTGAAAGAGACAAGCTTTCAAGCCACACAGAGCTCTTCTTCAGATAGAAATCATAGAAAAACTAGAACCACAGGCTCCGACTCCGTGGGTGCTCCGGGGCTGGAGCATCCATGGGGAAAAATTAGTGGGTGCTCTGCACCCACCGGCAGCCAAGATCCCCGCCCCCCGCCCCACCTCACCTCCTCCTCTGCCTCTGCCTCCTCCCCTGAGTGCGCCGCGTCCCTGCTCCTCCGCCTACCTCCCAGCACTTGCCGCTGCCAAACAGCTGTTTGGCGGCGTAGCAAGCTCCGGGAGGGAGGCGGGAGGAGCGGGAACGTGGCATGCTCAGGGGAGGAGGTGGGGCTGGGGTGGGGATTTGGGGAAGGAGTCAGAATAGGGGCAGGGAGGGGGCGGAGTTGGGGCAGGGACTTTGGGGAAGGGATTGGAATGGGGGGCGGGGCAGGGGTGGAGTCGGGGCAGGGCCAGGGGCAGAGGGGGGTCAAGCACCCACCAGCGCGAGCAGAAGTCGGCGCCTATGACTAGAACTGGAAGGGATCTTGAGAGATCATCACCCTCACGGCAGGACCAAGCACCATCTGATGTCTATCCAACCTGCTCTTAGGTATCTCCAGGGATGGGGATTCCACAACCTCCCCAGGCAGTTTGTTCCATGTTTCACCACCCTGACAGTTACGACGTTTTTCCTAATGTCCAACCTAAACATCCCTTGCTGCAATTTAAGCCCATTGCTGCTTGTCCTATCCTCAGAGGCCAAGGAGAACACATTTTCTCCCTCCTCTGCAAGCTTAACAATCGTACTCTCTGTGCCAACATCCAAATCGTTGATGAAGATATTGAACAGAACCGGTCCCAAAACAGACCCCTGCGGCACCCCCGCTCATCTCACCCCAAGCTTGGCAAACACACCCCTCCGGTTCCTGCGGCTGTTCTGCAACGCATCACTAGAGGGCGATGTTTCTCCATCTTCCCGCCAGGCCTGGGCCACAGCCTTGGGAAGCCAGTGCCCTGCGGAGGTGCCTCGCTGGAGCCCAGCGCACCGCTGGGCGTTGTCCCGACACCTTGTCCTGGCCGGTGCCTGGCAACCCAACAGCCACCTCCGTTCCCAGGGGCCAGCCCGGGCCGGGTCCCACTGGCTGACTGGCCCACCTGTGTCCTAGCCAGAGCTCCTGGTGAAACAGCCCAGGCCGGCCCGTTTCACCCCGGTGCCCCTCAGTGTTCGGCGAAAGCATCTTCCAGGCGGGCAGCGAGGCTGGGTGGGGAGCCAGAGAATCCCCCACTTCTCTGGGGAGTCCCCCCGCACCGCTAACATTTGTGCCTTATTTCCAGTTGGATTGTGTCTGGCTTCAGCTGCCAGTATCCTACCGCCGAGAGAAGTAGGGCCCCCCCCGTTCAGTGCTGTGGATCAGATTTATCCTCAGCTGGCGTCAATCTGTGGGGCTCGGGCGATTGACACCTGCTCAGGATCTGGCCCCGTGTTAATCGAAATAATTTCAGGATCGGGGGGAAAAAAGTTTGCAAAGAGCTTTTGGTTTGGCTGGAGAATCTGCCTGCCTGGAGCTGCCCGGGGTCCCGAAGGAACATCTCCTGTCACTGCCGCTGCAGGGCTTTGTGAT
Organism: Macrochelys suwanniensis; assembly: GCA_033296515.1. Lineage (NCBI taxonomy): Eukaryota > Metazoa > Chordata > Testudines > Chelydridae > Macrochelys > Macrochelys suwanniensis. Next base: position 18,598,681 of record CM065793.1, read on the forward strand.
CCTTTGTCTGAAGCAGCGGGCACCGTCGGAGACGGGATACCGGGCTAGATGGGCCCCCCCGGTCTGAGCCTGTAACTAACCCTGTTATTAGCTAATTCAGTCTGCTCTGTGCAAGTGTTCGTTCCTATTGTCATCGAATCCAAGGCCAGCTAATGTGATCCCATCTGATCTACAGATCTGCCTCTTCCTGTGTCTAATTGAATCTTATCCCACCTACAGAGCGGGAAAATCCCAATTCACTCTCGTCCGATGTGTAACTCTGGCCATTGCTGTGTTTCTAGTCCAGTCCGTCTTCACCTACCTGGCCTTACCACCTTGGCATTCACCACCCTGCCAACCCATCTCCGATAGTTTAACAGCATCTCCGCACCCAAGGCAGCCCCAGCCCGGCATCCAGAGACATGAGCCCGGAAGCACCTTACAGATCAGAAAATTTAAGAGTAGGTTAGATAAATGTCTATCAGGGATGGTCTAGACAGTAATTGGTCCTGCCATGAGGGCAGGGGGCTGGACTCGATGACCTCTCGAGGTCCCTTCCAGCCCTAGAATCTATGAATCTATGAAAGGGGCAGTCGGGCCTGGTGGGTAGGGCTGGACGAGGCCTTGGGAGGCAGCTGGCCTGAACATCAGAACCACCGTACTGGGTCAAAGCAATGGTCCGCCTAGCCCGGTATCCTGCCTCTGACAGTGGCCGGTGCCAGGTGCTTCCGAGGGAATGAACAAACCAAGGCAGTTACTGACTGATCCATCTCGTTGTCCAGTCCCAGCTTCTGGCACTCAGAGGTTTAGGGGCACCCAGAGCAAGGGGCTAACAGCCATCGATGGACCTACCCTCTATGAACTTACCTGCTTCTTTTCTGAACCCAGTTATACTTTCGGCCTTCACAACATCCCCTGGCAGGGAGTTCCACAGGTTGACTGTGCGGTGTGTGAAGAAAAACTTCCTTTTATTTGTTTTAAAGCTGGTGATTATTAATTTCACTGGGTGACCCCCCCGGTTCTTGTGTTATGTGACGGGGTAAATAACACGTCACTTTCTCCACCCCCGTCATGTTTAGACAGGCCTCTCTCAGACCACCCCCCCCTTAGCCGACTCTGTTCCAAGCTGAACAGTTCCAGCCTTTGTAATCTCCTTACCCAGCAGCTGTTCCACCCCCTCATCATCTGTATGGCCCTTCACGGTACTTTCCCCGGTTCTAATCGATCTAGTCTGAGCTGGGGTGACCAGAGCGGCAGGCAAGATGCTGGGTGACCTTGGGCAAATCCCCGGCCTGCGACGTGCCTCAGTTTCCCCTCCCGCCCTTTGTCTCTTTAGACTGTGAGCTGATTGGGGCAGGGACCGTCTCTCAGTGTCTGTCTGAGCAGCACCCTGCACAATGGGGCCGTGATCTCGGCCGGGGTCTGGGCAGCGCCTGGTACTACAGGGTCCTGCACTATAACAGGCTGACCCACCAGCCCCACAGAATAAAGGACCTCCAGCCCCACTCCTTGCCCAGGAGGGCGAGGAGTCGGATTTCCCTAAAGTATGGGGGGGGGGGGGAGGGACTCCCTATAGGGTCAGAGCTATTTCTATAGGGGGAAGGGTGCTGGGCAGGGGGAGTCTCCATCTTTATGGGATTTCTCTAGGGGAAATGGTCTCTCTGCCTTCACAGCTGTGTTTATTTAGGGGATGATGCTGTTTATAGGTGTCTTGTATAAAGGAACTGTTTGTATAGGGGGTCTCGGTAGCCGGGGAAAGTCTGTCTATAGGTGCCCTATAGGGGTCTCTGTGCAGAGGAAGGGTCTCTCTCTCCGAGGTCTCTCTATGGGGGAAGTGGTCTCGCTACAGAGTTCGGTATGGGGTCTCTCTGTCTTGACGGGTGCATTTCTGTAGGGGATTCCGCCTAGAGCTCTCTCGTACTATGTATAGGGGAAGGGTCGCTGTGGCGGGAAGGGCCCATAGGGGTCTATAAGGGTCTCCGTGGTGGGCGTGTCTCCGCCCGGGGCAGGGCTGGCTCGGGGCGCTCTATAGGGTCGCTATAGGGGACGCAGCCCCTATAGGGCTCCGGCCGGCAGGGGGCGGGGCGGTCCCGGCGGCCGGACCCGGAAGGTGCCGCCCCCGGCTCGGCCCCGCCTGCCCAGCCCGGACCGGGGCGCCCAGCGCGGAGCGGAGCCGGCGGCGGGACGGAGCCACATGGCGGTCCCGGAGCGACGGGCCTTCGCCCAGCGCATCAACCGGTGAGAGACCCCGGGGCCCCCAGCGCCCCCCCAGCGCCCCCCCGCGGAGCCCCCAGTACCCCCCCAGCGCCCACCCAGCGCCCCCCGGGCACCCAGCGCCCCCCCCCAGCGCCCCCCCCCGGGCACCCAGCGCCCCCCCCCAGCGCCCCCCCCCGGGCACCCAGCACCCAACCTCCCCCCCAGCCCCCCCCCGGGCACCCAGCGCCCCCCCGCGGAGCCCCCAGCGCCCCCCCCGCGGCCCCCCCGCGGAGCCCCCAGCGCCCCCCCCAGCGCCCCCCGGGCACCCAGCACCCAACCTCCCCCCCAGCGCCCCCCCGGGCACCCAGCACCCAACCTCCCCCCCAGCCCCCCCCCGGGCACCCAGCACCCAACCTCCCCCCCAGCGCCCCCCCCCGGGCACCCAGCACCCAACCTCCCCCCCAGCCCCCCCCCGGGCACCCAGCGCCCCCCCCCCGGGCACCCAGCACCCAACCTCCCCCCCAGCCCCCCCCGGGCACCCAGCGCCCCCCCCCCGGGCACCCAGCACCCAACCTCCCCCCCAGCCCCCCCCGGGCACCCAGCGCCCCCACCCCGGGCACCCAGCACCCAACCTCCCCCCCAGCGCCCCCCCGGGCACCCAGCACCCAACCTCCCCCCCAGCGCCCCCCCCGGGCACCCAGCGCCCCCCCCCCGGGCACCCAGCACCCAACCTCCCCCCCAGCCCCCCCCGGGCACCCAGCGCCCCCCCCCCGGGCACCCAGCACCCAACCTCCCCCCCAGCCCCCCCCGGGCACCCAGCGCCCCCCCCCCGGGCACCCAGCACCCAACCTCCCCCCCAGCGCCCCCCCGGGCACCCAGCACCCAACCTCCCCCCCAGCGCCCCCCCCGGGCACCCAGCACCCAACCTCCCCCCCAGCGCCCCCCCGGGCACCCAGCACCCAACCTCCCCCCCAGCGCCCCCCCCGGGCACCCAGCACCCAACCTCCCCCCCAGCGCCCCCCCCCGGGCACCCAGCACCCAACCTCCCCCCCAGCCCCCCCCCGGGCACCCAGCACCCAACCTCCCCCCAGCGCCCCCCCCGGGCACCCAGCACCCAACCTCCCCCCAGCGCCCCCCCCCGGGCACCCAGCACCCAACCTCCCCCCCAGCCCCCCCCCCGGGCACCCAGCGCCCCCCCCCCGGGCACCCAGCACCCAACCTCCCCCCCAGCGCCCCCCCCGGGCACCCAGCACCCAACCTCCCCCCCAGCCCCCCCCGGGCACCCAGCGCCCCCCCCCGGGCACCCAGCACCCAACCTCCCCCCCAGCGCCCCCCCCGGGCACCCAGCACCCAACCTCCCCCCCAGCGCCCCCCCCCCGGGCACCCAGCACCCAACCTCCCCCCCAGCCCCCCCCCGGGCACCCAGCACCCAACCTCCCCCCCAGCCCCCCCCCGGGCACCCAGCGCCCCCCCCCGGGCACCCAGCACCCAACCTCCCCCCCAGCGCCCCCCCGGGCACCCAGCACCCAACCTCCCCCCCAGCCCCCCCCCGGGCACCCAGCGCCCCCCCCGCGGAGCCCCCAGCGCCCCCCCAGCGCCCCCCGGGCACCCAGCGCCCCCCCCCCGGGCACCCAGCACCCAACCTCCCCCCCAGCCCCCCCCCGGGCACCCAGCGCCCCCCCCCGGGCACCCAGCACCCAACCTCCCCCCCAGCCCCCCCCCCGGGCACCCAGCGCCCCCCCCCGGGCACCCAGCACCCAACCTCCCCCCCAGCCCCCCCCCGGGCACCCAGCGCCCCCCCCCGGGCACCCAGCACCCAACCTCCCCCCCAGCCCCCCCCCGGGCACCCAGCACCCAACCTCCCCCCCAGCCCCCCCCCGGGCACCCAGCACCCAACCTCCCCCCAGCCCCCCCCCGGGCACCCAGCGCCCCCCCCCGGGCACCCAGCACCCAACCTCCCCCCCAGCCCCCCCCCGGGCACCCAGCGCCCCCCCCCGGGCACCCAGCACCCAACCTCCCCCCCAGCCCCCCCCCGGGCACCCAGCGCCCCCCCCCGGGCACCCAGCACCCAACCTCCCCCCCAGCCCCCCCCCCGGGCACCCAGCGCCCCCCCCCGGTCACCCAGCACCCAACCTCCCCCCCAGCCCCCCCCCCGGGCACCCAGCACCCAACCTCCCCCCCAGCCCCCCCCCCGGGCACCCAGCGCCCCCCCCACCGGGCACCCAGCACCCAACCTCCCCCCCAGCCCCCCCCCGGGCACCCAGCGCCCCCCCCCGGGCACCCAGCACCCAACCTCCCCCCCAGCCCCCCCCCGGGCACCCAGCGCCCCCCCTCCCCTCGGCACCCAGCGCCCCCCCTCCCCTCGGCACCCAGCACCCAACCTCCCCCCCCGGGGCACCCAGCACCCAATTTCCCCCCCCCGGGGCCCCGAGCGCCCCCCCGGGCACCCAGCGCCCCCTCCCCCAGCACCCAACCCCCCCCCTTCTGAGGGCACCCAGTCCCTACCCGCCCACCCCCATCCAACCCCCCTGGGGCACCCACCCCCCAGCACTCACCACCCAGGGCACCCACCCAGCGTCCACCCCCCAGGACCCAGGGCACCCAGTCCCCCCAAGGGCACCCAGCCCCCAGCCTCAGGGTACCCCAGTCCCCAACCCACAGCCCCAGCGGTACCCCCCTACTGCCCCCTATGGTACCCTGCACCTACTTCATGGGCACCCCAGTCTGTGAACCTCCACCTATCCCTGTGCATCTCCCTCTGCCTCCCATGGGCCCCCCTAACCCCTTGGTGTCCCCACTCCCAGCCCCGATCCTCCCCATGGCACGCCAATGGGCAGCCACCCCCAGTCTTGACCCCCCCAGACCCCTGTGGGGCATCTTCCATTTTCCAGCCACCCACGGACACCCCCAACCCTGATCCCCGAATCCCTCCCCCGTGGGGCACCCCCCATTTTCTGTCCACCCACAGGCACCCCCCCCAGCCCCGATCCCTCCCCCATGGGGCACCCCTGAGCCCCGCAGCTTCCTATGCACAGGGGGTGCCATGTCCCCATCCCCTCTGACAGCCAATAGCTTGGTGCTCCCCAAAACCTGCTTTCACCTCCCAGCAGGGCCCCCTCCTGCGAGGCGTAGGCTGAATGGGCTGGGTGGGGGGGTGTCCCCAGGATGTGCACTGTGGGAGGGGGCTAGAATCCTGAACAGCTTCCTAGCACGGCCGTGGTGGGGTGGGTCTGTGGGGGAGGGACCCCGTGCCCTGTGGGGTCCCAGCTGGCATCTCCCCTCCCGCCCCCAGATGCCGGGTGGGAGCGTCACCCACACTCGCCTCTTTCCAAAGGTGTGGGATTGGGCACCGATGGGGCTGAGAACTGGAGTCTCCCCCCCTCCCCCAAATGTGAGCTGAGCCCCAGAAGATGGCGGGGGGAGCGGGCAGCCTGGATCCCCGCTCTCCCTTTGTAGGGAGCATTGGTGACTTCTTGCACGTGCTTGTGCCAGGCGTGTCCCGTGGTGAAATGCTGGAGCTGCACGGGACCGGGTCGGTGCCCGAGACGCCAGGCTGGCTGGGGCGCGGGAGACACGGGGTATTTCAGGAGGGGGCCCCGGGGCGAGGTGGGTTTTACCACCCTGGCGTTCGTGGGTGGTTATGGTTTTAACCACAGCTGCAGCCATGTGTAGATGCTGCTTTGAGCGGGTAAGCGTAGCGGGCGCCGGCTGCCCCCTTCCAGGAGCCGGGTGCGGACGGGCCGGGAAGCGTGGCCCGGCCCCGCGACAGCCCTCAGTCCCGCACAAGAGCCGACTTGGGCCAGCTAACGCGGTGATAAGGCAAGTGCCCCGTCTACACCGGGATCTTACCCCGTGTGTGCTTAAAGCACCAACGCCCTCGGGATCCAGGTCACTAGCCTCCGCCCCTTCCCGGTCCTCTGGCATGTATTGTTCCATCCCACGGAAGGAAATTCTGGCCCATTTCCTGGCTCTCCCCCGCTGGGATCAGAGCTCGCCCTGCAGTTTGTAATGGCTGGGCTTTGTTGTGTTGTGTGTGGGGGGGTGTGGGTGTGAGTGTGAGTGCACGCGGGTTTGCTCGTCCTCCAGTTTGCAAAGTGTGGGGCTGATGCGTTGGCAAAGCACCAGTGCCTTGTAGGTGAAACGCGAGGGGCTGGGCCCACCCACGCCCCCATTCATATTTAAAGAGCTGTTCGTGGACGTTGAACTGTGTCGCTTTCGTTCTGCGCCTGCAGTCTTGGATTTGTGTCGCGTCTTTTCCCTCGTTCTGTAACACCACACACCACACACCACACACCACGGCTCAGCGCCCGGCAGTTGCCGGGCATGAACCAAAGGAGTCCGAGCAGGATCTCCGGGGCGGGGGGTACGAAATGGACAATGCCGGGGCCTTCGGGTCCTCTCGTGAGCTGGCAGCGAGCGGGCAGCAGGTGTGAGTGAATAATTCAGCAGTGCTCCGGGCTCTCCCTCCCCCTGCCTCTGTGGTTGCTTTCGGCTTCCTCTTTCCTTCGCCAGGCTCCTGGTGGCGGATGGGTGTGCGGCGGGCGGGGACACTGAGCGGGGCCCCTGGTTTCCGAGGGGCAGCAGGCAGAGCGGCGTCCCGTGGGGTTATCTTGAGGGTGTAAGAGATGGGTCTGGGACCTGCCCGGTCTGCAGACTCCCTTGGGCAAGTCTCTTCATTTACCCGTCTCAGGTACTTGTCTGACCCCCATCCCCGTGGTATCTGGGCGCCTCACAGGCCCCAGGCCAGCGCTCTAACCACTGCACCATCCTTCCCCTCCACTCTCTTGGCCGCAGTTCCCCCAGCTTCAAAAATGGGCATAAAATCCCTCCCTTCCCGCCCTTTGTCTAGTCTAGTGGTTCCCAAACTGGAGTTCGTGAAATGTTACAGGAAGTTCCCCGGGGAAAAAAAATCCCTAATGGGGACAGAGCTGTCCCTAGGGACCCCGGGCAGTAGCCCGGAGCCCCTGGACTTCCAAGAGCTAAGCAGATCAAAGCAAGCATCTCTATCCCACTGAGGAAGGAGATTTAAACTTAGACTCTTTATAAGAAATGGAAAGGGAGGCAGATGTGTTTTGCTGTTTTTAAAATTAAATAGGCAGCTAGTATTGTTGTTAAAATGATTACAAAGAACAAGTTTAAACTTTGCTGTAACGTGCGTTGTTTGCTTGGACTGCTCAAAACCCGAGTGCTTCTGTAGGAGGAATGATTTGAGCTGGCTTCTTAAATCCCTTCCTGCTGTTTCACATCTGATATTCCTTGATAAAACAGAGGCCTTGTCTTAGAACAGGCTTGGTCAAAGTGACACAAGCTACGAAAGTGAGATCTTGGAAGAGTGTTGCCGTTTTCATAATGTAATAAAAATACTATAATGATCAATAATAATTAATAAATAGTGTGTAATAAGAAGGTCATAAAACAAATTGTATATTTCCAAGATCACTGCTTTTATAATGTATGCTCAGGGAAAGGAGAAAATCCCTGGAAATATTCATCATTAGGAGGGAGTTCGCGAGACTTGACATTTTAGTGAAAGGGGTTCACAGGTTGTTAAAGTTTGGGAACCACTGATCTAGTTGGACTGTGAGCCCCTTCCAGCAGGGACTCTGGGCAGCGCCTGGCATGGTAGGGGAGCCGCCCCCCCATCCGGTTCGGGGCCCATGCAGCACCCATAAATAATACATCGTACAGCCTGCGGCGGGAGCCTGTTTCTGAGCTAGTCTCAGGAGCACAGGGTGGTTATCCCCTCCCCATCCCGTCCCTCCCTACCCCAACCCCTCCTGCTTGCCAGGAGCTCGCAATCTGGCAAGACAATCCAGGCCTTGCTGGTGACATTGGGCGCGGCGTCCCTCTTTGCCTTGGTTTCCCTGTCTGTAAGAGGGGGTGAATGATCTCCCTGGGCCTCTGCAGAGGCGGGTGGCCCATGCTGGATAAGAGCCAAGGCAGGGATTTAGGTGCCGAGCTCCCGTTGAGTTACTTGGGGGCCTGACTCCCTTCAGCTAAAGGGGGCCCGGTGGTGTTGTGGGGCTGCAGGCGGCCGGGTTCCCCCTCCCCCACAGCCAGCGCAGGGATTCTCCCACAAAGCATCTTCCTGCGCTACTGGAGAGTGGGAGCCGGTCGCCGCCAGGCTTCCTGGCCCGATCCCAGCGCCTCGGAGCCGGACCTCTGGGCTGATTGCAGCTTATTTACAGCCTCTGCATCCTCGGCACCGCCCTGCTTCCCCTGCCCTTTGACCCTGCTAGGGGCAGGGTGAGCTGCTGCTGGGAGCAGCCCTGAGCTCCTGGCCCCCGGACATTGGGCCCGGAGGAGGGGTGGGGGCAGGAAGGCCGTCCCGTGGCCGGACCACTCTGCCTGGCATCCTGGATTCCAGGGCCTGAGGGGACCACGGGAAGCAGCTGGTCTGACCTGCTGCCAGCCGCCGGGTGCCCTGATCCCATTCCTGACCCTGGACAGACCCCCTGCCTGGATGGAGAAGCCCCCGCAGCCCGGGGCAAATTGGGCCCAGGGTCCATTCCCCTCCTTTCCCATCTGCATTCGTCTCGCTCCCACCTCCAGCCTCCTTTGGCTGCTAGACTCAAGAGCCTGGCGTGAAATGTTTGTTCCTCAGGCCGATACTTCTAGCCTGTGCTGTAGGGGGCGCTCTCTCTCCCTTTGGGGCCCAATGCCCCAGCTTGGCGCTAGGGGGCGCTGGGCTGCTGTGGGTACCACCCTTTGCATGGGCTGTAATCCCGGGGCCCTGGCATGTGGGAGCAATGGGGAGGGACCCCTGACGAAATCCCGGCTGTGGTCACTGCAGCCTCTCCCCTGCGGCTGGGGGGGCGCCGCTTTCCTTAGGGGGCCGAGCCCCCTGCTGGGCCCGGGCGTTAACGGCCCCTGTGCGTGGGACGGGGGCGCTGTTCCCGGCGCCCCTTTCCCCATTCGCTTTGGGGCGCTGCCTGCAGGAATCCCGCAGGTAAAACCTCGGGGTGGTTTGTCGCTGGCTTTATTGTCCCGGGGGCAGGTCGGCTTTCCCGGGGGGGCGAGGGTGGGGCGGTGACCCTCAGGCCTTGTCTGCGCCGGGCTTTGAGCCGCAGGCCCCTAGCGTGGTTGGGTGCCCTGGGCTAGCTCGGGGCACTGGACTAGACGACGACTCTTCCTTCCTCCCTCCCCGGCGGGGCCCCGCTGGCTGCCGGAGCGTGGGAGCCTGGCCGAGGAGCCGGCTGGAAAAACATCCGCTCCCCAGGAAGCCGGGGAGGCCAGACCAGCAGCTGCTGCGCCGTGGCACTGCCGGCCCAGCCAGATGGGTGCCCAGCCGGGGCCCGGGCCGGGCCGAGTCCCAGGCCGGAGTGAGGGAGAGGGCGCCCGCTGGCCTGTGCTGTTCAGTGCACTGGGCCAGAGCCCTCCCCATTGCCCCCACGTGCCAGGGCCCCGGGATTACAGCCCATGCGAAGGGTGGTACCCACGGGAGCCCAGCGCCCCCTAGCGCCAAGCTGGGGCATTGGGCCCCAAAGGGAGAGAGAGCGCCCCCCCGGGGAGCCGCTGGGGTCTGCTCTGGAGTTTGCAGAGCTGCTGGCCTGGAGACGGTTCTTCGGGGGCCTCGCCCCTCTGGGGGGCAGGGAGCTCCCCCCCCCCCTCCCCGAGCCCGTCGCTCGCATCGGCGGAGGCCTCCCCGTCGGAGCAGGGCCAGCGATGCGGCGCCCGGGGCGCTTCAGAGCGACTCAGGCCCGGTTTGCGGGGAAGGTGCCGGGCAGGGCCTCGGACACCTGGGTTCGATTCTCAGCCTCAGAGGTGCCGTGGCCCCGTTTCAGAGGGGGAAGGTTGGGGCTGAACGTTGTTGGTTTGACTGATTGATCTATTGTTTTTCCCCACTGAAAAGTTAAAATCTAAGCCAGAGAGACCCCACTCCCCTCCCAGAGCTGGGAGAGCCTCAGGAGTCCTGACCCCCAGCCCCCTGCTCTAACCCCTAGACCCCACACCCCTCCCAGAGCTGGGGATAGAACCCAGGAGTCCTGACCCCCCAGCCCCCTGCTCTAACCCCTAGACCCCACTCCCCTCCCAGAGCTGGGAGAGCCTCAGGAGTCCTGACCCCCAGCCCCCTGCTCTAACCCCTAGACCCCACACCCCTCCCAGAGCTGGGAGAGCCTCAGGAGTCCTGACCCCCAGCCCCCTGCTCTAACCCCTAGACCCCACACCCCTCCCAGAGCTGGGAGAGCCTCAGGAGTCCTGACCCCCAGCCCCCTGCTCTAACCCCTAGACCCCACTCCCCTCCCAGAGCTGGGAAAAAACCCAGGAGTCCTGGCTCCCCTCTCGAAGCACTAGCTCCCTGCTTTCCCCCTCGCTGCGGTACAGGCCTGGCAGGGGTTAAGTGACGTTAAGCAGATAAAGTCGTTGTTTGAAGCGGGGAGCCGGGAGACCACAGACCCTCCTTTTCAGCAGCCTCCCCCCCCGGATTGCCCGGCCCGGCTGGCGCCTGCGCTCCGAACGCCCCTCTCTCCGTGCGGGCAGGTGCCACGCGCAGCTGTCTCTGTGTCGCCGTGGGGAGATCTCTGGGTGCGGGGCCGCCTGGCAGCGCGGGGAGCCGGGGCAGGGCTCGTCCGTCTCCTTTCACACGCTCCCAGCACTGCCTGTCTGCGATGGGGGGGGGGGGGCAGGGGATGTCTGCTCATCATGATGCGCCCCCACCCCCCAGGAACCTGAACCGGGGCCAGGGCTGACCTCACCCCAGCTGGGCTGACGCCAGGGCACGTGTCGGCTTCTAGGAGATGGAGCCCTGGTGTCGCTACTGAGCCGGAAGAAATTCAGGGGCCCCCCTCCCCGGACTGGGGGGCTAAAGGCAGTGGAGGATCCACTGCTAGTGCGGGAGAGGGTCCCTGCTTCCAGAACTCTTGTGCCAGGGACGCAGGACTCCTGGGTTCTATTCCTGCCTCCGCCACTGGCCTGCTGGGTGCCCTGGGGCAAGTCCCGTCCCTGCTCTGTGCCTCGGTTTCCTTATCTGGGAAAGGCGGGTGATGGTGACCACCTTTGGAGAGAGCTTGCAGATCTACTAATCCCAGGCCTGCTGTTTCCTGCCAACTCCCTTACTAGTAGTAGATGTATTACGGTAGCGCATAATACACCTCACCGAGATTGGGGACCCCGTCGCGCCGGGCGCTGCCCAGACCCCAGCCGAGATCAGGGCCCCGTCGCGCCGGGCGCTGCCCAGACCCCAGCCGAGATCAGGGCCCCGTCGCGCCGGGCGCTGCCCAGACCCCAGCCGAGATCAGGGCCCCGTCGCGCCGGGCGCTGCCCAGACCCCAGCCGAGATCAGGGCCCCGTCGTGCCGGGTGCTGCCCAGACCGAGCGACAGACAGTCCCTAACCCAGTGAGAGACACATTGAAAGATCATTATCCACGTGTTATGGGTGGGGAAACTGAGGCACGGGGTGGCCCAATGACTTACCCAAGGTCACACAAGGAGTCAGTGGCAGAGCCCGGACGGCCTCAGTGCACGTCGCTGAGAGAACAGGAATTAAAAACCAAATGCTGTGGTGAAGAAAGGAGGCTCCCCGGGCCCGCCAGCACCACCCCCAGGCCTTGGGGAGCTGAAAGCGTGCCAGGTGCCAGAGTTGGACTGTGATGGGGGGGGCAGCACAGCCCTGGGGGGGAAGGGAGGGGGACAGTTGCTGACGGGCTGGGGGTACATTCCTCCGGCTCAGCCGTGTGCAGCGCAGGTCTTGTTTGAGCTAATCTGCAGCCAGGCACAGAGGGGGAGTTCACGGGAGCAGGGGCTGGCGGGGGTGGGCCTGGACTCCTGGGTTCCGTTCTGAGCGGGAGTGTGGCCTAGTGGTTAGAGCAGAGGACGGGGGGACAGGTTCTTTTGGAGCCAGCCTCGCGAGTGGCCCCGTGTGCGAACCCCCAGCCCCCCGCGGGACCGCCCCTGACCCGGGTCTCTTGCAGGACGGTGGCTGCCGAGGTGCGGAAGCAGGTGTCCCGGGAGCACGGCGGGTCCCCCCAGCTCTCCAAGAAGCGCAGCGGCTCCCAGCAGTTGGTGAGTACCCCAGCGCCCGCATCCCCAGCCCCCCGGCACCGACCGGCTCTGGACATGGTCCGGCCACTAGAGGGGGACGTTAGTGCCGGCTCCTGCCATTGGCTCTTCCCTGAGCATCATGGGACCGTCCCGGGACTCTGCCTCCCTGGCCCCGCCCTTCCCGTGCCCGCCCCCGCCCCACCCGCCTGGAGACCCCGCCCACCGCTCAGGGTTGGGGGGCGCCGCAGAGGGCTGAGAGTCACGGCTCGTGGCCCCCGCTGGACATGGGGCCGGGGCGAGGCACGTGGGGGCTGGTGGGCCCCCACTACCCGGGCGGGGAGCCAGACGTGCGTTTCCCCACAGCTGCCTGTTCCCCATTCGGCTCCAGGGCCCTGGGGTCCCTCGGGGGCTTAGCGAGGGGCCCGCGGCAGGGAGGCGGACTCCTCCTCCACAGCTGTTTCCAGGCCTCTCTCCCGCGCTGGGGGAGGGGGCTGGGAGCCAGGACTCCTGGGTTCTCTAGCCAGCTCTGGAGGGGAGTGGGGGACTAGTGGTTAGAGCTGGGGGGGGAGGGGCTGGCTGCCAGGACTCCTGGGTTCTCTAGCCAGCTCTGGAGGGGAGTGGGGGACTAGTGTTTAGAGCAGGGGGGCTGTGCTGGGGGGGCATGCTATTGAGAACGAGGTGTTTCCATCTGTCTCCAGGCTTGGGGCCGGAGCATTGGCATTGGCGAGTCGCCGGCGGGGGGCCAGCCCTAGCGGCCAGGGTCAGGCGCCAAGCGGGAGGGTTCCGGCGCGCTTTAGATCTAACCGTGTTGGTTTCCCCTTCCCTTTCCCGTGTGGTTTCAGTGGCTTGCCCTCACTTCCTGCCCGGCTAGTGCCGTCCCGGCAGGCGCTCGTGGGCAGGTCGGCGCTGAGATTTCCTCCGGCACAGATGGCTTGTGCTACCCGCGCTCCCTCCCGTCAGCCGGTGCGGCCTCTGCCCAGCCCGGGAGCCTTGAGAGAGCCCCCTGGGCCGGCCACGTGCCGGCAGCTGCCTGGCTTCCGGCCCCTCTCGGTGGCCGGGCTGGGAGGATGCCTGGGGGGGGATCACGTGGAAGGAGAGCTGGGGGTGCAGGGAGCGATACTGGGGGATCGCTAGGGGGCGCTCTATTCCCAGTCAATACTGACTCCCAGCTGCGCCGGGCTGCCAGGGGCTCAGCAGGGGGCGCTCTCCCCGCTCAGTCTGGGTTCGTTAAAAAGACAGGCCCTGATGTGGTACCCCCAGATCGCACATTGAGTTGGCAAAGGAACCCAGGAGTCCTGAGTCTGCTGCTCCAATCACTAGACCCCGCTCCCCTCCCAGAGCCGGGGATAGAACCCAGGAGTCCTGCTCCCAGCGCCCCCCCCAGACCCCGCTCCCCTCCCAGAGCCGGGGATAGAACCCAGGAGTCCTGCTCCCAGCGCCCCCCCCAGACCCCGCTCCCCTCCCAGAGCCGGGGATAGAACCCAGGAGTCCTGCTCCCAGCACCCCCCCACTAGACCCTACTCCCCCGCCAGAGCCGGGGACAGAACCCGGGAGTCCTGGCTCCTAGCCCTCTGCTCTAACCTTTAGCTTATCCCACCGCTGTGGGGAGCGCAGCCTGTCTCATCCTTGGGGGTCCTCACGGGTCTCCCAGCGAGGGGCAGTGGTGGGGTGGGGTTTGCAGAGAGCTGCTCTTGCTGCATGTGCAGACCGGTCTGTCCCCGCAGGTGCCGCTGACGGAGGTGGTGGAGCCGGTGGACTTCGAGGAGTACCTGGCTGCCCACCCCCCCGAGGTGGAGCCTGGCCCGCTCCGGGACCTGATCGAGTTCCCCGCTGACGATGTGGAGGTGGTCCGGGAGCCGCGGGAATGCCGCACGCTGGAACCAGGGGTGCCCGATGAGGGGTGGGTGCCTGGGCCGGGGCTTCCTACTGAACCGCGGGAGACGGGTGGGACCTGGCCCTGTGTGGTGCTGCAAGAGACCCCCAGCCCCGGATGGGGTTAGCGTCTCAGTACTGCCCAGCCACCAGCAGGGGGCAGCGCGTCTAGCACTGGGGCCTATGTCTTGGGGCATTTTGTCTTCCCCATGGGGAAACTGAGGCACCGGGGGACTGACCAGACTGGGGAGGTGGAGACTCAGGATAAGGGGCGTGGCCTGGGCTATACAGACAGGGCGGGGACTCAGGATAAGGGGTGCGGCCTGGGCTATACAGACGGTACGGGGGTGGGGACTCGGGATAAGGGGTGTGGTCTGGGCTATACAGAGGGGGGCGGAGGCTCAGGATAAGGGGCGTGGCCTGGGCTATACAGATGGGACGGGGGCGGGGACTCGGGATAAGGGGTGTGGTCTGGGCTATACAGATGGGGCAGGGGCTCAGGATAAGGGGTGTGGCCTGGGCTATACAGATGGGGCGGGGGCGGGGACTCGGGATAAGGGGTGTGGTCTGGGCTATACAGATAGGGCGGGGGCTCAGGGTAAGGGGCGTGGCCTGGCTATACAGATGGGGCGGGGGCTCAGGGTAAGGGGCGTGGCCTGGGCTGTGCACCTGGACACATGGCTGGGATAATGCTCTTGCCGGCCCCCGGGGGCTGTGATGAGGCTTAATTAGAGAGTTATAATGAATTAATGCCAGTAGAGTGACTTGCTCAAGGTCACCCAGCTGGACGGCGGCAGAGCCGGGAAGAGGGAACCCAGGTGTCCTGGCTGTTGGGAAGGCCGTGGGGGCTGGAAAAGAGGCCCCTGGGGTTGTGGTCCCCGCTGCCCCCCGGAGCTGCCTGAGCATCCCCTGCCCTCATCCCTCCCCCCGCCGGTTCCCTCCCGCCAGGAAGCTGGATGCCCGGGTGCGGGACGCGGTGCAGATCTACACGGAGGACTGGCTCGTGGTGCGGAGGAAGTAAGTTGGCGGCGCAGCCGGTGGGAGGGGGCAGGGCGAGCCTTGGGCCAGCGCCCACGGCCGGCGTCCATTGCTGCGCTTTGCAGCCAGGCGCGGCTCCCGGCCCCTCTGCCCGCTCCGTGCTTGGCGGGAGGCCAGGGGGATGGGCCCGGCACGCTGGCGCATGGCTGGGTTGCCTGGAGCTATACCGGAGCCAGCCGCCCGCTGTGGGCTTCCAGACGCCTGGTAACCGGATCTGCTCAGTCCTTGGAGAAAGGGACCTTGTTTCTCCTGGTGCCCGGGGCTCGGTCAGCCCAGCCCAGCCCGGCTCTGCCTCATGTTCCGGAGACGGGCGCGACTGGCGGCTTGGCCAAGGGACAATGGGCTGTTTATCCTCTGCCCATCTGTCCGCCCGTCAGCTGAATCCTTGGGGAGGAGGAGGGGGGCGCCACCCCCTGTTTTACAGATGAGGGAAACCGAGGCACAGAGCGGAGTGGTTAGTTCCTGGCTCCCACTCCTGTGCTCCCCGCCCCTCTCTACCTGGGCTGATCCGGGCGTGTCTGCAGGGACGGGTGGCGATACGGCCCAGACCAGCCCCACAGCTGGTTCTGTCCCCCCTCCCCACTGATGTACACCCCCCTCCCCCCCCCCATGATGGGGTGACCCATCACGTGGCTGAAATAACCGGGGAGGAGGATGGGAAATGCCCCTTCTTGCACCCCTCCCGCCCCACACACAATAGCCTGGTCTCCCTCCTCCCCCTCCGCACTCCCTCGCTGTCATTGTGGGGCTGTGCTGCGGGGGGCCGTGGGGTGTGACCCAGGCTCCCCCCGTGCCCACAGCTACCAGCGGCTCAGCACCATGTACAGCCCCAACACGGCCGAGCGGCAGCGCCAGAGGCAGAGGGGGCTGCCCCGGCAGGTCTTCGAGATGGACGAGGCCGCGGAGGAGCCGGTGAGGCCCGGGGGTGAGGGAGGATCTGTGGGGCAAAGCGGGGGAGGGGGAAGAGGCCTGGCTGGGTCAGCGGTATCATCTGGGCCGAGGTGGGGGCTGGGCCGGCCTGGGGTGGTGGGAGGCCTGGGGGGCTGGGCTGGCCTGGGGTGGCTCCCTCACCCCATGTCCCCCCGCCCCCAGGAGGAGGTGAAGCGCCGCTCACCCTCCCTGGATGACACGCCCCGGGGCAGCTGGGCCTGCAGCATCTTCGACCTGAAGAACTCGCTGGCTGACCCGCTGCTGCCCACGCTGCTGGAGCAGACGGCCACGGAGGAGGTGGACCGGCGTAACGAGGAGCAGCGCAAGGAGAACCGGCACCCGGAGCTCCTGGCCCTCTTCCCCGCCCCTGACGAGGTGAGGCCCGCCCTGGGCGCCCGTGTGAGCCACGGGGAACCCCTTTCCTAGGTGGGTTAATGTGGTGCCCAATGCCCCAAGCGAGATCGGGGCCCCCCTTTGGGCTGGGCCCTGCCCCAAAGAGCTCCCAGTCTAAACATACCCGGAAGAGGGGAAACTGAGGCACGGAGCTGAGGTCCGTGGCAGAGCCGGGATGTAACGTTGCTGCCTTTGGTGGGACACTTCTGAGAGTATCAATTCAGGACAAATTGCTCAGAGCAGGGCAGTGACAGCTCCAGGCTGGGGTCCTTTGCACACCAAGGCACCAAACCAGCTGGACTGAGAGGACTTCGGTACCAAACCAGCTGGACTGAGAGGACTTCGGTCTCACCCCACTGGCTAACCACAAGTCACACAAGCAATTCCCTCAGACACTCCAGTTTCCCGGTATCACCACCAGTGCCGCTCGTTACAGGGACGAATGGTTATGAAAACCAATGCCCCAGTAAAAGAAACAAGGTTCTCCCGATCCCAAAGGACCAGGCCCCAGACCCAGGTCAATAGACAAATTAGATCTTACCCACAAATCACGCTGTTGCCAATCCTTCAGAATCAAAAATCGAAAGGTTTATTCATAAAAGGGAAAAGGTCTAGGTGAGAGCTAGAATTGGTGAAGTGGAATCAATGACATACAGTGATGGCAAAGTTCTTGGTTCAGGCTTGTAGCAGCGATAGAATAAACTGCAGGTTCAAATCCAGTCTCTGGAGAACATCCCCAGCTGGGATGGGGCCTTCAGTCCTTTGTTCAGAGCTGCAGTTTGTAGCAAAGTCCCTCCAGAGGTCAGAAGCAGGAGTGAAGATAAGATGGAGGAGTTTTCAGGGCCTTCTATATCCTCTGCCATGCGGGAGGAAACCCCTTTGTTCTTACTGTGGAAAATCCCAGCAGCAAGATGGATTTGGAGTCACATGGGCAAGTCACATGTCCATGCGTGACTCAGTTTTCAGGCCAACTTCAGTGTTTACATGTTAGTTTGAAGGTTCCCAGGACAGCTCAGATGTGGATTGGCATCTCCCAAAGTCCATTGTCAGTGAAGTGTTCTTGATTGGGCACTTACTGAGAATAGTTCCTTCTTAAGAAGCTGACCAAATGCTTCACTGAGGCTACTTAAATCAAACAGGTACATAGCCAATATTCATAACGGCGACTACACAAACGAGACACATGCACAGACAGCATAATTATACCCAGCAAATCATGACCTCTTCATAGACACCTCATCCGACAACCTTTGTACAGTATTTGCTGTAAATATATAACAGTGGTTGCAACAATGATCTAGCCGGTCACAGTTCATGTCAGTAATGTCACAGCCCCAAGAGCTCCCAGTCTAAACATACCCAGGGGGAGGGGAAACTGAGGCACAGAGCCGAAGTCTGTGGCAGAGCTGGGAATAGAGCCCCGGTGTCTCCACGAGGCCACGGTGCCGGCGCAGGGCCTGCCCGTGCAGTGGGTATAAGGGCAGGGTCTGGGTGCTGCGTGGGGCAGGCTGGGGGTGCCGGGTGGGTGCTGGGTTCGAGGGGCCGCTCTCACCGCTGCTCCCCCGGCCGGCAGGACGAGGCAGTGGAGCGCTGCAGCCTGCCCGAGGTGCCCCGGGAGCACTTCGGCCAGCGGATCCTGGTGAAGTGCCTGTCCCTCAGTAAGTCGCCCCCCATCATCACAGCGACGGGGCCACGGGGGCTCCCTGGGGCCAGGGGGAGGCAGCGTTTCCATTCTCACTGTGGGGAGGAGCCTACCAGAGCCAAGTGAATTACCCTGGGGGCTGGGCCAGTCCAGTGGTAGGGGGAGCGCTGGCGGGGGTGTCCCCTGGCTCCCCCCCCCACAGAATGGGAGGAGGAGGGGCTGGCTGTGAGGGCGAACAGCTCAGCCTTGATGTCCATGCTCAACCCTAGAACCTCTGGGGGGCATGTGGGGGCAGTGATGTCCGTGTTAGAGGGGAAACTGAGGCACTGGGGGGCAGGGCTTGGCCATGGCAGCCCAGTGAGTCAGTGGCAGATTCAGGACTCCCAATCCCCCCTGCTCTAACCACTCGATCCCACTCCCCCAGCAGGGAATGGAACCGAGGTGTCTTGGCTCCCAGGCGCGCCCCCCACCCCTCTAACCACTAGACCCTGTTCCCCCCGAGCTGGGAATGGAACCCAGTTGTCCTGGCTCGCAGCCCCCTGGGCCAACGCTGCCCCCTGGGTTCCGTGGGGGCAGGGGCTGGGGGCGATGGCGGGCCATAGGGCCGGCGCTCCCCCCAAAGGGCCCTGACGCGCTCGCTGTCTCTCCGGCGCCAGGTTTGAGATCGAGATCGAGCCCATCTTTGGGACACTCGCCCTGTATGACATCAAAGAAAAGAAAAAGGTACCCGATGCCCCTGCCCCATTGGGGGCGTGTGCCAGGCCAGGGGGGCAGGGACGCAGGGTGAGGGGCGTTGTCCTTGGCTGTACTGACCGGATGGGGGGGCAAGGACACAGGATGAGGGGCATGGCCTGGCCTGGCCTGGTCTGTACCTACTGGGCAGAGGGGTGGGGATGCAGGGTGAGGGGCGTGGCCTAGGCCGTACTGACCATGGGGCAGGGATGAGGGGCGGAGCAGTACTTACCAGGGGGTGGGGTGAGGGGCGGGGCTGTACTGACCAGGGGGCGGGGATGCAGGGTGAGGGGTGGGACTGTACTGACCAGTGGGTGGGCGAGGGGCGGGGCTGTACTGACCAGGAGTGAGGGGCAGGGCTGTACTGACCAGGGGGCGGGGATGCGGGGAGAGGGGCGGGGCTGTACTGACCAGGGGGAAGCGACAAAGGGTCCTGTGGCATCTTATAGACTAACAGAGGTGCCACAGGACCCTTTGTTGCTTCTACAGATCCAGACTAACACGGCTTACCCTCTGATACTTGATCAGGGGGAGGGGATGCAGGGTGAGGGGCGGGGCTGTACTGATCAGGGGGGCGGGATGGAGGGTGAGGGGCGGGGCCTGGGCTTTACTGCCCAGGGGGCGGGGCGAGGGGCGGGGCCTAGGCCAGCCCACCTGGGGGCGCTGTCTCCTGCTCTCTACCTTTGCTCCACCCCTAGATCTCGGAGAACTTCCACTTCGATCTCAACTCGGAGCAGGTGAAGGGGCTGCTCCGGGCGCCCGGCGCCCACCCCGCCATCTCCACGCTGGCGCGCTCCGCCATCTTCTCCATCACCTACCCCTCCCCTGACATCTTCCTGGTCATCAAGGTGAGGGGGGGGGTGTGACCCGGCCCCTCCGCCGCGCTGCAAACGCCCTCGCGGCTCTAACCGCGAGACGTCACTCCCTTCTGAGAGCTGGGGGTGGAACACCCCTGCCGGTCACTCTGTTCTCTGCTCCCCCAGCTGGAGAAGGTGCTGCAGCAGGGGGACATCGGGGACTGCTGTGAGCCCTACATGGTCATGAAGGAGACGGACGCAGCCAAGGTAGGCGCTGCCCTGGGAGCCAGCCCGTCCGCGGGGCGGCTCGGCCCGTCCGCGGGGCGGCTCGGCCCGTCCGCGGGGCGGCTCGGCCCGTCCCCGGGGCGGCTCGGCCCGCCGCCCGCCCGTCCCCGGGGCGGTTCGCCTGGGAAAGCCGGCACGTAATGGCCGGTGCGGGTCCCAGCCTCCCGCTCCTCCCCACTTTAACCACTAGACCCCACTGCCTTCCTAGAGCTGGGGAGAGAACCCAGGAGTCCTGGCTCCCTTCCCCCCCTCCAACATGGGTCCAGCTGTAACAGCTGCAGTGCATCTCCCCATATCCCCCATGCGCCTGCCCAGGGGGTCGGTCTGGGGCTCGGCCTGGGGGTCAGGGTGACTCCGTGCCCGTCCCTGCCCCAGAACAAGGAGAAGCTGGAGAAGCTCCGTGGGGCAGCGGAGCAGTTCTGCAGCCGCCTGGGCCGGTACCGGATGCCCTTCGCCTGGACGGCCATCCACCTCCTGAACATCGTCAGCACTGCCGGGGCCCTGGAGCGCGACGCCGCCGACCCCGAGAGCGGTGAGCCCGGCTGGGGGCGCGGGCACGGGCCGGAGACCCCCCTTCCCCACGGCGGGCGTTCTGCCCTCGGGCGCTGTGCTGGCCCCGGTGCCCCAGGGTGGTGCCAGGGGGTGCTGTGCTGCAAGGAGTGGGGCAGGGGGTGCTCTCCTCTAGGGCTGGCTCCAGTGCCCCAGGGTGGTGCTAGGGGCGCTGTGCTGCAGGGGGTGGGGCAGGGGGCGCTCTCCCCTGGCAGGCAGGGCTGGCCCCAGGGTGGTGCTAGGGGGCGCTGTGCTGCAAGGAGTGGGGCAGGGGGCGCTCTCCTCTAGGGCTGGCTCCAGTGCCCCAGGGTGGTGCTAGGGGGCGCTGTGCTGCAAGGAGTGGGGCAGGGGGTGCTCTCCTCTAGAGCTGGCCCCAGGGCGGCGCTAGGGGGCGCTGTGCTGCAGGGGGGTTGATCTAAAGCCAGGTCCTGGCTGCTGCTGGCGGTGAACGGTTCCTGGTCCCCGTGGCCAAGTGCCGGCCACGCCCGGTCCCCGTGGGGGCCGCAGGTTTCTTGCCAGTGGCTGTTTAGGCAGCTGCTGCCTCCCGCCGCAGAGGTGGCTGCAAAAAAAACCCCTTCGCCGTCGAGCTCAGCCGGGGGCCACCCCGGGACGAGTCTGGGTGCTGCCAGGCTCCTCCCCGGCTGGCCCAGGGGAGCCGGGCGCGTCCCGTGGGGCTTTGCTGGGCCGGCTCGCCGCGAGCCCCCCTCGCCCAGGGTGACCGCTCCCCTCCCGCTCCCCGGCAGAGCGCCGGGGCACCTGGAACGAGCGCAAGCGGCGGACGCTGGAGCGCATGAGCGCCGGGGAGGAGCTTTGCAGCTTCGGCAGCTTCCGCCCGGCCACCCTCACCGTCACCAACTTCTTCAAGCAGGTAACGGGTGCGGGGGGCCCTGCTGGCTGCCGTGGGGATTGCTCTGGTTTTAGTATGGTGGGGCTTGGGGTGGATGGAGGCAGCATTTAGGGGGCTTCGGGGGCAGAGCTGCTCTGGGTGTGAGGGGCAGCATTTGCTTTGGGGGCGGGGCTACGGAGGGTATGTGGTTTTGGGGGTGGGGCCATGGGGGGGGGGTTTGCTGTGGGGGTGGGGCCACAAGGGGTATGTGGGTTTGGGGGCGGGGCCATGGGGGTGGGTGCTTTGGGGGCGGGGCCATGGGGGTTGCTGTGGGGATGCCTGGGGGCTCTGGGGGCTGGTGCCAGACGCCGCAGCCCCCTCCGCTCTAACGCCCGCCCGGCCCCGCGCAGGAAGGCGACCGCCTGAGCGCCGAGGACCTGTACAAGTTCCTGGCGGACATGAGGCGCCCGTCCTCGCTGCTGCGCCGGCTGCGGCCCGTCACAGGTGCGGCTGGCGGGGGGGCGCGGGGACTGCTGGGTTCTGTGTCCCAAGGGGGGGGGGAGTTAGGGGCCCATACGCAGCAGTAAGGCCCCCCAGGGAAGCTGACAATGCCCCCCGCAGGTGGCGGGGCCCCGGGGGCAGCCGCAGAGCCACCCCCACAAGGGCCGCTGCACCCAGTGCAGCCCTCACGGCTGCTCTAACCTACGTCCGGCAGCCCTGGGAGAGGGGACCTCCAAGCCCCGCCCCATGGACCTCCAAGCCCCACCCCCTCCTGGGTCCCACGTCCCTGCCCTGGGCTGGGCGCCCAGCCCCATCCCCTGTTGGCTTCTTCCCACCAGCCCCTGGGCTCAGTCCCGTGTGTTAGCCTAGTCACGGCCCCCTGCTACCCACCAGCCACCAGGCCGGCTCTGGCCGTGGGGATCTGCCCCATGCACCGGCCCCATAGCGCTGAGATCCTCACGGCCCGTCGCCTCCACTCCACAGCTCAGCTGAAGGTGGATATCTCGCCAGCGCCCGAGAGCCCCCACTACTGCCTCTCCCCGGAGCTGCTGCACACCAGGCCCTACCCGGACCCCCGGGTGCGGCCCACCAAGGAGATCCTGGAGTTCCCGGCCCGGGAGCTCTATGTGCCCCACACCACCTACAGGTGGGTGGCACCCGTGGGCGCGTCGCCATTGCCCTCTCCTGGGGCGTTTTGCTGATCCATAGGGCCGGGCGCGTCCGCTGGGACCCCTGGTACAGCGAGGGGGGGCTGGCTACCAGCCCTGAGCCCCAAGTGCACCCACGAAAGCCGCTGGGAAAATGTGACGCTGGAGGGTTAGTCTGACCTTTGGCCCTGAAGGGCAACAACAAAGATGGGGTGTGTGGAGCCGGGGCTGGGAAAGTGGGGGCTGCGGGTTGGGAGTGAGGGGCACTGGCAGGGCTGGGGGGTACAGGGCTGGGATAGCGGGGGCTGCGGGTCAGGGTTGAGGGGCACCGGCAGAGCTGGGGGGGCAGGGCTGGGATAGCAGGGGCTGCGGGTTGGGAGTGAGGGGCTCTGGTGGAGCTGGGGGGGCAGGGCTGGGATAGCGGGGGCTGTGGGGCAGGGTTGAGGGGCACCGGCGGACCTGGGGGGGCAGGGCTGGGATAGCGGGGGCTGTGAGTTGGGAGTGAGGGGCACCAGCAAAGCGGTGTTGCGGGGGAGCTTTTCCCCAACCCCCCCGTAGAAACCAGAGTCACTTTCTCTCCAATAAGCCCCAGGAGGAGGGCGGCTCCCCCCGCCGCTGGGTTCATTTATTTCCCAGGAGAGATGCGGGAGGGGGAGGCTCCCACGCTCAGTGCCAGAGCCCTCGGGAGGCGGGTCCGTCCCTCGGGAGCCGGGGGTCCTCCCCGATCCAGCGGCCTGGCTGGCCCCTCGTCGCAGCAGCCCCTGGAGCCGGGGTCCCCGCGGGCGCCTGCTCTCAGGGCTCCGTGTGGGTTTCCTCGCCCGTCCCGTGGGGCCTGCTCATGTCCTGGCGCCGGCGCGGCCCTCCATCTGCTGGGGGGGGGGGGGGGGGGCCGGGAGAGCAGGCAGGCTGAGAGCAGGCGGGGGCTGGGCAGCGGAGGGGGGAGCGATCGGCATCGTGGGGCAGCCCGGGGTGGGACCGACTGGCTTTGCAGGGAGACCACCTGGGCTCCGCCCCCGTGGGCAGCACCCAAGGGAGCCAACCCCGCTCGGGCTCCAGACAGACCCGGGGTCCCCAGCCTGGCTCAGGCCCCCTGGCTATGTAGGTCGGGGGGGGGGAGGGGGGTTGTGCCTGAGAGCCGGGATCGTGGGCAGCATGGGCTAGTGGCTAGTGCCATGGCCGCGGGGCACCTGGTTCTAATCCCGGCTCGGCTAGGCCCTCTCTGCCTCAGTTTCCCCGTGGGTAGCGGTGCCAGCCCTTGCCATGGCTGCCCTGAGCTGTACCCACCCCCATGGTCCGTCGTCGTCCCCCCCCCCCCCCGCGGGGGCCTTGCCTGCTCCCGGAGCCGGGCCAGCCGCTCCGCATGCCTGGCCGCTTGCTGCTGCTGCTGCTGGGCTGCGAGCGCCAGGGACCGGAGGGTGCGGTTCTGCTGCTCCACGTGCATCTGGGGAGAGGCGGGGGTCAGACACGCCTGGGGGGGGATCTCCCCCACACGTGGGGCATGTGCCGGGTGACCCTTTGCTCCCCCTCCCCCACCAGCCACTCTCTCCCCGGCTCCCCTTGTGTGAACCCTCTGCCCCCTCCCTGGGGGCTGCCTCCCCCCAACCCCCCTGTGCTCGGGCCCAGCAGCCCCGGGGGATCAATGCGCCCCCCACTGTTGGGGCCTGACGCTCAGCGGGTCATAGGGGCCGGAGCCCAGATGGGGTGGGTTGGCGTCGCTCCCTGGGGGTCTCTGGGGCCGGAGCCCAGCCGGGGTGGGTTGGCGTCGCTCCCTGGGGGTCTCTGGGGCTGGGGTGGGTTGGCGTTGCCCCCTGGGGGTCTCTGGGGCCGGAGCCCAGCCGGGGTGGGTTGGCGTCGCTCCCTGGGGGTCTCTGGGGCCGGAGCCCAGCCAGGGTGGGTTGGCGTCGCTCCCTGGGGGTCTCTGGGGCCGGGGTGGGTTGGCGTCGCTCCCTGGGGGTCTCTGGCGGCCGAGGTGGGTTGGCGTCGCTCCCTGGGGGTCTCTGGGGCTGGAGTGGGTTGGCGTCGCTCCCTGGGGGTCTCTGGGGCCGGAGCCCAGCCGGGGTGGGTTGGCGTCGCTCCCTGGGGGTCTCTGGGGCCGGAGCCCAGCCGGGGTGGGTTGGCATCGCTCCCTGGGGGTCTCTGGGGCCGGGGTGGGTTGGCGTCGCTCCCTGGGGGTCTCTGGGGCCGGAGCCCAGCCGGGGTGGGTTGGCGTCGCTCCCTGGGGGTCTCTGGGGCCGGGGTGGGTTGGCGTCGCTCCCTGGGGGTCTCTGGGGCCGGGGTGGGTTGGCGTCGCTCCCTGGGGGTCTCTGGGGCCGGAGCCCAGCCGGGGTGGGTTGGCGTCGCTCCCTGGGGGTCTCTGGGGCTGGGGTGGGTTGGCGTCGCTCCCTGGGGGTCTCTGGGGCCGGGGTGGGTTGGCGCCGCTCCCTGGGGGTCTCTGGGGCCGGGGTGGGTTGGCGTCGCTCCCTGGGGGTCTCTGGGGCTGGAGCCCAGCCGGGGTGGGTTGGCGTCGCTCCCTGGGGGTCTCTGGGGCCGGGGTGGGTTGGCGTCGCTCCCTGGGGGTCTCTGGGGCCGGATCCCGGCTGGGGTCGCCCCACTCCCCAGGCGAGGCTGTTCAGAGCTGCCCCTGCTGGCAGCAGTGGTCCCGGCGTGGGCCGGGTTTAGGGTTGTCTGACCCCTGA